>OY282391.1:12215000-12815000 GCA_958295455.1 Coleophora deauratella | reverse complement strand
ACCGATGACCTGGTAAAGTTGACAGGAAGCCGCTGGATGCGAGCCGCACAGGACCGGTCGGTGTGAGGGAGGCCTTTGTCCAGCAGTGGACGTCTTTCGGCTGATAGATAGATAGATAGATCGTATTCTCAGTAAGCACACAGTAAGAGAGTGAGTTAAGTAAAAAGTTCAAGATCAATCAAACTTCTTAAATGTGCAATGAGGTGGAGAATATTACAGCTGACCTTTTGAGCGAAGAGGTCACGAAAACTTAGCGCTTTTGAAAATATTATTTCAGTTCATTCGCGCAGAAATTGAAGAGTGGGACGTAAAAGATTTTGCTCTTTATAATCCGTATCCTCTCATAATATAATGTAACGGAGGCGTGCAATGCAGCCTTCATACAGATGTAGTTATCAGAAGTGGAGGTTTCCCACGATGTTTCTGTCGCTGTTAAAAGAATCAGTATGTAAATACCTACTTCTAATTTACATGGGCTTTCTGAAAAACTCATCTGAACCGGAACTGCTTAGGAGGGCCGAGTCAATACTGTCGACCCACAAAAGAGCAAGTGTCACTGCCATGAAGGTCTCTACGAGTAGTAGATACAGAACTGATAAAGCCCAGTGCAGTTATACTAGTAAGTTAAAATTATGTATATGCAGACAAGTGCATTTTGTACGTATTATAGACAGCAAAACTGATAGTAAGCCAAAGTTTAATAACCACGGTTCCACGTGGTTCCAAGAACCACGGTTCGTCGCAGAGAACAGGACATCTAGCTCAGACAAATCATATCACCTCACAAGTCATGAGCATGATGATAAACTCATAAGAGCTACTTTAGTTCAGTTACTGAATGCGGATAACAATTAACATTTTGAATTGGCAGCAAGCAACTGAGTGCACGCGACTTGTTGCTAGTAATTTATTATCTCAATCGTCTAAATAACACGTATGTGATCTACGCATTGTCTAAATACAACTATCACAGTGTTGTCATGGGTCTCGTGGCTGACTGATTCTTTGTGGTCGGACGTACGAAATACGAATACAATAGATACGGTGCAAGCATTCAGAATCAATTTGCAGTAGAAAAAAATAATATGAATCAAATTAAAGGCGTTCAACACCAGCAATTCAAAACAATTTTAACTACGATACTGATTGAGACACAAACAATTCATAGGTACCTATACACAAATTCAAGGTAAGGTCTTTTTTTCATGATTCGAGTTAACGCGATTTTACGCCTTTTTTGTAGTGTTTAAGGTCATTTGCAATAGTTACTTTAGGGATACCTTTAAATAAAAGGACGATTTAATTTTCAATTATCAAGGTTTTTGTGGTACATAATGGAAAACAGACCACACACAGACAGTAGTGTTGAGAATATTTATAAAAGAGACGTAGCGTGCGTTGCGAGTTGCGTACGCGTAGATAGGCAGGATCGAGTAGCTCAAGTACTCACATACCTATCATCAATCTGAGATCGTCAACATGAGACAGTGATTGCTTTAGAGTTTCATTGCATTACGAATGGACATGGAATGGACAAATGAAAATACAACAAGCATGTCCACTGTCCAATCAAAAAAATATTTGGTGCTATCTACGAGGACAATTATAACCTTTCGGCCCATTAGATCCGTTTTCCAAATCATGATAAAACGAAACCACAGTAACAACGTCGGAGGTAGGTATTATATTTAAAATTCAGTTGAGTAAACATTTATACAAAATCTTGAAAATAAAAATGAACAATGTTAAAATACGACAAAGATTTGGAGATGTTAACATTGTTATTCATGATTTCCTTGAGCTAATGAGAACGATGAAAACATCAGAGAAGAGCAAGTAATGAAGTACCTCATGGCCCTTGTGAAGTTCTCCATGCCAAATATCCTTCCAATGGATAAAGTTGTGCCAATGGTTCATATAGTTGTGGTGGCGGTGATCGTGCTTCTTGCGGGAGTCGGTGGGCGAGGGCGGCGCCGTCAGCGATTGCCGCCGGCCGCTGGCCGCCGCCACCACCGCCGCCGGCAGCTGGGAGCCCAGGAGCCTCTCAGTCTCCGGGCCCTCGTCGGACGAAATGCTTTCCGTGAGCAAACGTTCCGACCTCGACACAAGGCCACTTCTAGCTAAACTACACTTTGACTCTTCCTTTTTCATTCTGACAGAACACAATCACACGACTCCGAGAAAGGCGCTAATTGTCATGTGAAAGCCTATTTTTTGGATAGCATTTAGCAAAAGAGAGGTGCGAGAGACTGGCGCGCGACGACAACGGCGACGGGCGTGTGTCGCCTATCGCGCGGCGAGCACAGACTGCGGCGCGGTGGCGGCCGCCGCTGCCGCCGCCGCGGGCGCACGTGGCCTGGCCGTCAAAACAATCCGCGACTCGCGGCGCCGCGCCATGGTACGCTGAGACACCAAACACCAACAGCTACTCGATTGCAAAACAGGACAAGACATAGGTATACAAATCACCTACGCCTGTGCTCATATTTGAAAACATTAACTGGAGGCGATTTTTAAAACAAGAACAAACAAATCTGATTATTATCTGAGGCATTTACCATTAGGTCAATTAAACATAGAATAAGTTTCTTTTTCTTAAAGTTCTATTTTTAAAACAACAACAAACAAATCTGATTATTATCTGAGGCATTTACCATAAGGTCAGTTGAATAAAGAATCAGTTTGTTCTTGGGAATAAAATTGACTCGAAATAGAATGGACACATTTAGTGAAACACTTTTTTATCAGCACAGCACACAAATCACTCAGAGACAAATTTAAAAAAGAGCAAATTATAAAAATATATAGAAATAGGTATTTACAGTACATTATACAAATACATTGATAAAGAAATATAATTTATAAGTAGTTAAAAACAAACAAAATACCTACTTTAAGCATGCTAGCCAGCACCATTGTTGAATCATGAACCAGTGTTTCTTTTCTAAATGTAATATGTTTGTGAATAAAAATACAGAAACAATGTCTTACTGCTAAAAATTAACTAGCTCCTAAAATAGACATAACACATGTTTATAATTTCAGATATTCAGTAAAATAAAAAGATAAATAATTTGGGTCCTATAGTTCATTCCAATCAAAAAAAAAGCAAAACATAAACAAACTTACTATGGAACTGACACATGTCAATGTCATCTGCATACTACGTTTGTTTACCTTTTGCTTTTTTTTGATTGGAATGAACTATAGATGATTTTATGTTTCAACTATCAGACACAATTTTTGATAAATGATAAATCTAAACAACAAGCTATAATTATGGTAAAAATATATGATAAAACCAAAAAATTGTCTATCAAAATAAAAAATCTCCCCTATCTATTTTTGCTATATAGGTACATCATGACCACGGAAGAATTTTGTAATTTCTTTAAGTACTTGTCATTTAAAAAATGTACTCTTATAGTTTTACAACATGGATTTTTTAAATAATTATTTATAGAGGATTATTTTTGTGATAGGTAAAAGGTTTGTTGAATTACCATATAAAATTTAAGACACTGAAATCAATTATAATTGTTAAAAATTATAGGAAATAAATGTACTCACATGTACAATCAACAGCACAGCAAGTTACAAGTCGCACTTCAAAACTCACTATTGTTACAACAATAATTACCTAAAAATTATAATAATTGTGTAACCTAAAATTACCTAACATACACACAGATCAAAGTTCAGCCTACCTGATTAATTGTTAATAGACTGCTTAAATTGTTGTTACATTTATATTTTATTGAGAAAGAAACTGGTTAGAGTGCGCTGCCAGCCCTCTTAAGTGCACTCCAATAAAGAAATTAATAAATTTTCTATATTGGTTGGTTGGTTCACGATCATAACAAAAATAAAAAACTTACAACCTACGTAAGTCCCTCTTGGCCCGTTCATAATACTGTATAAATGTACATATTAAATCAATTGAATCAGTACGCATCCCGTTAGTTCCTTAATAGGTATTATAAAGTGATCATTACGACAAATAATGAGCTCCCGCCCGCCCAAAGAATAATCGCTGACCCGAGGAGCCAAACTGAATTTCGTAAATGGGTACATACCTTTAAAGGAGCAACTGTTTTGTCGTGGTATTAAAGTCAAGACATGGTTAAGAAATACTCTAATAATCACTTCAGAGTCAGAAAAATGCACGAAACCTAGGTATAAAACATGTCAAAATGAAGATTGAAGCAAAGAGAATATCGGAATGGAAAGGAAAAGAGCTGTCAGGTTGCTGTCAGTCATTTCTTTTTTTTAGTTTATCCCTCAGCACAGGTGGCAAAGGCTTATGTGAGCATCAACCTTGTCGCGTGTGTATAAATCGCCAGGAAAACCTGCAGTCTGCACCACAGTTTGTTAAACAGCTTTAATGTGTAAAAGTGTACTCAGAATGGCCCCTAGGATATACAGAGTGTTCTAAAAGTAATGCGACAAAAAACATCGGCGACATAAAAAATGTACTGAATGATTTTTGTCTCGTATGCTATTAAAATCCTTGTTTCATGCCCACTCTGCCCTGTGAAGCGTATTCCGTGTAACTTTTTGCATCTTGTTTTGAGAAAAACGCGTTTAAAGGTAAAAATGGTTTTTTCTTCCCTTTTCGTAAACAAATTATTTTTGTCACTCGTGGCTCTGTGTATCATAACGACAATAATGGCGTCCGAAACAGAAAGTCGTTTGCCAAAATTAATAAATAATGTAATATTAGTAATATGAGTGAAAATGATCCTAACTCAAGTGGAAACAGTAAGTAATTTTGTAACGATGATTTATACCTTTATATACCAAACTTATTAACTTATTGTGGCTGCAGATAAGCCATTTTACAATTCGTCTAAACGTAGTTAGCAGTTTTGTAAAACGTAGCGCAATGACAATCTGTCTGAACGTCGTTCAGCTATTTTACTAAACGGCGCTGTTTTGTAAAATCACTAGCGGTTTTGTAAAACAGCGGATTATACAATCCATCTGCGACAACCATACTGATTTATTTAAAAATCAAGAGTAAATATATTACTTATTTTTGTTTTCGTCTTTATTGTATACGTTTTAAAAAGTCAGGTATGATCTTGCCGTTATTCTTTAATAGCCAAAAAATATAATTAAGGCCGTTGTATTTTTTTTACTGTATCTAAATTAGATAATTGCTAACAGCGATTTGAAATTGTAGCTTATTTCAATTTCCATATTACGTATGACTGAATATTTTTCTGTTTTTGTATCAAAGAAAAAGGATAATTTGCATGTATTTTTTTAATAGAATCAAATTATAAAAAAATATTATAGATATTTTCAAAACAAATATTGCTTGTCCTTTCGTCCCTTAGAAGGCCACTATCGACTGAAACAACACCCTGCAAAATGTTTCATAGAAAATTTATCTGATATGGTACTACTAAACAAGTTATCTTAGTTTAAAAAAACTCCAATGGAACTAGCGAGACGCTCGGTCTCCCAGCTAGTTTTTAAATATACAGTGTAAATTCTTTATAACGAAACTCAAGGGACCGAGCATTTATTTTCGTTATAGAGAGTTTTCGTTATATGGAGGGACCAATATTCCTAAAGACAATGCAATCCAAGAGTAATAGCACACGTGTTTTAGGAAATTAACAATAACAAAAGCAAGGCGGCTGTTTACGACCTCAGGTTCAGGTGTTTTTTAAGAAACGGCACCTCAAAGATTAGTCGGAGCCTTTTGTAAACTAGTAACAAATGCAGTAATGCTGATAAATATGAACGTATTTCTTCGTAATAGAGAATGGCTGTTGCGTTATAAAGAGTTAATTAATGTATGTATTTTAAGGTAAACCAACCAAACTGATCTAATTTCTACGTTGTAGGGAGTTTTAAATTATATCGAGAGACGTTATAAAGAGTTTACACTGTAATTTAATTTAATTAAATAGCAATACAAATTCTGTAAGCATTTCATTTAAATCGCAAGAGTGACAGAGCAGCGGCGACACTGTGCCACAGAAGTACCGGAGACAAGTAATCGGAGACAACCGTACTATTAGATTTTGAATACACCCAAGATACTGTTTGGCACACTGCCTGGCCGAAGTAAAGAAGACGAAGACGTTGTTTTGTAAGAAAGACGGAAAAGTTGTGACAAAATGTTTCTTTTTTGTGGTTCAAAGTTCAGTGGGTTGTAACCGTAAAATAAATTCTAAATTAAAGGGGGCTCCCCCTACTAGAAACGTGTTTTTTTTTGGCGTTTTTAGCTCGATCTTTATAATGGCAGCAGGTAGACGTTTGCTATGCTCACAGAGTTTGTATTACTATAGTCGCTAAAAAAATATAAAAAAATAAAATTATATTTAAAAATTAAAGGCATATGGCACAAAATCATTCATTACATTTTACGTCGCCGATATTTAAAGTTTCACAAGAAAATAAATGAAAAATCTTTAAAAGTATCCGATTACTTTTAAAGATTTTTCATTTATTTTCTTGTATTCCTGATGGCATCTTAAATTTTTTTGTAGAATAAATATAAGATTTGGGGAGAGATACAAATCAGCAATATTTTAGTGTAAAAAAAATACAAATGAAATGTTTTTTTTTTTATAACAAAAGCTCAAAAGACCACTGCAAGGAAGGTAGTGATTTTAATTTTTTTTTTAATCTGGCATAACTCGAAAACCATAAACTTTTGCTAAACATATGTTTCGTTATTTTGATAGGTCATAATCAAAGCTATCACCAGCCATTTGTCGCATTATTTTTGGGACACCTATATAATAAACTACCTGAGACTTTAAAGTATTTGAACATCAACAGTTTAAATCATCACTATTTAACCTTCTTGTAGAAAAGTGCTATTATAGTGTTAATGAATATCTGGATTCTGACTCTATAAATAAATAATCCTATACTATTAAACGAGTTAGGTGTACCGACGATTTCGAAAACGGCTTGAAGCCTTTCGACGAAAATCTTGGATTATTTAGGAGTTAAAAATCACCAGAAATTGATCTAAGAGGGAATTATCTTCGAAAACTTTCATTTTAGGGATATTTGAGCGAAATATACATTATTACGTATCATAAATATTTTTATCCAAAAAATACTTATCATATTTTTTGATGCACAACGCTTGTCAGTATTGTTTTGTATTTCCTAAAATAATTCTAACTTCTACCTACCAAGTTACTAATTTATTTAATTTAATTTTTTTATTTATTTCATTATACGTATTTTTTATTTTTTTATAAAGGGGTAATTTGCATGTATTTTCCTCAATAGAATCAAATTATAAATATTATAGATATTTTCAGAACAAATATATGTTTGTCCTTTCGTCCCATAGAAGACATCGACTAAAACACACCCTGCAAAATGTTTCATAGAAAATTAATCTTATAGGTAGGTACTAACTACTACTAAACAAGTTATCTTACGTAGTTTATAAACGCTCCGATTGAACGAGCGACGACGCTCGGTCTCCCAGCTAGTGTATATGTCGTGGCCAGATCATAGAATTGATCACTTCATGATGTGGCCGACCATTTCATGAAATGGTCGTATTTCATGAAATGGAAAATATCTGCTGATCACATCATGATATGGTCTGGCCAGATCAATGAATACATCAACGTTTGACGATATACAGCTAAACGGAAACCTATGGAAACCCTACATTAATGATATGGCCAAACGTGGATGGAAATATCATTAAACGTTGACGTTTAAACGATATTGCCAGTTTGAGCTGGCCATTTCATGAAATACAACCATTTCTTTCATGAAATGGTCGGCCACATCATGAAATAATCAATTCTATGATCTGGCCACGACATATACATACATGTCCAAGCGTTGCTTATTTTTTTGTTTCTACTGCGTAATTTGCCACAGACATTTTTAAAACTTTGGTAAACATCTTACAATATTTACAAGAAAGGAAAGAAAAAGAACGGAATTTGGAAATATCGAAGATATAGGATATTCATAAAAATAAAGTATGTATTTAAAAATAAAGTATGTATAGGATATTCATAAAAATAAAGTAAATAGTTACTATATATATTACAAGCGCTGTTATAGTTATTAAAGTATCGATGACATTTTACTAAATTAGTAAATTTGACGTTTTGTTGATTTGACATTTTTTTTTTACATATTATACATTTTATTTTCTTTGACTTTGTATCAAGTATGCATCTAATATTCTGTTTAAATTGATACTGGAGTTTTACACAGCAACATTTTCATGACATATTGTGAGACAGTAAAGATGCAAACTCTATTGTGAAAGAACTGAAGGGATTCGGTAAGACTATTCCTTCTCCTTTGTCCATTGATCGGAGTGGTGCATGCTCGCTTAAATGTTCGTGCGGATGGTGGCGTATCGGGAGCCGGGTCGTTCCCTTCCCTCAAATATGGTTGAGGGGAGCGATGGCTGACTCTCGCGTTATACTCGTGATCGGGTGCTGTCCGTGTCAACTGGCCTGCTCTTGTCATTGGTTTTTGAATTGTTAGTCATTAGCTACAAATAATTTTTACTTTTATCTCTTTTGAATCCTTTCTTTCTTTATTCTTATTTTTGCATATTTATTTACAGACATGACATTGTATAATTCATTTATTGATCTAGCATTAAGATGTAATAGAATATAAGACTTTAAAAAAAAATGTGTTGGAGGGAGTTTCTTTAGGGCCCGCCGTTTCTTCTCACTCCGCAAACACTTCCCGAAACGGTGGGTATACGAGTTCCGAGTGGTAGGAACCTCGTGTTAGGTAGATAAAAGAATAACGTTCGAAAAGTGTACACTGCTACCTACTTCGAATAAAATATTTTCATTTCATTTCATTTCATTAATTTTATATTTTATTAATTTGTTTGCTGTATTTGTTTTTGATATAGTATGTTTTCCGATTTTTATACTTATTTAATGACATTTTAATATTATGAATTATAATTAAAAAAATATGATTTTTCTAAAGAATAACATTAAATAACTAACACTGTGAGTCACTGATCAACTTTTAAAGACTTTTTATTTTATATTCATCAGTTCATCACACGGTCAAGGCTGTATATCCTACCTTGGCTTAGGAACACTCTCACTAAAAAAAAACTACGCTTTATGTCAATGTCAATGTCATAAACATGGGACTTTTTCAATGACGTAGGAGATAATGGACATGGCATACCTACAGAAAAAGCGTGCATACCTAAACTTGCTGAGAAACGAAAATGGTCGTTCGGCATAGTGCATACCCATTATATGAGATATGGTTTTATCGATATCACCGGCACGGCATGCAGAGAATGAGCGTCTACTTTTTTTGTACTCTACTCGTACATAAATCGCAACTGATGGCGAACTTTCGATTATTTTATTATTATTTGACGATAATGGTCAAAATTGACTAAACTAGAGATGGGCAATAACAGATTAACGAAATGAAACAAGAAATTAATTATATTGGTTTTATCAGTTAATTAGTATGTAAATGGTCTGTAATCACCAATATAATTACTATCTACTGTGTCTTTTACACTTAAACAATAAAAGGCAAAAAGTAGGAGACAGAAGATGTGAAATGAGTGTAGATGGCTCGTGTCTTGCAGCGCTATAGGTGTAGGTATTCAAAATAAAGATAAATATTCGGAACTGTATTTTAATTTACAGCTTGGCCGTAAAGAGTTGAAAAAAAATTAATAATAGCGCTGTTGGATGCGAGCAGCACAGGACCGGTTGGTGTGGAAATCCTTTGGGGAGGCCTTTGTCCAGCAGTTGACTTCTTTCGGCTGATGATGATAATGGCGCCACTATCGCTTACATTCCAACATTTAATACTACAATCTAAATGAATTTAATACTTGCAGGTTTTTAATATAAAATAAAATTACTTTTCATCATTGTATTCAATAGTTTGTTTTCTGCATCCCTATAACTATATGAATGGGAAAATAAACAAGCCTAGGACATTCAAAGAAAATTTATTTAGTTTTATTCACATAAACATTCTGGTCGAAATAAATAACTTGATGATTTACACCTGATATGGCATCAACATTGTCATCTTCAGAATTTGAGCTGCTGTCACTGCTTTCCTTGGTGCCACTGGGTACGAATCCTTTAGCTGTTCCAGGACGTACAATAATACAATGTTTTCCTCTTAAAACATCATGCTTAATGCCTTTCAGATTTTTCTGTAATCAGAATTTAACATTATATTTAGGAAGAATGCCGTGCCTGACGAAATTGATCAACATTATTAAGTCGCGCTATGTATATGTATCGCGCTTATCCACTTTTTTCCATATTATGTAAACAGAACAACGAAGAGCATTTCGAATCGTCGGCTACTAGGATATTTCAGATCGGCTTGACTCCTTGGCGCTGCGTAGAGATGTAGCCTCATGTAGGGGTGTCTATGGGCGACGGTAATCGTTTACCATCAGGTGATCCATCTGCTCGTTTGCCACCTCTGCCATAAAAAAAATGTAAACAGAAATAACTGAGGGATTATATGACTGACTGTAAATTTGTGAATAAATTTCACCACTGACAACACTCTTATGCATTAAGTACTAACGTGGGTAGGTATACTTACCATTAAAAATCTTAATGGTACAGCTTCATCATGCAATGTTGTTTTGTCCAATGTGCGGTAAACATGATTCATGGAAATGAAGCGAACAGATGTTGATGGCTTTTGATGATGTTTTCTATGCCAATTGCTGCCAACCACTTTTTCTTTTTATATTCACTTCGGGGAAGCCTAAAAAAAATATATGTAAGTAACTTTTTCTAAAATTCATTATCATCCTACTTAGATATCGATGTCTAAAAGAGTCCCGAAGAACAACACTAGCCACGTTAGAGCCGAAAAATATTTTAATAAAATAAAGTTAAAAGACAGACTGAAATTATATTGAAAAGCTACTTTCGGTTATTTATATCGCTTATCTTCTGCATTAAGACAAATACGTAATTTAGTTTGTGAAAATAAGGTATATTTCAACAAGATAACAATACGTACCGGTGCAGTGTAATGTTCGGCCGATTTCGGCTCATTTTGATGCCACATCCTGTAACACTACAATTAGGCATCTTAATTACTGTGTTGTTTCACTTAATTTATTATTTTCGGATGCTTTGTTTAACCATATTTAACAATTTTCAATTAAAACACTCGCGAGCGAAGGCACTTTGACAGCTTATGTACCAGTGACACCGAGAAACGAGAATGGCGAATCGGCCGCAAATAGGTATTTTGCTGACGTCACGAAAACAAAGTTGCCATTTTGTAAAGGACAAAAATATTGTTGTCCTTTTTTTTACTGAGAAGAATTACATAAGTTAGAAAGAAATAAAAGTATATTTTAGAATTCGCTATCAAAATGGCCCATATTTGTATAACTGATTGTTCATATAGACAAATATTTCATGTCCTCTAGTTTCTTTGGTCTGAGGACTTTTTGGGTATCCATTTCTACGTATGATCCAAGCTCCTAGAGAGTTTTTGAGTATACGAGGCTTTAGTGCCGTTTAAAAGATGTCCTATGATCATATTCCGCTCATTTGTGCCGCTACGGTTGGAGAAATATTCGATGGAGACGGTGGTACAGACAGGGAAATGCTTTTGACATCCTAACCTAAAAATTTTCGAAACCAGGCAGCGAAGGCCTCGTTTTCCTTGAAATAACTTTTGTGACGGAGAAAAAAATAAGATCCAACAAATGTCCGACGTAAAATTTGCAGTATTTTTGATACAATTTGACTCAGATGGTGGTACAGAGGATTTCGTCGGGCCCACCTGAGATCAGGACAATGAGCCTGTGCAGACACAAACTGATTAGTGGAACACTGTCACAAATCGCAAACGATCATTTGTAACGCATTCGCAACATTTGTGACGCAACAGAAAAAAATATATAAGCGATCGAAACTTTCGAGGCATTTCCCCGTCTGGCCCACCAATACACCTCAATATCTCCGCAAGTTTGGCGTTACAAACGTAGTGAGTTAGCTCCAGGTGAATGTTTTCTCCGTCACTAAAACATAGTAAACAACAAAAACATTCTATGCATTAGATACAGAGATATCAATACCTCAATTTGTATGGAGATATTGACTAGGGTGTGTTAAGTTTCTCTTTTTGTAGGACAACTCACTTTATAGCAGATCATAAAAAAGAAGTAGATTTGATTAAAAATGTTTAATATACTAATATGTAACATTAAATAACTTTTAATAAATACTAAATAACTATTTTAGAATAAACATGATGTCAGAAACAGTTTATGGAAGAATAAAAAACTTACATCTATTTTTTTATATAGGGTCCTTCTGAAATACCTGAAAAAAAAATTTACCTTGGCTTCTACTCATGAAACTGAACAACTTTCCACAAGGAACCTATACTCAATTTGCAAAAAAATTTTTGGACTTCCCATACAAAATTCGCGGTTCAGTTGATCAATTAGTATGAGGATTCCAAAAAAAATTTTTGCGAATTGAGTTTAGCTTCCATGGGGAAAGTTGTTCAGTTTCATGAGTAGAACCCGTGGTAAATTTTTTTTCTGGTATTATAAGGACCCTATATAGGGTGACTTTAAATTAGTTCTTGATACGAAAGGGTATGCATGTGCTCATGAGAACAAACAACTTTCCCTAAGAAACCCATAGTCAAATCGCAAAAAAATTTTTGGACTCTTCATACTAATTTAGCCGGTCAGTCGCTCGATTTGTATGGAGACTCCCAAAATTTTTTTGAGATTTGACTATGGGTTCCTTAGTGAAAGTTGTTTGTTATCACGAGTACATGCATAGCCTTTCGTATCAAGAACTAATTTAAAGTCACCCTGTATAATTATTCTGTAGTTTAGCATTATTTTCACAGTAATTTCAGTTATTGTATTTTTTTATTATTTATGTATTCCTATCAAAGTTGAATCAAATAAACGCTATAATTAAATTCACATCGTATTCTAATATAATGAGTTCAGTAATTGAAATAAGTGTTATCAGTCCTTTTTCCCGAAATACTAACTTTACTTATTAGATTTATTTTTCAATTGTTTTATATACGTATGTATTGTAGCTTAGTTATCAGTATAAAAACATGGATACTTGAAACACATAATATTATGAAACTATACTACTGTTCTACTGATATGGGTGTTTTTTCATAGAAAAATAGGAAACTCTTACAAAATAATATAATAATCTGATCTTGAAAATTTAAATGTAATTTTTACTTTTAGTTACGTCCAAGTTTCGACCAATAAACCTGGGCAATAAAGTGTTATAATGTTAATATTATACCATATCGTCCACACTGCAGGGGTACGGGTAGATATGTAAAAAAAAATTCTGAGGTGAAAAAAAAGGCGCAGGTTTTTTCCAAGGGTACAAAAATAAAAATATCCTTAAGGTGTTATCGTTAAATAACTGTTACATATTTACTTTATCTTTATTTCCAACTATATCCTTATTTTTTTGCAAATTCCTTTTTCTTTCTTTTTTGTAACCTGACCAAAGATATTTCCTATACCTTTAGAATGTCTATGGCAAATTAGGAAGTAGAAGCCAAAAAAACTAGGATACTTACATCAATGTTTTGTTTATTCATTTTAAAAATGTTATGTTTGA
Source organism: Coleophora deauratella (assembly GCA_958295455.1). NCBI lineage: Eukaryota > Metazoa > Arthropoda > Insecta > Lepidoptera > Coleophoridae > Coleophora > Coleophora deauratella. The sequence continues at coordinate 12,801,369 of OY282391.1, read as the reverse complement.
TGTTTACTGAGGCATAGGATTTCCCCAATCCTTGTATGGTTTATATTTTGGTTAAGATTTTTGTCAATATAATATAATAAACTGTTTCTGACATCATGTTTATTCTAAAATAGTTATTTAGTATTTATTAAAAGTTATTTAATGTTACATATTAGTCTATTAAACATTTTTAATCAAATCTACTTCTTTTTTATGATCTGCTATAAAGTGAGTTGTCCTACAAAAAGAGAAACTTAACACACCCTAGTCAATATCTCCATACAAATTGAGGTATTGATATCTCTGTATCTAATGCATAGAATGATTTTGTTGTTTACTATGTTTTAGTGACGGAGAAAACATTCACCTGGAGCTAACTCACTACGTTTGTAACGCCAAACTTGCGGAGATATTGAGGTGTATTGGTGGGCCAGACGGGGAAATGCCTCGAAAGTTTCGATCGCTTATATATTTTTTTCTGTTGCGTCACAAATGTTGCGAATGCGTTACAAATGATCGTTTGCGATTTGTGACAGTGTTCCACTAATCAGTTTGTGTCTGCACAGGCTCATTGTCCTGATCTCAGGTGGGCCCGACGAAATCCTCTGTACCACCATCTGAGTCAAATTGTATCAAAACTACTGCAAATTTTACGTCGGACATTTGTTGGATCTTATTTTTTTCTCCGTCACAAAAGTTATTTCAAGGAAAACGAGGCCTTCGCTGCCTGGTTTCGAAAATTTTTAGGTTAGGATGTCAAAAGCATTTCCCTGTCTGTACCACCGTCTCCATCGAATATTTCTCCAACCGTAGCGGCACAAATGAGCGGAATATGATCATAGGACATCTTTTAAACGGCACTAAAGCCTCGTATACTCAAAAACTCTCTAGGAGCTTGGATCATACGTAGAAATGGATACCTTTTTGGCGGGCTATTGAAGAGAGCGGGCGCGAATTTTAAAAGTTTTTTCCAATTTGTAAAAATTTGGGTTTTTGTAATTATTTTTGTGATATTTTGTAAATAAAACTTATAAATAGACTATAGTGGTGTAAATAAACAAAAATGGCGGTGGGAGATGGGGGTAGTGATCCCCCAGATCCTGGGCGGAAAAAACCTAGAAGGCATGAGGATAGTGAGACCTTCTACAAGCCGTACACCAAACCTGGGTACAAGAGGGTCTTCCCGGATACAAGTGCTGTTGTGGGTGAGTGTGTAGTATATATCGAAAGTACCATAGAAGGCGAAAAAATTGGGAACAAAAATCCTTTAACGATGACTCACCTTATAAAAAATGAGGTGAAAGGTGTCTCCAATTTAAACAGGGTGAATGCAATGAAGCTTAGTGTCAGCTTTGCTCAAGCAATAAACGCTAATGAATTTCTGAAAAATGAAGAATTCCAAAAAAAGCACAATCTGAAGGTCTATATACCAGCAAGAGCAGTGGAGACAATCGGCGTGCTGAGATTTGTACCCACTAGTGTTAGTAATGAAGAACTATATAGAAGGTTGTCTTCTAAGTATGAAATAATTTCAGTGCGTAGGTTCACAAAGCGAGAAAATGGGGGGATTAAACCATTCACTACTGTTAGTGTAACTTTCCTGTCAAACTCCCTGCCAGAATGCGTGTACTTGGATCTGTTCAGATTCAAAGTGCATGAGTACGTTGCTCCACTGCTGCAATGCTACAAATGCTTTCGGTTTAACCATGGGGCTAAAATTTGTAAGTCAACTCAAAAATGCAGTATATGTGCAGGGGAGCACCGATACACCGAATGTACACCTGATGTTACTATCAAATGTATTAACTGTGGTGGTCAACATCTGGCTATATCTAAGGACTGTCCCATAAAACAGAAAAAGATTGAGGAAAAAAGAAACGCAAAAAATTATGCGCAAGTAGTCTCTAACAAAAATGAGCTAAACTTAGTAAAAAATTACAACAGAGAATTCCCGCAATTACCCATCCCAACTAAGACTAAACGCATTGCCAATGAAATACAGCATAACGTTGCTACTGCTTCAACCTCTCAGGTAGAGGCAATTTCAACAGAAAAATTAATTGATGAGATTGTTAAAAGTGATGTGGTACTGAAGGGATTAGTGGGGGCCCTGGTTGCTCTAGGCAACTCAGGCCAAAAGTTGACCTCCACAGTCATCAAAGACATACTAATTAAGTCTCTTAAACATGGATAAGACTTTTATACGTATTGCACAATTCAATTTGGAGTCATTAAAAAGTAAAAAACCATTGTTAATCGATTTTTTATTTAAAAATAACATAGATATATGTATACTAAATGAAACATATTTAAAAGAGAATAGTGTAGTAAGAATTCCTAATTATAATATTATAAACCAAAATGGTAAAGATGGGCATGGTGGAGTAGCAGTTTTGGTCAAGAATGATTTTAAATATACTATAATTCCAACTCCTTACTATGATTATTTACAATCTGTGGCTATTGTTTTAAAAACTTATATAGGTAATTTAACTATATTTGGTACTTATGCACCACCTCCTAAAGGGGGCAGATTTAGGGCTAGACGTCTCCAAGATATCATAAATATGTTACCTAAGCCTTTACTACTATCAGGTGATCTTAATGCTCATCATGTAGCTTTTGGTTGCCTCACCACCAAAACGAGAGGTACTGAAATTTATAACATTCTAGATGAAAGTGATCTTTGTATATTAAACACAGGCTCTCCAACCACAGTAGGTAGGCCGAACGCTAGTCCATCATGTATAGATATTTCTTGTATTAGTGCAGCTTTAGCTCCCTTATGTCACTGGTGGGTTCATGATGACTCCATGGGCAGCTATCATTATCCAACTCTCATAGATATTTATACATCAGTTGATAAGTTTCAAGTGGGAAGTCCAGGTGTAAAATATCTTTACAACCAAGCAGACTGGAAAAGATTTTCTGCTGAAACAGAAAACTCATTCAAGAACTTTAGTGTTGATCATTCAAATCCTTTAGAAACATATAACAATTTTTGCGATACTCTACAAAAAATTAAAAATAATTGTGTACCAAAGATTGAGAACAGAGGTCAGTATGTTATGAAAAAACCAGTTCCATGGTGGGATGATGAGTGTCGGGAAGCTGTACAAAAGAGTAAAGATGCTTTGAATCTTTATCAAAGTACCTCTGATTTAAGTAGCTATATAGAATATAAAAAAGCTGATGCCTTTAAAAAACGATTGCTGAATCAAAAGAGGATCTGTGGTTGGAAAAATCTTTGCGAATCCTTTAATAGATATACACCTGTTAGTGTAATTTGGAATTATATAAGAAAATTTAAACGATTACCTGTTCAAAATTACACTAAAAATGATGCATGGATTCCTTCATTTTTTAACAAATATGCTCCACCAAATCCATCTGGAAAAACAGTTGATGTAAACCAACTAGAAAGTATATTTAGGCAAACTGAAAGCACTCAAAGTAGTTTCTTATGTCAACCATTCTCATTACAAGAATTTAACACTGCAATTAGCTCTAGGCGAGATACTACTCCTGGTTTAGATGATGTTCCTTATAAATTAATCCGTAATATGCATCCTAATGGCCATCAAATTTTATTAAAAATATTCAATTTGCTATGGGATTCTAACTGTATTCCTGAGGCATGGAAAACACAATGTGTTATACCAATTATAAAGCCAGATAAGCCAGATTATGATTGCAATTCCTACCGACCAATTTCTCTATCCTCATGTGTAGGGAAGATTTTTGAGTTCATGTTAAAAGTAAGATTGGATTATTACGTAGAATCTAATAGAATCTTACCAGATCAACAGTATGGTTTCCGTAAAGGTAGAAGTGCTATGGAATGTTTTACATTGCTTGTATCCGACATTAAAAAATCCTTCCTTAGTCATTCTGCAACCGTTTGTGCTTTTCTTGACGTCCAAGGTGCATTTGATAATGTGAATCCTTCCATTCTTGTCCAAGTCCTTAACGAGGTTGGAATACCAGGCAAAATCTGTAAATGGATATTTAATTTTCTTTATGATCGTACAATGTATATTAAATTTAATAACATTTTGCATGGACCAAGACAAGTATACAAAGGTACAATGCAGGGTGCTACAATATCTCCTTTATTATATAATTTATACACATCTCAAATTAATAAATATTTAACTGAAGAAAACATTAACTTTCTCCAATTTGCAGATGACTTACTAGTCTATACTGTACATAATGATGCGAATATAGCTGTTAATAAATTGAACAAAGCATTAGAACAGATACAGCACTACTATAATGAAAAATTAAATTTAAATATCAGTCCAGCAAAAAGTGCGGCATTAATATTTTCTAAAAAACAATACCATTTAACTCTTGGTGATGTTCTATATAACAATGCACCACTGCCTTGGATGAAAGAAAAGAAATTTTTAGGAGTTTGGTTGGATCAAAAGTTATCTTTTCAGACACATATTAATCACATTATTTCAAATTCATGTCGTGGACTAAACATATTGCGTTCCCTGGCAGGTGTGCATTGGGGTTCTGATCCACAAATACTATCAATGTTATATAAAAGCATAGTCAGAAGTCATTTTGATTACAGCTGTTTAGCTTATATGAATGCAAATATTTCTTTGTTACGAAGATTAGATGTTATTCAGAATAAAGCACTAAGAGTAATTTCAGGTGCTATGTGTTCTACTCCTATTCATGTGATGGAAATAGAAACTTGCATACCTCCTCTTATTATTAGACGTCTGCAAATGGCAGAAAGATTTTGCTTAAAATTGCTAGCAGCAGAGAATTTGTTTGCTTTGAACAAGCTTCTACCTCCTAGCACATATCAGTTAGGTACTATGGGTCCTTATGTTAATAGCACCCACATCTTATCAGGAAACTTACCTGAGCTACCAAGAATATTATTGCACTTGCAGTCACTGACTTTTAATATTGACAAAAACAAATTCTGGCCTTTGTATAGAATAAGTTACAATGCTCTTGTCAATTTTGATGTTATTTTATCAAATGAGATAATCCAAGATAAATCTGAGTTATTGGATAACACCTTCTATAAAATTTACACTGATGGATCAAAATGTGAAGATAGGGTATCATCTGCCTTTTACGACTCACAAACTAAGTTTAGAAAATGTTTTAAGATTGATAAAAATGCAAGTATTTTTACGGCAGAGTGCTATGCTATCTATAAAGCTCTTTTATATATTAAAAATATTAATAGGCTTCACTATATGATTTTGTCAGATTCCAAGAGTGCCTTGCTCGCACTTAACAATAAGACCCTTAGATACAATCTTCATTACATAATATACCAAATTAGACAATTACTGTACGAACTTAGCTGTAATCATAAAACAGTGCAATTTCTGTGGGTACCTTCTCATTGTGGCATAACTGGAAATGAAGAAGCTGACCAAACTGCTCGCGGACCACATAATGAAGATGACACAACCCTGTTGAGAATTAATTTCACTGATTTTCATGCTGTACTAAAGGAGACCCTGAAATCAATATTAATAGATTACTGGACAAAGATAGGTGAAGGAAAAGGAAAATGGTATGCTAAGATCCAAGGATGCCCGCCCGCCAAACCTTGGTACTATGGAAATAAAGATGTAAATTGCAGAAAATTCATAACTACAATTAACAGAATGAGATTTGGACATTGCCAAGTAAGAACTCACCTACACAGATTAAAATTAGTGGAAGACCCTAAGTGTTCAACCTGTAAACAAGACGAAGATCTAATCCACTTAGTTATGAACTGCCAACGATTTGGAGTTCAGAGACTTGTGCTAATAAGTGAACTTCAGGATATAGTGCAGGAGATTCCTCAGTGCTTAGAGGACTTACTCAGAGAACCCAAATTCTACGTGCCATTATATAAATTTATCGTGAACACTGTTGACAAATTGTGAAGTTTCGGTTGACGTATGCTATATGTGACAGTGAAGTGTGATTTGAACCGTGAACGTGAACCAAACAGATGTAATTTTTTGTTGACGATCGGCTCAAAAGGACTCTGAATCCAGAGCCGTAAAAACAATAAAAAAAAAAAAAAAAAAAAGTCATAAACATGTGTGAGTGAGAATAACCGTGTGACCGTGTCTCGAAAGTTTTAAATTGTTTTCGTTTTAGTTACATATCTTACTTGTAAATAATATATTCCTTTTTAATTTGAGGTTTAAATTAACAATATGGCTTTGCCTCAAAAAAAGTATTACAGGCAACGCGCTCATTCTAACCCCATTGCGGACCACTGTTTTGAATAGTAAGTGTGGTCTTTTTTTTTGTTGATATTTTTCCTGACTATTTCACGTAACAATTGTTCTTTATTCCAGTCCCAGCCATCCTGATGATTACGATTGGTCAACATTGTATCCCATTTTAAAAAAAGATGGCAAGAAAAGAGTTGAATTCCTTGATGTGGGATGTGGCTATGGAGGTCTTTTAGGTTAACTTTTTATTTTCAAACCTACATTTATTATGAACTAATTTATCACATGGGTAATCTATAATGTATGTCCTTATTTCAGTGACTTTATCTACAATGTTTCCAGAAAATATTATGCTAGGCTTAGAAATACGAGTGAAAGTATCAGATTATGTAAACGACAGAATCCAAGCATTGCGAACCAAACATCCTGAACAGTTCCAAAACATTGGAGTTTTAAGAACCAATGCTATGAAATATTTGCCAAACTTTTTTCACAAAGGACAGGTAAATGACATTTTATTAAAAATTACTTAGAAAATATCATTAATTTTGTATAATTTAAAGTTTTTTTGCAGCTTACTAAAATGTTCTTTTTATACCCGGATCCTCATTTCAAGAAAGCTAAACATAAATGGAGAATCATAAATAAGTGGTTGCTCTCTGAATATGCTTATGTACTCGCAGAACAGGTAAGTCATTTTAGATGTAGTAACAACATATCGTCGCTTAAGAGTGAAAACCTTGTATATGCAGAAAAGGTAATTTTTCAGGAGGAAAATTCATTTCAAATTGTTGTCTTAAATTCGTTAAATAAATTATCAATTTTGCATTCCCGAGTTAGGCTTTTCTATAAAGTTGAACTATTAGCCAATTGATTTGTATGAATAGTCCAAACCTTTTTTTCAGGAATTATGTGTTTCTTGGGGAAAGTTAAACCTGTTTTAGCCCTGCCATATATTTTAAAAACACAATATTTCTAACTTATATCTTGTATTATTGTTGTATATCTTTCAGGGAATTGTGTACACTATAACAGATGTGAAAGATTTACATGATTGGATGGTTTTACACTTTGAGGAACATCCTTTATTTGAGAAGGTTTCGGAGGATGAATTAGTGAGTACCCAATGCAAAAGTAATAGGGAGTTTTCAGATGATGTATGTCACACTTAGTGTTGCCATGCGTCCCGATTTGCACGGTACATCCTGATTTTCAGGGGTCTGGGGACATATGCCGATTTGCACCTGACCGGGACGCTGAATGTCCCGATAAATCAATAAAATTAAAAATGAGAAAAAGAGAGATGATACCGCTACAAAAATGGCACAATATTTTAAAGACAATGAAGACTTAGCCAATCTTCAAGTTATTTTCGTTTATGGCTTCTATACCAGTATCAAACGCGGTAACGGAAAGGGTGTTTTCCCAGGCCAACTTAATTTGGTCCGAGAGACAAAACCGTTTGACACTCGGACAAGTCAAAGCGGAAATTTAAATTAAAACTAACTTTAGCATTACGTGCAGTGAATTTTATAACTATGTTATAAAAAACAAAGCAATCCCAAAGGCAGCATGTAACGAAAAATATAATTTTAATAAAAAGTAAATCAATTAAACTTATAAAACAGCAGCAGTAATTATAATAGATTTTACTGCAATATTTTGTGATTTATACTAGTCCAACAAGTTTAACTATTATTGTACAGTCAAAAAAGATTTTCTAGTAAGTAATATTAGTTGCAAAAAGCAATAAATTAAGCCTTTTTTAAAATTTATCCCGATCTAAAACCCTAAGTCCCGATTGGTATTACCATGTGTCCCGATTTTAATTCAATTGAACCTGGCAATTTCTAGTCACACTGTTCATAAGATTCTCAATAGATGGCGTTTTTAAGCTTTGGCAATGTATTTTTAAAAGCAGCGTAGAATCTAAGGTATCAAAATAGATTTAATATAGTTGAAAATATATAAAAAGCCACATAAATAGATTCTTATTAGTTGAGTTAACAGAAACAATATTGTCAAGTATGGATAACCTGGGTGCGTTCCGTTTTCTCTGTTATATGTAATTTCTTCTTCCGAACCAAAAATAAATAGATTTAATACATTTTTATGATTAAAATGCAATTTATTAGTCTGTATCATGTTAGAATTATCTTAAGAAATACAAAAACAATACTAACATGCTTTGTGCATCAACATTATGAAACATATTTTTTGGATCAAAATACAAAAAAAAAAATGAAAGTAATCTTCGAAAGCTATTCATCATTATTATGATATTAGTCAGTAATATGAATCAGTTTTGACGATTTTTTTGAGATTTTCTTATTTCTAATGTTGATCAGCGCCATCTAGTTGAGTTTAGAGAAAGTCGTGAAAAATTCCCTATTGTGTTGTTATATGTATAATATTATCTAATGCTATCCCTGATTCTTTTTTTTGTATTACAGAATTCTGATGCTATAGTGGATAAATTGTATGAAAGTACTGAAGAAGGCAAAAAAGTGACTCGAAATAATGGTGATAAATATCTAGCTGTATTTAGAAGGTTACCAGATAATTTTAAATAATAAAGAATTTTTTTACAAATGTATTATCATTTAAACTTATAAAAGTATATATATACAAAGTAATTCATTTTGCAAAAAGAAACATTACAGGAAAACACTTGTTATGATTGATTATTTTTGGAGCTTCTTCTCTAAGAGACCCACCCATCTGCTGAGTGGTCTTGTTATATTCAAACGTCTCCGTACATGTCCTGCTGCACTTAAAATCCAATCTTTTCTTTCTTTCCATAATTTTTGAGATAAAATTGATAACAGAAGAGCAGCCCAAATTTCAGCTTGATGTGGATACATATGCAGACCTGCCTTCGCAAGCATTAATGCTCTAATTTCGTTTCCAGTTATATGTTCAGCAACACTAGCAGTGGCAATCATTCTTCCAGAATCACAGTTATTCTCGTCATAATAAGCAGAGCACAAGGCTCTTTGTGCACAATGACTGGCAACTTTTGCTCTGTTACTAGAAGCCCTGAGGCAGTACTGAGCCATGAAATGCCACAATAGAGCATTATTAGGATGGTCGTGCAGGGAATCACTCAATGATTTAATAGCACACTCCAGATTGTTGTCACACACCATTATATATGATTTCAAGAAACCAATGTCAAAACCAAACTTGCTATCTTGTTCATATTTCTGCAATTCGCTTAAAGCCAATTTTGACAAACTTTGATCGGTATGAATTAATCCTAAAGAGCATATTGCAAATAAACTGAAGGCTGTTGGTTTTTTCTGGGATATTTGAATACTGTGAAACAGCAAAGTTTTAGCATCATCTGCACCTTTGAACTTGTAAACTATACCCGCCATAGCAACAAGAAGATCCGATTTCTCTACATCCTCATTACTTAACCAGTGTAGAGCAGTGTCATAGGCAGAATAGGATTCCTCATAGAGACCTTGCTTATAAAGGGCGAGAGCAAGTCCACTGGCAGAGTTCAAACTTGCTTCTGTTATAGCTTTGTATATCTTTATAGCTTCTTCATGTTTCTCTAATCTTATCAGCACTCTTCCAATATTTAGCAATGTTATATTCTTTTTATCATTTTCGGCATATTCTAATGCTTTTTCATGTGATTTGATTGCAGAATGCAGAAGTCCATACCTTTCTTGCAAGATTCCCAGTATTGTGAAAGCGCAAGCATTGTTAGGATTAAAATGTAAATACCATTCAACTAAATCTATTGCATACGGAATCGCGTAGAGTCCGTCGATAACGTATTTAGTTTCAGAATCATCTTTGTAATCCAAATTCCTTAGAGTACGACACACCCAGTCTGCATATCCTAATGCGCTTTCTGGGTGGTATCCCAGGCGAGATGAATGTCTAAATAAATCCATAGCTTCTTCCTCACGAATTGCCTCTGCGATCAATCCTTGGCCTATCCAACTTTGTGGATACGACGGAAGGGTAGACTGACCACGCCAAAAGCAATAATTCGACAATTTATACATTTTAAGTTTCAAGTATAGCGTTCCCAGATTACACCATATTTTGGCTACAGACCATTTTCGAGTGGCTAGTAGTGCTTTTATAAAACAATGCTGTGCAATATCATATTTTTTTATGAACAAGCATATTTTACCCAACAAATCCCAATTCCTCCATGATGAGGGATTGTCTTTAATGCAAGCCATGGTTAAATTAAATGATATATTACAATCTGATACCTGCTTTGTTCCAAGATAAAAGTTGAGATATGCAGATGCCAAATCATATGTAGAAATCTGTTGTTTTTGTTTTGCAATATAAGCATAGCATGATATTGATTGCAGAAATATTTCATGCTTTTCTTTTCGCATTAATTCGGAATTATTATCATCATACGATTTTTTTATGTTGAGAAAAACATACTTATTGGGCAGTCTAGTAACAAATATAAGGCTGTCAGCCAATAGTTTCCAAAAACAAGAATATTTTTTTTGCACAGAAATTGCTCTTGTCACATAATTTATTGCATGTTGTGCACAATCTCTTGCACTGCCATACATTTTTCCTGCTTCTTTTTTCTTTGCTACTCTCATCCATGTCTCTGAAATGCCCTTTAAAGCAAGTAAAGAAGAGGGTTCAAGTTTCAGAACTTCCTTAAAAGTCGAAATTGCTTCTTCATGCTGAGTCAATAGGGTATAAATGTAACCAATTCTTGTCAAACAGTGTGACTTTTTGCTAGAGTTCAAAGATATCACTTTATTGTAGGCTCTCAGAGCTGACGTAAATGATCCTCGGGAGTAATAGGCATCAGCCAGGCACTCCAATGCAGTACTGTTGTTTCTGTCAATCTTGATAACATTACGAAACTGAACAATGGCATTTTCCCAATCTCTTTTGTTCAAATAGTGAAGTCCTAGCCGAAAGTTTAGCCACGATTCATTACTCTGTAATTTTTTCTCTGCTGTTTTTAGTAAGTCATAGTCGTCATCTTTTAAATTTAGTTTTAAGTACAGTTCACTGAGATTCTGAATAATACAATTGTCAGTGCTGCATATACTATAAGCTTTTTCGTAACACTTTTTAGCTTTGTCTAATTCTTGTTTGTGGTAGTTATACACATGCCCCAAATATAAAAATGTGGGTGCATGTTCTGAATCAAGTTTTGCAGCTTTAAGCAATTTTATGTGACATTTATCAAATTCTTTGATTTCCCAATATGCTCTTCCAAGACAAAATAGGTTTAGAGATGTTTCTTCAGCTTTTTCTAAAATATTAACAGTTTCTTCATATCTCCCTTGTTTCAATAGCAACAGAGCCTGCAGCTGTGGGTAATATTTTGTCGCTTGTAAGTTCTTTAAGACATGGTCAACAGGTTGATTTTCCTCTATTAAACACTCTGCATAGATTGCCTGTTCATTTTCTACAAACAACTGTAAAGGTATGTCTTTGACAGTATTAATTGCTTGTTTCCATTTGTTTTGCTTTGCAAGAGATACAAACAGATACTTTTTCAGAACAATACAAAAGTTCTCATCTTTCACTTTAGTGAGGAAATTGGTTGAAAGTTTTTGCACCAAATGCCATTTCATAAGTTTGATAGTACATCTGATAATAAAAGTAGCTTCTGTAACATCAGCTTCTTGATAATTTACCAATGGAACACATTGTTTGTATGCTTCTATATATAGTTCCTTTTCATAGCATATCATGCTTTTTAGGAGTTCAGGATATTTTGAATTTTCTATTCCATTTGTAATGTTGTCTATGTATTTTTCCACTGGAAAGTTAAAAAACGTTTCTTTTTCTACAAACTTTTTACATAAGTACTTGCAGAGCAGTTCTCGTAAGACAACATTTCTAGAAAAGAAATTCAAGTTTATAACTTCATTAGCTGCAGTTATGAAATCATTTTTTTGTAAAATAATTTTTCCAATGAGAATTTCTACCGATTCATTTGACTCCTTAGCCAAAATTCGATGCAATATGTATATAATATGTGGTATATCTTCTTCATTGCATGAAATATCTGTATTGAGAATATTCACTAAATTATTTTCAGCAATTGCAACAAATTTTTCATCAATGTCTTGTAATAAGTATTTGATAAGTACCTGTACTGCTTCATAGTTCCTTAAAGCGATCCCTAGTTGACCAAGTTTTGCAATAATTTCTAGAGTTTTTTCTTCTTCTATCTGCAGTTTCAAAATTTCACTATAGATAGCAAACAGTTTGGTTTTCATAGAAGTATCAGTTTTTCTTTCATAATAGTTGGAGAGGCCTTGCCATGCCAGAGGGTGATCAGGTTTATTGGCGATTGCCTTCTGATATGCCAATGGAGCTTGATCTGCATCTTGAAGGGACTTTCCCAGCAGAACTAATGCAAAATAGTTTTGTTTATCCCTCCGAAGTATATTTTTACAGCATTCTTGAGCTTCTTCAAAATTTTTCTCGTCAATTAACTTTCTAGCCTCCTTCAGCAAGGATTTTATGTCTGCCATCTGGAACCATAATAAATAGTTTATGTACCTAATTAATTGAATATTCATTCTAGGTCTGAGCCTTAAATACAGAATCTAGAAGGCTAAATACCTATAGTCTGTCTGTAATGAACCAGCAGTTCTCTATCAACTAAGTGTGGGTGGAAATGATATTCAAGCATCGTATAACCCCACTGTATTGAGAGATTGTATCTGTATCACAAGAGAAAGAGCCGGGGATCATTGGCATCTGCAAAATGAAACAACTGAATCGAAAACTTTGATGGAACTTACTTTGAAACTGGAAATGTGTAAACAAAACTGACCAGAAAAGTACTTAAAAACGACGATGGATGAAAATCATATTTTTCGCTGAAATCTCGAAGAATTTCGAAGACTAGGAAGTCGTTCCAAAACCAAGTTAAGATTCACCTGACAAGAGTTTGTCCCTTTCACACTTACACAAAATATAATAGGCTATCCTGCTGTCAGAGTAAAAATTACTCTAACGAAACTAATTTGGAACGCTTTCTTGTATTTCCAGTCACGTTCCACTCGGACCGTTCCAGAATCAAGATAAAGTTTACAGCAGATAATAGTCTGTCTCTTTCACACTTGTGAGGATTATTATAGGCTATCCTGCTGTCAGGCCGTAATAACTCTCAATGAAAGTGTTCTGAAACGCATTCCTATACTACATTTTTTGGCCTTTGATACAAAATTTTTATTGATTTTGTTAGAGTTTAGTGAATCGATGACCTTCCAGCTCTATTATTTTTTCCTGAATATTGGCTTTATTGGACCAATTGACAAGAAGCAAAATTACGGCAAAATCAACCTTAATGACAGTTGTTTGCCATAGATGTACTATGTACAGATTGGTCATGAAATAAAAACAATAACGAAAGAAAGAGATGATGTCATTACTCAACGAATGTGCGTGAGCGAGATACAATCTTCATCTCTTGTCCCTTACGCGCGTATGCGATTTTGTTTGCCCACAGTTGATAGGGGGCAAACAAATTATCCGACCGAATTAGGTGGTCATCTTGATACATACATTGAGACGTAGCAGTTGCACCATTTGAATTAAGTCGGGTTATATTGGATATTCGGGATACCAGCGCAGCAAAAATATTTTACCCCAAAAAGTGGGTTATTTCAATATCCCGGTTCCTTAATACAAATAACTACTTCTTGTTGTGTTAACGTTTTAAGAAATGGATATTTGAGAAATTAGTGGAACTTTTAACGACAGATATGAACATGAACCACAGATTTTTTATAATAGACATTTTGAATGAAGTGATTAAATTAAATGAGATTCTTTCTACAGTAAGTCGCATACATCGTTATAATAAAACATATATAACGGTAGATATATACTAAAGATGCCACGAATAGTGAATTGGCCGAATACCGAATACCGAATATTCGGCAACGCTGTCGGCCGAAGCGCCGAATATTCGGCGCGAAGTACATGCTTGGTGGGGGCGCGTTAACTGGAATAAGACAAGTCACAACCTGTTTTTTCTCGTTGCGTTCGCGCGGCAGGCGACGACGGCGCGCGCGGGGCGGGGTGCAAGCAAACATTGTTTGTATTTGTTTCAATTGCGAGTAAATCGCGTCACGGAGCGCTTTGTTAGTATATAAATAATACGTAAAGTGAAACTTAATTACTATTTTGCTAAGAAGTTTGTTCCTTAGTTCATTTTCAATTGTTTTTTCGTCAAAAGGCTTATAAAATGACGCCGGTTAATAAAAAATCACCCATATGGGAATATTATGAGATTTGTAGTGAAAATAATAACTATATATTCGGTATTCGGCCGAATAGTACGTACTATTCGGCCGAATACCGAATAGCAAAAAAGTGGCCGAATAGGCCGAATACCGAATAGTTGCCGAATATTCGTGGCATCTTTAATATATACAGTAAGTTTGCGTTTTGTTATTGCATCAGCAACGTCATTTTAAGCAATAACAAAATGCAAATGTATGTAGATTTTAAACTTGAGATCCTGAATAAATAAGAAGCTCTAAAGTTCTGGATAGTTTTATATCGGAAGGCACCATTAAGGCAGAGTTTTTTTACATCATTTTGGTCTCAAAGTTCTAGCTGGAACCAATCTACCGTTATATTTTGGGTGCTATTGAAGCATTCATTTTTAAATTTTGCATGTGGGTAGGAGGCTCTATTTCAGCACTAATTGTTGACATATAACTAAATACAATTGATGTAGTAGTTCCTTGGTTCCAGATCCAGACATGAGGCTGCTAGCGGATCGTTCCGCTAGCAGCCTCAGTGGAAAATTCGATTTTCTGTGAAACTACGATAGCACATTTTTCCCCTTTGGGCACTATTTGTCAGTATTTATTGGCATTATCAGAATATTGAAATTCGAACATAAATAAAAAAATAGCTTATTTAAAATATTATTTTTACTGCTTTATTTACCAAGTTTCCGAAAACTTTGTACGAATAAAATACTGAAACGTGCGAATGAAATACTGAAAGTTGCGAAAAATTAAGTCATCATTTGCTGACGTAATACTTTTCTACCAGAGTAAATTACGTTTAACCGAAAACTATGGTTAGTCATTTTTATTATTATTTACCTATTATCAATTTAAAACCAATTTGATACATTTCATAAAATGTGGCGCTTTTTAAAGTATAGCGAAATAATGGAAATACTATTCTGTATTATTCCATAATAACTTCCATTAAATATGAAAATCTGCTTTTAATATATATTTTATTACTTACACAGATGCCTGTTAGTCTATTATATGATGACCTAACTTTGATTTTAAAGTAAGGAGTAAGTGAGTAAATAAAAGTAACGAAGTTTATTATGAATTATTCCAATCATGAAAAGTAATACAAAATTGTACTTATGTACTGCTTAATCAATAGTTTATAATTATGTCATTCATTATTGTATTATAAAAGCCGCTCTAGACTTAGTCGGTTGGCCAGGTTTCCTTTGTACTAATGTAATTAAACTCTACCAATATTGCAATATTTTTTATTTTACTATCTTATGTCACGATTATTGAGGTATTATTGAGAGTAAGTAGTAGGGTTCATTTTTAAAACAGTGTTTATAAACATTGTTTCTAAATAAAATAACACATTTGTATAAAAAATTTTCAAATATTTATTATATTTTAATTATTTTTCAAAAATAGGTCGTACCTGTGGCCGTGTACTAGAGTATATCAAAAAATTCAAAATAATTCAAAGATTAATCACCTGCAAAAGAATAATGGGAAAATGTGCGATAGCGGAGATATCATTATTTTTCATGTCAGCTTCATAAAATTTTTTCGAATAAAAATCTTATTAATTGGAAACAAGACTATATAACTTTTTCAATATAAGTGTGCATAAGCATGATCTATAGTGCCCATTTCGAGCAAAATAAATATAATATATGTAAGAAAAAATGCTGAATCTCTATGAAAGACGAATCTCAGCCAACAGTGCGCCGCCGCGGGTAGTTGTTTTTATTACAATTGAGAGTAAAAAAAGTTATTCCATAACCAACAATAGAAATTAAGATCGTTTTTACAGAGCGTAGGAAAACGTTTATATTATCGGAACATGTTTTTCGCAAATTTAAAAATTTTGTCGGAAGTTTAGTATTTTATTTGGAAGTGCAGTTTTTTTTTCGTTGAATTGTAATTAGAACAGACTTGTGCTTGTTTGTTAAATATGAAATTAGTTTTCGCTGTATTTTGTGTTAATTTTTCGATAATTTATTTTAATACAGCTTAGTTAGTATGTATTATAATCAGCCGCTGACCGATCGCTGCAAGTTCATTTGTTTTTCGGAACCTTTATTGTTTCTCTCAAGGCGTTAAGTATCGCCAAATCGCAATATTCAATTTAAATTCTTGAAATAATGGTTAAAACTATCACCCTGGAAAAATATATAACATACTTGAAACAATAAAAAACAAATTGCCTTGAACAGAATCATGAAAATCACAAAAACTTTGATGAAAAAGAAAGTCCTGTAAACCCTGTATTTTGCATTAATTACAAATTCTCTCGGAAACACAATATTTGTATATGTTGAAACCAACACACAAAAATCGGCCATTTTAATACCTTCAATTTACCTTGAACGGTTTTTTTTTAACTTATTTGAAAGCCAAGAAAAGTAATAAAAACATCGAAATCTCGAGAATTTTGCGTTCGGTCTTGACGTAACCGCCGTGGTGGTACCCACATTGATCTGAACTTAAAATGAGTGGCGTTACGGTCGATATTATATTATCATGCATCAACCTCCTCAGATTGAGTGTACGTCGCGCCTAAAAAAACGATGTAAACAGATCCACGTCAAAATAAGTAAAAAGGGAGTTTTTGTGAACACAGATGGTAACCCAGTCGTAAGTACCTACCTTATATGTCTTTCTCAACTGTATACGGGAATGTCCGGGGCCTGTTGTTTGCGCACAGTATAAGAATATTTATACAGTATGGACACTCCCTGCCGTTCTCTGAAGGCGACCTCACCCCCCCTGTGTAACCGATATGTGTGACCTAATATAGAGCGTTTCAATAAATAGTTCCTATGCCGTTATGTTGGCTCCCCTGTCTATCAACGACATCAACACGCGAAGACTCTTATAACCATTTTGTTAGTGTGTGTCTGTAGTGTGTATCTGAGTTCTATGTAGTATGCGTGGAAAAATTGCTGCCTACATAACGGCATAGGAACTATTTGTTGAAACGCTCTATAGTCAAGGGTTGGCACACGGTTGGCAAACAAAAGACATTTATTTGTGGTGTGCGTTCCGAGAGTACGGTCTGACTGCAACCGTTCACTTTGACAACAGGATAGCATAATATAAATCGCTTAAGTGTAAAAGAGAAGGTATAAAACGATTTCTGTTAGAGTGCAACCTTGGAACGACGTAAAGCCTTCTATGTACACTCGCCTGTATTAATGGGGTCAGCCAAGAAGGCTTATAATCGCTTACACATATTTATTCTTATTTACTTACACATACAGGAAATATATGTTTAGGAAAATTCTACCTTCAGTCAATGAGTTTAAACTCAAAGTCGAATATAACACTTGCTTAGCGACCTCTATGTAATACAAAGAGAACTGCTTTGAAGTGAACAAATACTGTCTGGTTGGATTGGCGATACAACATAAAATCCCTCCGACAACATAAAATTTCCTTGACCACTAGCGCCACTGTCTTCGAAGCATATAACTTTAGGTGGCACTAACGTAGCCAACCGTAGCAGTATTTCATCTTAGAGGTTAGCTGCGATTGTAGCCTTGTGGTAACAGTTTCTGCTTTCGCGCCAGCGATGCTAGGTTCGAATCCTCTTAGTGTCGGAATTTTTAACGTTTTTTTTTTTTGTAAAGCAACAGCTAGCAAATATCATTTATCATTTTAACACTGATATAATAATTTATATTATATATAAATTAAGTTATATATAATATAATAAACGAAATAAAAACAAAACTTTGAACAAATATTAATCTATTATCCTGATTTAAAGTTTTTTAAGATAACATTAAGTATTTTATAATCATAATCATACAATTACTTACTAATTTCTACAATTAATGTCTTAAGGTTAAGCTTAATTATTCGTTTTCGTGATGAAAAGAGTATTGAAACTAAACCTTAAGAACACCAAAATTTAACATGCTTAGTCAACACTCTCAATACTAAAATGTCAATGTCAATACAACACTTTTAAATTTTAAAACAAAAAACTACTATTAAAGTAAATTTTCCGATAACATGTAGGTATAAGCTGAACAATAATTCTATTGAAAGATGATAGAAAATAGTTTAAAACTTAGCAAAAATATATTATATAAAAAACTAATATTTTATATAACCACCATTATTTTCTATAATAGATAATAAACGCCGCGGCGTTTATAATAGACCTGACGATACTGGAACAAATATCTTAATTTTTCCCTCACTTGTTGACAGTGCGATAAATATTCTCTGGACATGTTAGCCTATTCCGTTTGTGCTCATCGATTAAGCTGTGTTTCTCTGTATTCCTTGCTTATGTAGGGCTCCCCAAACGGTATCCACCGAGGTATCGAGTCTTACGGCAAGGTCGTTAATTCGTAAGAAACCATTTTCTTCATAAGCTTCAATTATCTCTCTCTCTTGGATCTCATTAATTAGACATTAGACGCGAGCGGCCACTTCGCCGTCGAGTTATAACGTTACCCTCCTGTTTGTAACGTGTTATCCAACGTTTCACAGTCCTCCACTAAAACAATAAATACCTGATTTAAATTGGTATTGGTATAAATAAAAAATGTTAAATGAGTACACAAAACATATAAAATAAGTAGGTAGCTATACAAAATAGTAATTAAAATACTCACATTCACGCTTAGATTAGTCGCATTAATAATTTTTGATATATTATATCCTATATTGCGCAATGCAACAATACGATGCTTCTCCTCCAAACTTATATTATTACTCATTTAAAAAATAAAACGCAGTAATATTAAACCAAAATGTAAAAGACAGGAACAGCTGACTATTAAAAACACACCGGCAGCAGCCAGCACCCTCGAAAATAGCGAACTAACAACAACAAATTGCAAAATCATTCCGAAACTAACTTCACTGCAGTCAAGATCACTTGCAAATTGTTGCTGGTATAAATAAAATAGAAATGGTTTCTATAAAATCAAAAAAACTAATTCCTATTTAGTTCTAAACCACGAAGATTCGAACCATCGTCAGCTCGCCAATCTCTGCTGTTTTAACCGTCGGAGCTATGTAGCTTACGCCGGTAGTTGTGAAATTGTAGATATTAGTCGGTTTGTATAGTTATTAGGGCATGGAACCGGCTTTTCCCGGTTCCGAAAAAACCGGGAAAACCCGGTTCTGTCTAATCAAATAAAAACCGGTTCTAAAAGTCACAAGAACCGGTTCCTTCGGTTCTTCAAGATTTGAAGCAGCATATGATCATTTTATGATCATTTCTTTCGCCATTTAGTGTGAAACCGGAAAATAATGCTTTCAAAACCAGCCGTTCATAAAAGAACATCTCGGATCTTGGACTTCACCAGCAAGCTCATGGAGGAAAGAGGGAGCCTGATTCTGAAATCCTCTAAAGATCGACGACTAAACAGATAGATTTCTCCAAGTCTGTGTCTCGCGATATACGCCAATTTAATACTTATCGTATAAAAGAGGAGATTCATGCTCAGTAAAAGCTCAAAAGAATTGGCAATGGATCTGATTGCCAACTGACAAAGCTGAAGACTGAGGATGGCAGAATCGTGTCTTCCAAGCCTGAGCTGTTGAATGAGGTTGAGAAGTTCTACGGACAATTATACACGACCACACGCTTACCCTTCAGTAATCTGGGTAAAGACCCAAGAGCCAAATTGACACCGAAGATATCCCGGACATCAGCTTGTATGAAATTAGAATGGCTCTCAAACAGCTTAAGAACAACAAGGCACCGGGTGAAGATGGAATTACGACAGCTTTTAAAAGCAGGTGGAAAACCGGTACTTCAAGTTCTTCAGAAGCTTTTAAATTACAATATGCTCGAGGGACGAACGTCTATGGCATGATACAGGAAAGTGGTGGTGCTCTTCGTCAAAAAGCGTGACAAGAACCTGCTGAAGAAATATAGACCCATCTCACTTCTGAGCCATGTCTACAACCTGTTTTTGAGAGTCATTACAAATCATCTCGCATGCAGGTTTGGCGACTTACGGCCTCCTGAACAAGCCGGTTTCCAAAAAGGCTTCAGTACATTAGACCACACTCATAAGTTGAGACAGATTTTACAGAAGACCTAAGAGTATAGTTACAGTCTCTCCAACGGTGCCAAATCGACTATCGATATATCGAAGTGCTAAAATGCTGGTATGAAAACGCCACCATGTCGGTCCACCTCCAGGAAAAGAATTCGAAACCAATCCGGTTGCAGCGAGGGGTGAGACAGATAGACGTTATATCTCCGAAACCATTCACCGCTGGCCTGGAAGATGTTTGGAAGCTTATGGACTGGAGAGGACTCGATATTAATATCAACGGCGATTACATCACCTCGCCTTCGATTCACTGACGATATCGTGGTTGTGGAAGAGATCTTGGAAGACCTAGACATAATGCTCGATGGACTCTTCCAACAAGTGGGTCTCAAAATGAACATGGACAAGACTGAAATTATGTCAAATGTCCGTATCACACCCACTCCTCTGAAGGTTGGAGACTCTACACTTGAAGTTGTTGACAAATATATACCTGGGAGAAACAGTCCAGCTAGGTAGGTCCAACCTCAAGAAAGAGATCAACCACCGAATCCAACATGGCTGAGTAGCGGCGTTCGGGAAGATCCGCAATATCTTCACATCCAAAATACCGCAGTATTTCAAGATTAAGGTCTTTGACCTCTATGCGTTTTGCCAGTGATGACATACGGAACTGAGACATGGTCACTTACTATGGGCCTTATGACAAAGCTCAAGGTCACCCAAAGTCCAAAGGGTAATGGAGCGTGCTGTGCTTTTAGGTTCCCCACGTGATCGAATCAGAAATGAGGAGATACGTAGGAGAATTAAAGTAACCGACATAGCTCGCAGAATCGGTAAAATGAATTGGCACTGGGTGGGCCACATGGCTCGTAGAGTCGTTGGGGCATTAAAGTGCTCGAGTGGCGACCGCGCACCGGAAGAGGTATAGGGTGGGCAGGCCTATTACTCGGTGGACCGATAACCTAGTAAAGGTCGCGGGAATGCGGGCATTGCAAGACCGGTCAGCGTGGAAATCCTTGGGGGAAGCCTTGGTTTAACAGTGGATGTAATTTGGCTGATGATGATAATAATAATGAATACTTAAGTTGTTCCAATAAAAAAAGGATATTATACATATTTTGCGTTTTTTAACCTTCTGTCTCTTACGTAAAATCGTGTCAAAAAAAAACTTAGAAGAACCGAAAGAACCGGGTACCCGGTTCCAAGTAGCTATCGGAACCGAAGAACCGGTTCTTACTAAAGAGGTCCGGTTCTGCACCCCCTAATAGTTATCTATCATATCAATAAGCTGCGTCATTTTATGTCAGTGTGTGAGTATATCTGCAGCGAGCGATGTGCAAGAAACTCGTTTTCTTTTAACTGACCCTAGTTTTGCGGTTGACTGTACATACCAATGTATAAGGATATTTATACAGTATGGACAATTGGACACTCCCTGCCGCTCTCTGAAGGCGACCTCACCCCCCCTGTGTGACCGATGTGTGACCTAATAGTCAAGCGTTGGCACACGGTTGGCAAACTAAAGACATTTATTTGTGGTGTGCGTTCCGAGAGTACGGTCTGACTGCAACCGTTCACTTTGACAACAGGATAGCATAATATAAATCGCTTAAGTGTAAAAGAGAAGGTACAAAACGATTTTTGTCAGAGTGCAACCTTGGAACGACGTAAAGGCTTCTATGTACATACAGCCTTGTCTTCATTTAAAATGTATATTTTAAAAGTCTGTCATTTTATATTAGACTGCGATATAATTATAATATTTTGGAAATATTTGAAGAACAGCACATCTGCAGTACCAGTGCGTAACTAGATAAATAAAATGGCATTTCAAAACGATCTGTAAACATCTTCATAATCATCACATATTTTGATAAAAATAACAAACAATCCTTTATTTATAAACAATGACTTTAAGATTTTGCTAATATTTAATGTATTAGCCAGTTCTGTAATGTATATTTTATCACACATTTGTTTTCAATAAATTACTTACAATTTCAATGGCTTATTGAAAATACAAAAAAAACATAGGTACAACGGTATCAATATGGAATATGGAATGGAATAGAATGTAATGGAATGGAATATATTATAAAGGATCTGTCTGCTGGTCAAAGCCAACTGACAAAGCTGAAGACCGAGGATGGTAGAGCCATGTCGTCCAAGTCCGAGCTGTTGGAAGAGGTTGAGAAGTTCTACGGACAATTATACACGACTACATTACCTGTCGTCAGTAATCTGGCTGAAGCTGAAGACCGAGGATGGTAGAGCCATGTCGTCCAAGTCCGAGCTGTTGGAAGAGGTTGAGAAGTTCTACGGACAATTATACACGACTACATTACCTGTCGTCAGTAATCTGGCTGAAGATCCGAGAGCCAGATTGACCCGACACTATACCGAAGATATCCCAGACTTCAGCCTGTGTGAGATTAAAAGGGCTCACAAACAGCTTAAGAACAACAAGGCACCAAGTAATGATGGAATTACGGCTGAGCTTCTGAAAGCAACTTCTGAAGAACCGGTACTTATAGCTCTTCAGAAGCTATTTAATTCCGTCATGCTCGAGGGACGAACGCCTTCAGCATGACACAAAAGTGTGGTGGTGCTCTTCTTTAAGAAGAAGAAGGGTGATAAGATAAGGCAAGCTGTTTTCGAGAGTCATTACGAATCGTCTCGAACGCAGGTTTGACGACTTCCAATCTCCCGAACAAGCCGGTTTCCGAAAAGGCTTCAGTACCTTAGACCACATACCTACATACGCTACGGCAGATTATACAGAAGATCGAAGAGTATAATGGCTTGTGTGAACTATGAGAAAGCCTTATAATTCGATTGAGACCGGGCTGTGTAACAGTCTCTCCAACAGTGCCAAAATGACTATCGATACATCGAAGTGTTGAATTGTTTGTATGAAAACGCCACCATGTCGGTCCACCTCCAGGATCAGAATTCAAAACCTATTCAGCTGTAGCGTGGGGTGAGACTGGAAGTCATTTTCAAGCTTCTGGACTGGAGAAGACTCGGCATCAACATCAATGGTGAGTACATCACTCACCTTCGATTTGCTGACGATATCGTGAGCACGGCTGAGACCTTGGAGGACCTAGGCACAATGTTCGATGGACTCAGTAGAGTCTCCCAACAAGTGGGTCTTAAAATGAACGTGGATAAGACGAAAACATGTCGAACGTCCGTGTTATACCCACTTCTCTGAAGGTTGGAGACTCTAAACTCGAAGTTGTTGAAGAATATGTATACCTGGGACAAACAGTCCCGTCAGGTAGGTCCAACTTCGAGAAAGAGATCAATAGTCGAATCCAACTCGGCTGGGCAGCGTTCGGGAAGCTCCGCAATATGTTCACGTCCAAAATACCGCAGTAGGTATCTCAAGACTAAAGTCTTTGGCCAGGGTGTTGCCAGTGATGACCAGTGAGCGGAGTAGCTAGATTGATTTTTGGTACTTGCGTCGTGATTTTATAACATGGACAATCCTTTTTCCGTAAAGTTTCGGTATTTCCGGATTGAGTTGAGTATTACTAAAGTAAATCTGGTTCAAGCAATTAATTCATATGTAGAATAACAGAATAATTTTTTTTTTTTTTTTTTTTTTTTTATGGCATAGGTGGCAAACGAGCAGACGGATCACCTGATGGTAAGCGATTACCGCCGCCCATAGACACCCGCAACACCAGAGGAGTCACAAGTGCGTTGCCGGCCTTTGATATGGGAGTACGCTCTTTTCTTGAAGGTTTGAATGTCGTATCGGTCCGGAAATACCGCAGGCGACAATTCATTCCATAGTTTGGTTGTGCGAGGCAGAAAGTTTCTAGTGAAACGCACAGTTGTGGACTGAAATATTCGTTTTTGTTTAAAAAAAATGTTTAACTCTCGGAATCCGCGCGGCATATCCATATTAACATATATGTTTGCGGTCATTGACCCTAATTCAATCTACCTACTCCGATCACTGGTGATGACATATGGATTCGAGACATGGTCGCTTACTATGGGCCTCATAAAAAGGCTCAAGGTCACCCAAAGGGCGATGGAGCGTGCTATGCTTGGTGTTTCCCTACGTGATCGAATCAGAAATGAGGAGATACGTAGGAGAACTAAAGTTACCGACATAGCTCTCAGAATCGCTAGACTTAAGTGGCAGTGGGCAGGGCATATAGCTCATAGAGCAGATGGCCGTTGGGGCAGTAAAGTTCTCGAGTGGCGGCCGCGCACCGGAAGACGCAGTGTGGGCAGGCATCCGACTCGGTGGACCGACGACCTGGTGAAGGTTGCGGGAAGCCGCTGGATGCGAGCCGCACAGGACCGATCGGTGTGGAAATCCTTGGGGAAGGCCTTTGTCTAGCAGTGGACGTCTTTCGGCTGATAGATAGATAGATAGATAGTAAACCACCATAATTCGTATGAGAAATAGTCATATTTTTCGGATTTTCTCATATTACGTTTTTTAAGGAAAATATTTTTTGTTCTACGTACAAATATTTTGTGCGTGCGAGAAATATTTAAAAAATATTTATATTTATATTATGTTACTTAACAATAATTTTTCCGTTAGATGATTCATTTTATTTACTTAAGAACAACAGATACTAAAACCGCGCATTTTATGCTACTCTGCCGAGCATCAAATTATATATTTTTTTTCACTAAGTATTTATTACGCTATTCTAATGAAATTTATATTTTTATATTCCTAGGAAATGTGGCTTTCAGAATATATTTTTTTCATGCTAATATCTTAGACCATTAAAAGTTAATCGACGCATATGTGGAAAAAAACACCCACACTTCATTATCTACTTGTTGGGTCGCTCTTCTTTTGGGGCTTATGTCTACTTAACTATAGGTATCAGGGCTAGACCGATATCATTTTCGAATATTTCAAGGATGAAAAATTCATTTCTGCAACAAAAGAAAATACTTTTCATAGAAAAAAAGAAAGAAATATAACTTCTGAAAGTTAGAACCGCGCAGACCGCGCGTTTTATGCCACACTGCACTGTGGTTTCCCGCATACGACAAAAATAAAAAAAATCATATCATGACTCCGCATGATTAGTATTCTGTATAACACCCGTAATGTCTGAACTTCACAAAAGTATAAATTAAATGCATTTCCCTAATTGCTTTCATTCCTAAATCACCACCGGAAGTGTAAACATCTAACTCGCGACCGGCTTATCATTAACTTGCGCAATTTTTACCTGCGCGCTAACTTCCGGATTCCAAGAATTCCATTGTTTTTGTGATTTGTTTTTGTGATGAAAATTCAAGGCCAAGTTATGTACAACATAGTCAAGTTTCAGGGAGCGTGATGGAGCTTTTTAAAAACTAAAATTAATTATTAAATCTAACCTTAACTAGTCAACCGAACAGAAGCTCATGCTCTGATTCAATGCGCTGTGAGGCCCACAGCGCCTTACAGCTAGCCTAAATGTTTAGTCTAGGCGGGATGGCGTGATGACTTCCCAGAATATAGAGTGCGCACCTTTTATGCTTGCACTGTTATTGTCTGGGGTCTAGGTGAAGACATAACTCCTCCATCCCCAAGAGCGAAATTATCTGACGACATTGGAGTCTGATGATTTCGCCAGCAACTTATAATACTAGGCTTAAATTTATATATAATAGATCCCATAAAAATTAAGATTAAGACTATGTAGAGTAATACGGTGGCTAAACTAACACTTTCCGTATTCACTGCACTAAAACTTTTGCGTCCACTTTCACTTTTAAGCTCGTGCGACAGGTGTTTCAGATCATCCAGGTTGACACCCTTCAGGTTTACGACACTGTCATTGACAATGCCGTCTCTCCTCAGCTCAGGTAGAGTTAAAACAGGAGCCACGGTGTATTTAAGGTCTCCAACGTGATTCCTAAGGCGTTCCAGCTTTCTGCCATCCAGATTTACATCGCAGTTTTCATCAATCTCTAGAAAGTAAGTTCCTTTCAGCTGTTCTTTATTCACCTCATCAGCGCAAGATTTAGTGAGTAAGATGTTATCTCGTGTGTATATTATCCAGCTATTGGCTGCGATTCTTTGAACTTTGATGGTTTCCAGATTAACTATCTGCGGACAGCATAAGCTCAAGTTCTTCTCAAACTTCATCAGTTGTTCTACACATGTGTTCTCTGGGTAAGGAACCACGTTGACATCAGTGCACAGGAACTGGTGAGCAGCTACTTCGCTGCAGGCGCTAATGACTGGGAGGTATTTCAAACCTTTCACCAAAAGGTAGGGATATTTGGGAATGACAGCGATCGTTCTGTTCACTTCAATATGAAAAATAGGTAATGGGAAAATTTTATAATAATAGTAAGTGTGGTTATCAGTTAACGGGACTTCCATTATAAACGTTATCTGGTTTTGTTTTACGTAAGCTTTAATTACAATGGTCCTTTCTATTTTAACAAGATTAGCTTCATTTACGTGATACATCAAGGAGTGAGATTTTGCAATATTTTGTAACAGTGATAACATTTCCGTAGAGTTTAAGATAGCCTGATGAAGTACAGATATCTTACTAAAAGCTAGTGCAGTTTCAACTTCATTTAATATAATATAAATAGTACGAAAGTTACTTAAAAATGTATTAAACATACTTAAAACATAAATAGCATAAACAGAGTTATTTTCTTTTGTTGCTATATGAGTAGTTATTCTTCCAATTCTCTTAAGACGTTCATCTAATATTTGAGTGTTTTCATGTAAAGTATCTGTATGATTAATAAGTTTATCCAGCATTTCAGTAATTATAGTAATTTTCTTTTCAGTATGCAATTGTTTTCCATCCAATTCAGATATTAAAGAGTCATATTTCATTGCATCATCATGATCTAGATTTCCGGTTATTAATTTGACTATAGAACCAAGGGGATCAATGAGTCCTCTTTTAAATCTTTTTGAGGGTACAAGTTGTTGAAATTTAGAAACAGTTGTTCGATGCAGATAATCAACTTGGGTTTTAATCGATTCGAATTCATGTTCATATGGCCTATGTACATTGACCAATTTCTTAAACTGATTATATTTCAAAATATTAAACTCTAATATGTTACCTATTCCACTTAAATCTAATTTCTTAACTAAAAGCCATCGGTCTTCCTGCTTGAAGGCTTGACCTAGCTTTACGGGTAAAATACCAGGGTTTTCATTATTAACCTTTTGAAGTAGATGGGCGTGCCCCATCGGGATCAGGGTCCAGGTTATCACGACCAGCCACCACCTGTGGAGGGCGTTTGATGTTTTTAATAGGCACTTTAGTTAATCTTTGTCCTATTGTTACTGGTACTATATTTCTGCTAGGGGATCCTTTAACCTTTGCTTTCCTATATCTTGTTTTATCCTTGCTTTTCCTTACGTTAATGTCCTTTACATAAATACTCTTTTCTGCATCTAAATCTAGTTCTGACTCTCCTCCTCTATCTTTCCTGATCTTTTCCTTTTTGGTTAGCATTTTCTGATAAATGTATTGATATAAGCCTTTTGTACGTTTAGCATGGTCTTTTACTAGTTGTTGCGTGTAACTTTTTTCGAACTGTATATCAAAAGGTTTACCGGCATCAGTATGTCCGAAGACAACTTCAAACGGGGTGAGGTCTGTAGTACTATGTATTGTATTATTATAAGCTAATACTGCGTAAGTCATTACGGAAGCAGCGTCAGTACACTTCTTCTCGTATCTTGCTAAGCGATAGATTTCAATGATTGTAGAGTGAAATCTCTCAATCAGTCCAGTAGAATTAGGGTTGTTTGGGGTAGTTATATGGATTTGGATACTGTACATAGATAGTAGCTCACGCATTAACTCGTTGTTAAATTCAGAGCCTGGGTCACATGAAATTTTCTTCGGGATTCCATAATAGGAGAAATACTTAATCAGGGCTCTAACAACTTCGGGGGTACTTCTGTTGGAGATTTCTATGGCCTGAGCCAGCTTACTAAAAGCGTCTATTAGGGTTAGGTAGTATATTCCTTCTATAGTAAAGAGATCTATGAAGAGCTCTTGGAACGGAGCATCCTGAGTTTGGGTAAGTTGCAAAATTGGTTTTAATGGTTTTCTGTCATACTTCATCTTCTGGCAAGGCTCACATCCATTCAGCACAGCTGCTATGGTATCTAACATGTTAGGCCAGAAATAGTTTCTACGGATCCTAACCATTGTTTCCTTTATGCCGCGATGGCACGTTTTTCCTAGATGGTATTTCAAAATTATAGCCTTCTGTTCATTCTCATCCTCAACATAAACTACTCGCTCGGTGCACTCTAAAAATTCAACGGAACCTTTCTTAAATAATTCTATAATGATTTTACTAAACTCTTTTCGATGTTCTTCAGTTTCAAAGTAAATGAAATACTTTAATTTTGGTCTTATGTACTCCTTTAGAAAATCTTTTATCAATGTTTCGTTTCCAAATGGTAGGAACACTTCAAGAACTTTCTGCTTGTCTCTTGAAAGATCCTTAACGTCCAGTTGATTTTTAAACCAATGAAATACTAAAATTTGATTTGGCTTTGTATCGATTGCTTCCTGTAATATAGGAATTCCTAAGGATTCTAATTCTGGTCCTGAATGTACTGTGTCAGTTTTGCTACTACTAGAAACTGGTGGTAGAGGATAGTCTTTTTCGTTTTCATTTTCAGAAACGGTTGCAGTTGCAGATGAATCTGAGATAGTAATGGTATCATAGTCATGTAAGTCAGTGTCTTTAGTCTTATGTAATTCAGTGTTTTTAGTCTTACCGAGATTAGTAATTTGATCAGTTAGTTCTTTTAAGTACTTGTTTAGATCTTTGTCAACATTAACCTTTATTGAGTCATCGTCAGAACCTAAGGCGTTTATTTTTATTCGGGAAAGTGCATCTGCATTGGTGTTTTGTTTCCCATTTTTGTATATGACCTCGAAGTCATATTCTTGTAATCTAAGTCGCCAGCGGGTCAGTTTGCTATCTGGTTCTTTAAGTGAATAGAGCCAGGCTAAGGGACGATGGTCGGTATATATTTGGAATTTATTGCCGTACAAGTACGGACGGAAGTGTTTTACAGCCCAGATTATGGCTAGAAGCTCACGTTCAATCGTGCTGTATCGAGATTCGGTATCTGAGAGGGGACGACTTGCATACGCTATGGGTTTATCTGCACCAACGGGGCCTTGCGAAAGCACGGCACCAAGTGCTATATTAGAAGCATCTGTTGTCAGTAAGTATGGTTTGTTTGGGTCAGGATACTGTAAAAGTGGTGCTGTTGTCAAAAGTTCTTTACATTTTTCAAAAGAGTCTTTGTACTTTTGGTCGATCACAATTTTGTTTCGTTTCTTTAAACATGATGTCAGTGGGTGGACTATTGTAGCGTAATCTTTAATAAATTTTCTGTAATATCCCATGAGTCCTAAAAAGCTTCTAATTTCAGTCTGAGTCTTAGGGAGAGGATAGTTTATTATTGATTTAACTTTACCGTCATTTGGTTGTAGTCCTTTTGTAGTTATTTTATGTCCAAGGTATAACACTTCTTTTCTCAAAAACTCTGATTTGTCGAGCTGTACTTTTAAGTTAGTCTGTCGTAGTCTGTCAAAAACTTGTCTTAGTCTTTCAAGATGTTTCTGTAAGCTAGGGGAATATATAATAATGTCATCAAGATAGACCAGGCAGTGAATACCTTGCATACCTCTCAACACATTATCCATTGTACGTTGAAACGTTGCAGGTGCAGTCTTGAGTCCAAAGGGCATTCTAAGGAACTCGTAATGTCCTGCTTGTGTACTAAACGCGGTTTTTTGTCTATCACTTTTATTCACCTATATCTGATGATATCCACTCGCTAGATCTAATGTCGTGAAGTATGTACTGTTTCCTAATTTGTCAAAAATATCTGTAATGTTTGGTAAGGGGTATTTGTCGTCTACTGTAATGTCGTTAAGTCGTCTGTAGTCAATCACCATTCTGTATTTTGCTTCACCGGAGGCATCTGCCTTTTTAGGGACTAAGTGCACAGGGGCACTCCACGGAGAAAAGGATTCTTGGATAACATTGTCTTTTAGTAGTTTATCAACTTGTCTTTTAATTTCTTCGGTCTGAGCAGGGGGTTGTCGATAGGGTTTAGTGTATACTGGGTCCTCATTCTTTGTTCTAATAAAATGTTTTACTTGGTTAGTAAAAGACAGGGGAATTTGGTCACAATAAAAAATATCCTTATACTCTTCACACAGTCTGTAAATACTCTCTCTTTCCTCTTCATTCATATGGTCCAGTCGTAATTTAGATTGTAGATTTTCTAATAACAGATTGTCAATGTCACAGTCTGTAGTATTACCAGTAAAGTTTACCTCACACTCTTCCTCACGATACTCTAAAACTTTAAATGGGGATTTTATCTCTAGGATTTTGTCTTCTTCCAAATTGTTTTGTATTACGGTGCTAGCGTATCCGTTAACGCATTTAACTAACGCGTTTGGCATTCGAAGTCCTTCACAAAATTTAGTAAAGCAGAGAATACCTACTCCAGAATATAAATCTGTCGGTAATTTTACTACATTGTCACATCGTGCGGTTAGTTCTATTTCATACTGTAAGCACTCTTGCACTATAGGTATGGTAGTAGTGCTTGTTTTTAGTACCTGTTCCTTCAGGTTGATTACAGCTTCTAGTTGTTTAAGAAGGTCATTGCCTATAAGGCCGTCGTAACGAGAATCGACATTATACACATAAAATTTATGGAAATCAGGGTTTCTAAACGTGGGGAATAATGGGATTCGAATTACTTGATCATGATTACTTGAAGCATGTGTGCTTATAACCTCGAATGGTTCGTAAGTAACATAAGACGAAAAGTATTCATAGCATTTTCTGGGGCTTATAAAGGAACGCGTACTTCCTGTATCGATCATAAATTTTGCATTGATTTCCGGAATGAAAATGTATGGTAATTTTAACTTCGTATCACAATTAAGTTCTATTATCTCTTTTGATCGGTTGAGGCCTTTACACAAAAATTTTGTTCAGTTTCCGAAATATTTTTATCATCAGCTAATGTCGGCTGATCATTAGAATTCAGGTCTTCATACTCTATCTGCGGTGTTAGTTCAGATAAGTATTCGGCTTCATACTCGTTGCCTAATTCCGCGTACCGATATTGATTGCACTCAAAACTACTTGGTTCGTTTAACTCGTCACACATAGAGTAAGGGTCATATTCCCATAGGTCAAGTTCATTCACACGAAAACCTTGTTGAGGTCGTGGTACTGCTGATCTCATAGATACGTCATTAGAATACTGATGAGGGTATCTAAAACCTTGAGAGGCATTATTAAATTGTTGGGGTTTCATTGAGGTTTGTTGTAGCATACCTGGGGGTCTGTATCCGAATTGAGGGGGCTTATATCCAAACTGAGGGGGTTTGTAGCCAAACTGAGGGGGTTTGTAACCGAATTGAGGGGGTTTATATCCGAAATTTTGTTGTGGGGTGTAGATTGGTTGAGGTCGGTAACCAAATTGTTGTTGGCTTTGATAATTAGGGCGATTCCCTAATAAGTTAAACTTTTGATTTTGGTTGGGTACAGTTCTAAATATCTGATTTGTCTGAGTGGGTTGCATATTAGGTGGCATTCCAAATTTAAATATAGGCTGTGTACTATTTTGTGCAAATTGGGGTTTTTGCGTAGAGTTAGAAAGCATTTTATTACGCATGTGATATTGGTCGTTAAAATTCACTTCTTCCATTACGATACTAAGGGCTTCTTCTAATTGAGTCGGTTGCTTTAGGCGTACAATACGTACCATGTTTTCAGGCAAGTTATATAAGAACACGTTTAAAGCCATGTTGTTATAAATTATTATTTTACTAGCGATCATAGCTGCATCTTGTAACTGATGTACTTTTGAAATTAGCACTGATTTTACGGACTGTACTCGTGAACAAAAATCTGAAAGGGATTCGTTATGTCGTATCTTTAATGTTTCAAGCTCAATGGCTATGCACTCTTCACTTCGCGGATCTCCGAAATGCTGTATAAGTAAACACTTCAATTGACTCCACGTCATAACATCCTCTCGCTCGCTTATAAGTGCGGCGGCATTTTCGATTAACCTACTAGTTATAGTGTGCATTACATAAGCATTTTGATGGGGTGAAGCGCTGCTAAATTTTTCTATCACGTATTCACATTTACGGAGAAAAAGATTTAGATGCCGTTTGTCACCTCCATACAACGGGATTATTTTAGCAAAATCACTGGGAATTAGCGTAATCTGCTCCATTTTTATGTATTTATATTTAACTAACTTTATATACTGTATTTATGTATTACACACTTAACACTTTACTTAAATCACCTATTAAATCACTTAACTAAATATCGAACAAATACGATTTATTTCGATGTTGAACTATACAGGATGTGCATATTTATAACACACTTAATAATTAAATTTAATTACTTCATTAAGACACTTAATTAGATATTGAACAAATACGATTTATCCAATGTTGAATTATACAGGGTGTGTATATGACACACTCAATGCTTTAATTTAAATAACCCTTTAACACTTAACTAGATATTGAACAAATACGATTTATCCAATGTTGATTATACAGGGTGTTTAAATTTTAATTCTCACTTTTATTAATTCTTTATTACTTTACTTTATTTTATCTCACTTTAAATATACTTAACTAAATCCTTAAAACCAGAAACGTTAAAATGGGCGAAGTTCTATCCCAAGGTAACAGAACGATGAGGGTGAGGAAGGAAGGTGAAAAGTTTTACTCACCAGCCAGTCACTCTCATGTTCAGCTCCAGCATCCAGCACTTTGACAAATTTGTTTGGTTCGAGGATTGCACCAGCCGCACACTGTCCCAGCGACACGTCACGGAAAGAGTTTTATTCCCGAAAACACGCGCATATAAGACCGTGCAGCAATCAAGCAATCCTACCGGCTGCGCCAGTCAAGTTTCAGGGAGCGTGATGGAGCTTTTTAAAAACTAAAATTAATTATTAAATCTAACCTTAACTAGTCAACCGAACAGAAGCTCATGCTCTGATTCAATGCGCTGTGAGGCCCACAGCGCCTTACAGCTAGCCTAAATGTTTAGTCTAGGCGGGATGGCGTGATGACTTCCCAGAATATAGAGTGCGCACCTTTTATGCTTGCACTGTTATTGTCTGGGGTCTAGGTGAAGACATAACTACATTTTAACATATTTTTTATTCTTTTATACTAAACTAGCTTCCGCCCGCGACTTCGTCCGCGTGGACTTCAGAATCTAGAAATTTTGAGTTTTTAAGCATTCCTTCGGGAACCCTTAAGTTTTCCGGGATAAAAAGTATCCTATGTGTTAGTCGAGTGCTTTATCTATCTACCTACCAAATTTCATCCAGATCCGTTCAGTAGTTTCGGCGTGAAAGCGGAACAAACAAACAAACAAATAAACAAACAAACTGACAAACAAACAAACATCCATACTTTCGCATTTATAGTATTAGTGAGATAGTTTTGCCGTAAATAGACTGCCAAAGCAATTTTGATGATTCTTTTTTAGTTTAACTCTTCATACTTCTAGACTTTTAGTAATTAGTCGTCGCTTCTCGTTGGACAAATCCTATAAAAACAGATAAATTAGACCTACTTTTGTGAAAATCAATTCAAATATTTTGCGAGAATTTGCGAGAATTTTAATGATTTGGATGCTACGCCAAAGAGGCGCGTTGCTACGAAAATACTGCACACTGTTTTTTTTAGGTTTATTGTTAGCATTTTGTTTCAGATAATTATAGATTTGCGTTTATTTACTTCTAATATTATTGTTCACAGGTACGAATACACAGTGCGTGTTTACACGTATGTTCGTGTTCGAAATTTGGCTAAAATATATCGCCCAGAGATTGACTATTACTGAAAGGATTCAGCATGTTTTTAACGACATAAAAGAATCGCTGCCGAGTGAATACAAAGATAATATAAATTTGGAAGATTTTTACAACCACATCAAATATTTATGTACAAAGATTTCCGGAATTGTGGCGAAAACATGGTCGTCAAAATAAATTTTTGTTGGCAAATAAACGCGACTGATGAACTGTCTCTGAAAGTTTTAATTTATCAGGCTCATTGGTGGCCACTGAGATGGGTGAGAGTTCAACAAAAAAACGTGGGAGACCTAAGAAAGATTACGGAGAATGCTCCAAACGTACGCAACAAAGAAGGCGACGAGCCATTTCTGAAATGGACAAGTCGATTGCGTAATAGAACGTTGTGCTGTCATTCTGCAGACTTTGGGTTCTGGGCACAAGATTAACTCGGATAAGTTTGGACAATTTGCTATGGAAACTCCCAAGCAAATTATCCAAGCTTATCCGTGGTATTATCATAAGGTATTAGTGCATGGTTCTGCTATAATAAATCATGCACTTTTAGCTATAGGAGAACTTTCGGAAGAAACGGCAGAGGCCAGAAACAAAGATATCAAGTTGTATCGGCTCCGCCACACGCGAAAAATGTCTAGGAGTATAACAAATTGAGATCTTTTGAATACGTTTCTCTTGAGTTCTTATCCTCTGATTATAGGGCTCAGGAAATTGCCTAAAAAGAAGAAGTCTGTTTTATCAAAAACTGTTTTGGAACTACTTAGTTTTAAGTTTAATGTTTATTTATATAGTACTACTGTTGTACTACTGTTGTGTAATGTTCATTTAATTAATAAACTTCAATGTAAATATGTTTTTTGTAAGTTATATTTTGTAAAGGTTTCATTTTTTCTTTAAAATATATTTTAGCAGTAAGAAATACTTTGTTGTGTGTATAGATGATTTCTTAAGTTTTTTTTTTAATAATAATATAGCATATTATTTACTACTATTAATCAAAATAAATGTATTATAGACTAATTAAAGTTAGTATTACTCATCAAAACCCTCAAAATACCCATTTCGTATTTTTGTCACACCTTAGTATGGGCGGGGAACCACAGTGCACTGCCACGCATTAAATTATATTTTTTTCACTAAGTATTTATTATGCTATTCTAATAAAATTTATATTTTTATAATCATAGAAAGTGTGGCTTTCAGAATATATATTTTTTATGCTAATATCTTGGACCATTAAAAAATAATCGACACATATGCGGAAAAAAGGTAGTTATGTTTTATACGTTTTATCAAAT
Source organism: Coleophora deauratella (assembly GCA_958295455.1). NCBI lineage: Eukaryota > Metazoa > Arthropoda > Insecta > Lepidoptera > Coleophoridae > Coleophora > Coleophora deauratella. Next base: position 12,765,711 of record OY282391.1, on the reverse strand, counting down.
ATTTCTTTTTTCATATATAGAAAGTCATTTTTTTTGTTACAGAAGTGAATTCCTTATTCTTGAATCATACGAAAATGATATCTCACTTGCCCTAGTGCCAAGAGTTTTGGAGATATAAGCCCACAAATGGAGCGCGGCAGAAACAAACTTCTCCCCCTCCCCCTATCAAACGGGGGATGGCTCCCAATGGCTCCCGGGCTTAATCTACTCAGAACGGCCTTGGGAACAACTATGCCAAGTTTGAGCGCCGGATCCAAAATAAAACGGTTCCTTGAACTAAATCCCCGACTAAATAAAGGCAATATTCAGGAAAAAATAATAGAGTTGGAAGGGCATCGATTCACTAAACTCTAACAAAATCATTGAAAATTTTGTATCAAAGGCCAAAAAATTCATTGTAGGAATGCGTTTCAAAACACTTTCATGAGAGTTTATTACGGCCTGACAGCAGGATAGCCTATCCTATAGTAATCCGTAATCCTCACAAGTGTGAAAGAGATAGACTACTGCCTGGTGTAAACTTAATCTTGATTCTGGAACGGTCCGAGTGGAAATACTGTCTTCGCTCAATTTGGTCTGAGCTTTTTGGCGGGAACCTGCGGCAAGAGTTTGTCATTTTTGTTTTATTATCCGAAAAAATAGATATCGTGGTTTTTAATGCTTAATATTGATAATGTATTGTTCAATAAAGTGCCATTTAAGTGTCTAATTTGTAGGATAATGAAATAAAAGTGTGTAGACTGTGTTTCGAGTGCTCTCAAGAAGTCCATGAAATCTTCATCAAAAGTGCTATCATTTTGCTGAAGAATAGGATAATTTAAATACAAAAGAAATGGCTTTGGCCTCAATTGAATTTTCCTATAAAGACGAAGAGATACGGAAGAAATGGCTTTTGGCCTTTAAATACAACAGCAGATTTACAACAGACCAGGCTGTTTGGCTCTGATCCTTTGCCTTCCCCATCTCGGGGTAAAAAAAAAAAAACAATTTGGTCTGAGCAACCTCAACGTCCGTCGGACTTTTTGGCGGGAACTCGTAGCAAGGATTTGTCAGTTTTGTTTTATTATCCAAAAAAATAGATATCGTGGTTTTTAATGCATAATATTGATAGTGTATTGTTCAATAAAGTGCCATTTAAGTGTCTAATATGTAGGATAATGAAATAAAAGTGTGTAGACTGAGTTTCGAGTGCTCTCAAGAAGTCCATGAAATCTTCATCAAAAGTGCTATCATTTTGCTGAAGAATAGGGTAGTTGACTAACAAAGAGTAAGAATTTGAAAATAAAATGAAGAAAATAAACTTTGAAACTAAAAAGAAAAAACATAACTAAAGACGAGGCGGTATGGCCATGGAGCTTTAGCCTGCCCAACAAGGGCGAAAAAAAAAAAAATCAACGTCCGTCATTTGAAAAATGTAAACAAATAATGAACATATTTTTATTTTATTTGCTTTCTTTGGAAGTTTTATTATATTTTTATCAATAGTAAAAGTTTGTTGTAGAAAATGTCATCGGCGGAAATACTATCTTCTTACATAAAGAAGCTGAGTTAGTTTGAAACTATTTTACAATAGGTTCTGTTGTTTTCTTCACGCTACCTATTTTCTGACACTTGCAATTGCGGTAGGCCATCCTCTGAGGGAGATCCGGGAGCGCTCGCTGCAGCTGCTGACGGCGAAGCTGGAGTTAGGCTGGCGGATGGAGGATGAGCTCGGCGGCACGCGGGACATGCTCGAAGGTCTGCTGGCCTGGTTCCGAGCCCCGCAGCCGCCGCTGCAGCGAGAGGCTCTGCAGCTGCTCCTCAACATCTTCAGAGTATGGTTAAAAGCTATTTAATTGATATATTCAGTGTAACTTAAGGACTTCAATGGTCTTGAAAGATTGAGCAAGGGTGTGTGTTTTGGTTATTTGATTGACGTGATTACTTTTTTGAAGTCTTTGATTTACACAAAATAATACAAGGTGATTTTTATTAATGGTGGAAGTGTTTTAAATAATAACTTTTTTACTGTTTTAAATAATTACAAAAAATCATCTTGTGTATATATGTATATAAGGTGCTACTTTATTAGTGCCCGATATTTTAGTCAGTGCTTCTACTCCTGATTTTGATCAACTTTCCCCAAGGAACCCATAGACGAATCGCAAAAAAATTTTTCGACTCTTCATACTAATTTGGCCGCTCGGCTGATCGATTTGTATGAAGAGTCCAAAATTTTTTTTGCGATTTGACTATGGGTTCCCTGGGGAAAGTTGATCAGAATCAGGAGTAGAAGCACTGACTAAAGTATTGGGCACTAATAAAGTAGCACCTTATATATATATGTATATAGACTTTATACACTAAATCATGGAACTGAAACATTATTTTCCCAGAGAACCGTGCTCTAACAGTGGTGACTATACAATAGGTAGTCACAATTCAAAGTATTCAAACTGTTTCTTATTTAAATAGACGCTGTATACATTATTTTAAATTAGTCATATTTTGAAGCTTTTGTCATGGGTTGTTAATGTTTAACGGAAAATATCAATGTTCACTATGATTTTACTAATCAGCATTTATCTTTACAGACTGAATCTGGGACTTACATAGCTAGAAGTTATGGAATAAGAAACATACTGTCCAGTTTGAACAAGGCAGCACCAAAGATGGAACTAGAAGCTCTGGAGTTGTATGATGATGTGAAGGAAACTCTAAGATTTTTGAACACAGTTGTTTCAGAAGATAATGTGAGGGTTCCACCTCTCGATCTCAATTCCATTGGCAGGCACGTAACATATATGTGAATATGCAGATATATAATACTTTTAAATAATCTTCCAGCAATTTTATATTCTAAATATTGTTTTAGCTCAGAAACTGAGGATTCTAGCAGTGGGTACTATAACATACCACAAAATGTTCAATCATCAAAAGAATCTTCTGTATCCAATGATGAAGCACAAAGTCCAATAAATCAGGAGTAAGTAGTTATTAAAATAGTTAAATTTACCAGAAATATTGAAAGATAAGACTTTGAAATTGAAGAATAAAGACAAAAATAGAATACAATTCTTCCTTTTTCTGAAATTCACACAAATTAATAAAATGTTATGATCCTATGTTTCAGGAAGAAAAGTGGAATCCAGATGTTGCTTTTCCCATGGGCTGAGTTGTCCTCATCAGATACTAAAACTATACTTATGGTTCAGGATGCTCTGAAGCTCCTAAAATCCACCAGAAGATGCTGCAGGTTTATTCGTGATGTATTTTTGAGGGATTTCCCAGCAGAAATATTCCTAAATAGGCCTGTTATTGTTCAGGTTAATATATTACCTCCATTTTTGTTTTATGCTATAGAATAAAAAATACCTGCATGCTACTATGGAAAATATATTGCCAGTATGATTGATTTCAGAGTTTATTATCAATATCAGAAGGGATCCATGGTGGTCGACCAGGGGAGGCGTTGAATGTCTTGTTGTGTATAACTCGAGCCCTTTCTGCACGGATGCAGCAACTATCTTGTTTAGAACTGATTTTCAGTGAAAATAAGGTACACAATCATGTTGTCTAGTTTCCTTATATGAATTAATAAATCATAATAACTCATCCAAATTGCATCAGGATACTAAGTTTAACTCTGTAAATACATAATTGGGATGGCAGTTGAAAACCAAATGAATATTGATAACCTAGAAGTAATAGTATGTATGCCTGAAAAAATAAGTAAAAAAAAAACAGTAGAAAAATACTGTAAAATCTCAGATGATGAAAATCTCCCTTTCAAATCCAGGGAAATCCTATGATGATTACGATTAGAATGATTACAATAGAATAGAATAGATGTTAAAAGGGTGTAAAATCTTAGTAATAAGTAAGGTAGAGTACAATATCTCAAATAAAGAATTCAAACAGGCTCATTCTAACAATCATAGGACTAACCTGCATAATACATCAAAATAAATTCTAGCAACTGTATGAAGAAAAAGGGTCGAACGACAGAATAAATTTAGAATTGGAGGAGATAAGAGGTGATGGATCAACAAACACGTCGCCAGACGACATCCTCGCCCCTCTGAAGCAGCTGCCCGCACCCGCATACGCACTGGACGTCTTGCAGACAGCTCTGTCTCTGATGGCTCGAAGTGTCGCTCTCTATGATTCAACTGATCAAAGTGAACTCTTGGATTTGGTGAGTTTAGAATTCGATTTTTTTAAGGAAAATTTTGGCAAGAATCAGTGTGACCATGTAGTAGAGATTGTCGTCATGGAGTGACTTTGTTGTGCTATATATATAGTTTATTTTGGAATGTAAAAAGGTCCTCTCTCCTGAAATTTCCATACTGATTGAACTAGATTTTTAGGGTTCCGTACCTCAAAAGGAAAAAAGGAACTCTTATAGGATCACTCCATTGTCCGTCCGTCTGTCCGTCCATCTGTCCGTCCGTCTGTCCATCCGTCTGTCCGTCTGTCTGTCTGTCCAGACAGACAAACAACCGTCGTAAGTAAACTGCAAAGATTTCAAAGGATGGCTTGCATGGCGGTGACGGGGTGCATGCGGACAACTCCAACTGCTGCCCTGGAAACCATCATGGACCTGCCGCCTCTGCATCTCTTTATTGAACAAGAAGCAGCGACTGCGGCCGTACGCCTGAGGCTACTTTCACTCTGGAGCACGGACAGAACTCCCCACGCGGAGCTTCTAAACGAAATTACCACTGAGGAGCCACTGTTCATGGCTACACAGGACAGGATCCCAAAACAGTACGTTTTTGACAAAAAATACAATATACAACTCCACGAGGACCCATGGGAGAGTCAGAACCTGAAGGAGCTTCGGATCTTCACCGATGGCTCTAAAACAGGCTCGGGCACCGGATATGGCGTCTTCTCCGAGGACCTAAACATCTTCACAGCCAAGCCCCTTGGAGAACACAATACGGTCTTCCAAGCCGAATGTATGGGTATCATTACGGCGGCGGATGAGATCGCTGCAAGGAAGGTACGTGACTACCCGATTCGTATCCTCTCCGACAGCAGGGCAGTACTACAAGCTCTGCAGAGTAGCACAACTACGTCGGGGCTCATACTGGAGTGTCACCGTAAGTTGTCAGAGCTATGTCACTACAGTGACATCACTCTACAATGGATTAAGGGTCACAGCAACTCACGCGGTAATGACGGGGCGGACGAGCTAGCCAGGAGGGGGTCAGGACAAGCGGCGGTAGGGCCAGAACCCATCATCCCACTACCATCAAACTGGCCGAGATCCGTACTCCGTCAACGCACTAGGAACAGACACAACGAATACTGGTCGAACCTGGAGACTTGCCGTCAGACAAGGTTGGTTTTACCAGCAACAAATCCCGGCCTATCCAGAAAGCTCCTAAGACTAGAGAGAAATCAGCTCCGCAAGCTGGTTGCTGCTATCACTGGACATGGACCCTACAACAAACACTTGTTCACCTTGGGCGTTACAGACAGCCCACTGTGCCGAGCATGCATGGAAGCTGAGGAAACTGCTGCTCATATTCTGCTGGAATGCGGAGAGGTAGCATCGTACAGGTTCGCGCACCTCGGTGACCCGAGGTCACTTCAGGAAGTCGTCAGCAACCCCAGGTCGCTACTGGACTTCTTGGAGGAGCTGGGCTGGCAGTGATGCCGGCCTATCACGCAAAATGGGCGCAATGGTCGCCTGGTTGCGGAAAACAGCCCGCCCTAACCTAACCTAACCTAACCTAACCTGTCTGTCTGTCTGTCTGTCTGTCAAGAGTTCAAGACCCTTTTTCTCAGGAACGCTTAGACGTATCAAGTTGAAAATATCAAATATTAAAGCCTGCAATCACTTGAAGCTGTGAAAAAAATCGAACTTCTATCCCGACGCAATCAAGAGATACGCCCGTTCATGCCGCATATTTGGTTGGACACTCGCATGGGAATCAAAATCTATATGGTACTTCCCGTTGACCTAGAATCATGAAATTTGGCAAGTCTTACAGCACAAGTAAAGGGAAAAGTCCGAAAACCATAAATTTGTAGTTACATCACAGATTTTTTGTGGAGCCCACAAGGGATTGCAGGCTTGAGAATTTGATATAGAGTTCAAGGCATTTGTGATTATGAATTAATACGGAACCCTCGGTGCTCGAGTCCGACTCGCACTTGGCCGGTTCTTTTTCTATACTTTTAACAGTTTGCATTATAATTATTTTATTTTTGTTGCAGAGAGAATTAAATGCATGTTTATCTTTAACTCAGTGTTCAGTTCAATTATTGTTGCATTGTGTAACTGATAACTTTTGGCGCATAGAACATGATTCTAAAACTCTCCGGGATTTAGCTCATAAGAGTTGTATGGTTATGCGATTGATGGGTGATCTTATGATGAAATACAGGTTTGTAATTCATAACTTTATATGTTGTTTGCTTGGTTATATCTGCAAAAATTCAAACCTTCTCGGTTGACATGCAACATTAATAGGATCTTTATGGCTGCTGTGTAACAAATCGCAATAAAGATGCTTTCACATCAGATGACTTACGCAGTCTAGACGTAGTGACTTAGTAGCCGACTTTATAAGGGCGATAACTACATTAGTTATATGCGCTGCTATTTTGAATATGAAAATCACTCGCGCCACTATTGTGCAGTTAAACCGCCTAAGAGATGAGCTGGATAATTTTACGTTGAATGTTTTCAGAAAATCATATTACGACGCCAGCGCCCGCGGCCATCATCGCATGGCGTGGCTGCGGCTGGTGCCGAGCGCTGCGGCGCTGCTGGCGTGGACCCGCGCGGCCGCGCTACCCCCCTCCGCCCTGGTGCAGGCGGTGCAGGCCGCGCAGCTGGACCCGGCCCTGAGCTTGTTGTACCCTGACTTGAGTACAACAGTCACTCAGACTCTGGAGGCAAGTTCACTTGTTCACTTTATTGTGTGTGACATGTTTTTTATCTGTATATTGCTTTATTAATTAATAAAGTAACTAAAAATCCTAATCCCTAGGTTTAAGGTTAAACGTTAGTGCTCCCTGGTTGAAAAAATCCGATAGATGGCGTTAATCTGACTATAACTTGGTTTTTTGATTTAAAAATAGTATCAATAACCCTAAACCATATTACGTAAAACAGCGAGCAGTTAAAAGATCAATGTACTTACGCTAATAAACCATAGGTGGTGCTGAATTATACACCACTACATGCGTAAAATTTATGGTATTTTACTGCAGTTTTTAATGGTATTACAGAAATAAATAATATAATTATATACATTTGGCGAAAATAAAAGGTTGTAAAGTTTACATTGGACAGATAAAATAAAAAATATTATGTGTATTTGTATAGTTTTGACTGAGGTAAATTTGTATGAAATAGGATGACTGACGTTTAACCTTAAATTGTAAATCTGAATGGTAGCTTTAGATAAAACGCAAATTGCTTGTAGGATATTTGGATAACAAACATGTTATGGGGTTTATAGATTTCTAAAACCATAACGAACTTTGCTGAATTGATGTCCCGTTTTCAGAATTCTAAATCATCGGTAGACCAAGAATATAAGAGCAAGTATCGGGAATTGAAAAAGTTATTATCGAGCATGGAAGAAGCAGCAAAATTTATGAAGAGTAAGAATTCGTGTCGCTGTTCTAAAAATGTTTTGATGTGCATCAAGAATTCTCTTCTTGCATTAGAAATGCATTTGAGTGAAAGCTACTTGAATGAGATAGTCGATATATTGCTCTATAGAGCGAAAGATTTGGATTTTGAAGACGGCGATTGGTCATTGGCTCGAAGTATAGCATTGAATCTGATGGCACATAACATGGAATGGGTGAGAGCGAAGTTCTATACAATGTTGGAAGAAATGGTCAGAATTGCTTTAGTGGGTGATGGGGACAAACAGTCTGACAGCGAGAAATGTCTCATGTTGCTATGTGACGTTACTGTGTTAACTGAGATTTGTTGTCACGGGATATCTTCCACCTGCAAAGAGGTGAGTGAAGTTTTTATAAGTATAATATGTATGCATAAGTACGACATTTCTAAGGCCGCCTATTTTCATCTGTAACCTCACTTTTATATGCATATGTTATGTTTTATTTATTACAATAAAGTATATTGAATTGAATTGAATTCCTGTGTTAAGTGGTTATTGTTTAATTAACCAAATTGATATGTTGCCAAACTTATTGTATTGACTGTAGTATTTATTTCCAGAATTATAAATTACAAAGTTACTTGTTTATTAAATCTTGATTGATTTTATTCATCAGTTCAGACTTATTGCTTATTTTTTTTAAATCGCATAGAAAATTATCTCCCCTTTTCTCTCTCTCTCACACACTCTTTTTGAAACCGACTGAAACACCGGTTTATGAGTAAATATGCATGGTAGGTGTCGTCGCACGCGGCGGGTGTGATGACGTACTTACTGCGCGGGCGGCTAGCGCTGACCGAGGGCTGCTGGTGGCGGCTGCTGGCCAGCCTCCTGCCGGTGTTCCCACTGCTGCACGTTTACGCAGCACACGACACGCCGCTTGGTGAGACAACACTTTTCTTAGCAGAGCGGGCGCCGGATTTCATAAAACGATAGAATTGACTTAGTTTGAGAAGAGATATGCATGCATTATATCTGTGTAGCTAGAAGAATCGTTCATGTACAGGACAAAGCCCCAGGAAACACTAATCAGTTCTATTCTCGTCTGCACACTCATGTAGACGGCGCCTCTGCTTTTATGTTTGCTCGGCTATGGGCTTATGATCAACAGAGAAGAGGTACAATTAGATCTTACTTATTTCATGAGTGGAATCAAATCCGTGGCATATTTTCTTAATTAGGGTTCCGTACCTGTTACTGTAAGTAACGCTTATATTTATTGAATAATATTTCTCGTAGCGACATCTAGTCTCATTGGCTAAAACGATGTAACTAGATTACACGATAACGTAGCAAGACCATTGTAAATCTCTATAAGCAGGCTTAACATACTATTAAGTTCAATACTTATCGAATAGACGGCACTTGTATTATCTTAGCATAATATTAGTTTTATAGAGGGCGCTAATGTTAGATATAAATACGGCCATTACCTTTTCTAAACCCCTTTTTTGCATCGAATACACCACCGAGATCGGATCGCAGTAAAATATTTCTTTTCTTCCTCTAAGTCCACCACCAAGCAGAAGTTTTGGCTTTTAACAGTACCTAAAAAAGAAAAAAGGAACCCTTATAGGATCACTTCGTTGTCCGCCCGTCTGTCCGTCTGTCTGTCTGTCTGTCAAGACCCTATTTCTCAGGAACGCGTGGATATAGAAAGTTGAAATTTATATCAAATATTCAGGACTGCAATCCCTTGAAGCTGTGAAAAAATCAAACTTCTATGCCAACGAAATTAAGAGATCGGCCATTTATGCCGCATATTTGGACACTCGCATGGGAATCAAACCTATAGGGTACTTCCCGTTAACCTAGAATCATGAAATTTGGCAAACAGCAATGTCTTATAGCACAAGTAAAGGGAAAAGTCCAAAAAGCATACATTTTTAGTTACATCACAATTTTCCCATGCGAGTGTCCAAATATGCGGCATAAACGGCCGTATCTCTTAATTGCGTTGGCATAGAAGTTTGATTTATTCACAGCTTCAAGGAATTGCAGGCATGAAAATTTGATATAGAGTTCAAGACATGTGTGATTATGAATTTATACGGAACCTTCAGTGCGCGAGTCCGACTCGCACTTTAACGGTTTTTTTATGTTTTTGGTTACAATTTTTTCCACCTATTATAGGTAAAGCAATCTGCAAATCCTTGGAGCCAGACATATCAGAGTGTATGGGAGTTTCCCAACTCGAAGTGACTTCGGGTCTGGTGCGGCATCTTTTTGTAAGATGTCCAACGGTACAACTGGATGCCGCACACTCTTTATGCTGCCTTTTGGGTAAGTAACTTAAGGAGTCCTTAATTTTATACAATGTTATATTCAGCGTAATTATTTTAGTCACGATTAATGTGGGAGTTATAATTTTGCTTAACATATTGTTTTAAATCATATGTTCTATCTTGCCTCCAAATATGATTTTATAGATCATACATGTTCACCATAACAATGACGTTGAGATTTCATGGCAACCCCGCTTCTGCCTTTGAAAATCATCATTGCAATGAAGGTTACAATGAAGCGATATGATCTCAAAGCCAATAGATTTTATTTACATTACAATAATGTATTCAACAGTTTAAAGGTTAAGAAAAAATATTAATTTCAGATAACGAAAAGTATTTGCCTCCAAAACAGTCTCTCCGAGTGGATGTGTTGTTGAGTGCGTTAAGAAGAGTCGAACCGCAGGAGTTCAATGTGGAACCTCCAAGTTCTCCGTCCAAAATACCGCAGGTTAGTTTGTAGGTAATCTATAAGTACGCTCTGAAAGTACACCGCATGGAATGTATGAAAAAAAAACTTCGGTGAATTTTAATAAAAAAAAACATATGTTACGTGTTTTGATGGGCACATAAAAGTTCTCGAAGGGCAATACAGTCCTATGATTAGATTTTGAGAAAAATCATCTAGGTATTGTGTTGTATTTGTTCCATACTAGAATAAAGTGATCTGTTGTGAACGAAACAAATATATGTTTTATTTATCAGTTTAATGATCAAGTTCTCAAAAGAAACTAATCGAAAAAAGTATTGGGTTTGGAAGTTACAGCATTTTTTTAAATTAATTTTTTCATACAAAATACCCAACTGATTTTTACGAAAATGAATCGGTGAACTTGTAACGAAAATTATCTATGTTACGTATTTCGATGAACACTTATAAATCCCCAAAGAACAATACAATCGTATGATTAGTTTTTGAGAAAAAAAATTATTTTGTAATAATATCATCTAGGTTTTGTTCCATACTACTCGTAAAATGTATGGAGGAAAAATTAAAGTTACCGTTTAAAACGAAAAACATTTCTTTGGAGAACTTGATCATTTTAGTAATTAAAAATTCACACATTTATTTTTCGTACCAAACGACATTTTAGTATGGAACGAATACCCAAACGATTTTCTTAACAACATATTTTTTTTCTCAAAAACTAATCATACGATTGTATTGTTCTTTGGGGATTTATAAGTGTTCATCGAAACACGTAACATAGATTATTTTCGTTACAAGTTCACCGATTCATTTTCGTAAAAATCAGTTGGGTATTTTGTATGAAAAGATTAATTTAAAAAAATGCTGTAACTTCCAAACCCAATACTTTTTTCGATTAGTTTCTTTTGAGAACTTGATCATTAAACTGATAAATAAAACATATATTTGTTTCGTTCACAACAGATCACTTTAATTTTTTCTCCATACATTCTAGTATGGAACAAAATATACCTAAATGATTTTTCACAAAATATTTTTTTTCTCAAAATCTAATCATAGGATTTTATTGCCCTTCGAGAACTTTTATGTGCCCATCAACACACGTAACATATTTTTTTTTATTAAAATTCACCGATGTTTTTTTTTCATACATCCCATGCGGTGTACTTTATTTACCAGAATTTGCTAATGTTATATTGCGTATCGATCTGTCTCTTTTGTAAAGTTTTTAAATTCAGTTAGTTAAAATCAGTAAAAACATATTTGTGTTCAGACTGTGGGTCTCACTCAAGTTCTGGACGTTCTGAAGCAAGATATCGTCCTCGATGAGCACGGTTCGGAATTCGTGATTCGGGGCTCGATGCAGCCGATGCTCGAAGCGTCTCTGCGACGCAGCACCTTGCAGCAACTGGCAGTGATGATACGACAGCAAGAGTTGCATGACACCTTCATACAGTGTGATGGATTGAAAGTTATTATTGCTATACTGAGGTAAGATTTAATTAAATAATTTGCCTTGTTGTTGATATAAACCAATATAAACTATAACAAGGCACAAAGTTAATGTAAACATTGTAAACTCTTTCAATAATTGGAAACTAAATAATTACCTATAGAGAAATAGTTTCAAAATGTAAATAAGCTAAAGATTTTATTACATTTATTAAGTATACATAATGAAGAATGTTAATGGGTCCATTAAATCACTTGAAACTTTATGACCTTGTAGCCTAAATCTCTAGAAATACACCTGTTTTTGTTTTATTTAAATCAAGCGAGTAGTTTTGAAGTTACGATAATTTCAGTTTCCGCCTTTTTCAAATACTTCGCTCGGGAGCGCCAAGCGCGCGTGACGTCATACAACAACTCGCCGCTCTCACCGTACTGTGTTCTTCATACATTGCTATCGGATGGTCCCTATGTTCGCCCACAATAACATTTCTAACTGGAGTTTTTTTTATGTGAATCGGTGTTACAGTAGTGTTACAAGTATAATCGATGACAGTTTTAAAAATTGATTGAAAAATCTAATGATTCCAGTTAAGCTACTATTTCTAGAATAACTTCGATTTCTTTACCGCGGCCGCCGAGACACAATGATAAAAAATGCAAAAGTACTTACAACGTATTTTTTTCTTTCTTATCACAAATTTGTTGATCCCTTTAAGAACCTACATACCTATTTTTCATTACTAGTATTGAAAAATGTAGGTAATAATGATATTTATGAACTTGATATTTCGGAAATAAGGAGTGAGGGGCATGGTAAAGGTGATAGTGTCAAAATCACTTATGCCATCAACTGTAATATAATGACACAATAACGACACTGAAGCGGTCATGGCTCAGCGCTGCTTACGTGGTCGCGTCGAACACGCAGGTTAACTGACTACAAACACGGTCACAGCTTGGATGGACTTGACTAGCAGTCCATCCAAGCTGCCTATTACGCCTCCGACATAGCTTGACGACTGCCATCTAGTGATAGTTACTGATATTTAAGCCCATCCAAGTTGTGACCGTGTCTGTAGTCAGTTAACCTGCGTGATCGATGCGACCATGTAAGCAGCGCTGAGCCATGAACGCTTCAGTGTCGTTATTGTGTCATTATATTACAGTTGATGACATAAGTGATTTTGACATCATCAACTTTACCATGCCCCTCACTCCTTATTTCCGAAAACTGGGCATAAAACTTAAACAAATTATACAGAAAATAGATCTTTGCTTATAAATTACAGGAAAATCTCTAAGAAGTTTCTATAAATCTTAAAATAAGTTGATAAAATTTAAAATATTGTTTGTTTGTAGGTATGGACAAAGCCCTCTGCGCGAGAGTCAGACTCGCACTTGTCCGGTTTTTATTTTTTATGTGTATAGGTTAACTCATATTTATTTTATTTTAGATTGGCTAGAAATGGCTACGGCGACGACGTTACTGTTTATGCAAAAGTTCTAAGATAAGAAGAAGGTGATAGACACAACTTTTGGCTTTGGGTCTGGGTGGATCATACTTTCTCATCCATTTCTTTTGACTTTAAGGTTCAAAAATATAATAGTAAAAAATAACTTTTCGGGTATATTGGTAGTTGTATTTAAGCACGATTGTTCGAGCACGATTCGAGCACGAGCACGATTTTCTAGTTTGTGGATTCGTCATTTTTAAAATTTACCATATTTACCATATTTTTTTATTTTTAATAGAGTATATTTTAAGATAAAAAACAAAAATTGGTGGTATTCTTCATTTAACTACAGTAATACCCCGCTTAACGCGACCCCTTTTTACGCGGATTCGTTATAGTGCGATTTTTAAAATTTTCGCTAATTTACCCCGCTTTACGCGAATGCGTTGATTGGTTCATTTGCATGCTAAGTGGTGTGATTGCATTGACCAATAGCAACCGTAACTGCTCATTAATTGAAAAACGATTGACGGTTGACTCGCCGGTAACTCCAAAGATAGGAAAATAGTTTTTAGAATTTTGCAAGAGCGCAAACAAAATGCGACACAAAAAACCTTAGACAGCTATTTTTCTAAAGTGCGAAAAAAAAGTGCAAGTGATTAATATTTTGTGACAATTTTCTCTAACAAAAGTACATTGATTTATATTTTAACTCGTTATTTGTTTGTGCCCCGTTATGCGCGAATTTCGCTTAACGCGATTTTGTCTGGAACGCATCACTCGCGTTAAGCGGGGTATTACTGTAGTCATTTAATAAAATCTTTAGTTTAGTTTTATTATGTAACAAAATTGGCGTAGGACTCGTTAACTGGGGATTCTACTCATCGTACTGAACAATGTTTGTTCTACGACTTTGGTCAAATCGCAAAAAAAATTCGGACTCCATACAAATTGATTATCTGTTTTGCCTATATGTTTGTACGGAGAGTCCAAATTTTTTTTTGCGATTTGCGCAAAGTCGTAGAACAAAAGTTGTTCAGTACGATGGGTAGAATCCTCAGTTAACGGGTCCTACACCAATTTTGTTACACCCTGTATAGCTTCTATAATTTCCATTGATAGCCTGTTAAGTTGTTTTTGGACATATTTGTTTGTGAATTAAAGTATTATAATGAAATATGGTCAGAAATATCTCTGTGTTCCAGAATGTCAATGATGGTGGACGACTACCTAGCATTTCCCGAGTGTGCCATAAGTTGTATATCGGTACTGAACAGCGTGTGCTTCACGAGTCGGCACACCTTAGCCAAGGTCCCTGATCTTCATTCGCTGTTGATAAGAAGTGAGTGTTTTTGTGATTTCTTAAAAGTAGGAATTATAAAAGTAAGAGTTATCGTAAAATTGTTAATTATAATAATACATAACATATAAAAATATAATACATATTGATCTCTTTGCCAGATACTTGGTTTGCTTGCATACGAGAGAACAAGTTATATACATATTTATGTGGGAGGAGGATGGTTAATTTAGGTTAGAAAGCTGTAACATAAGGCTTCCTTAAATCTTCATAGTTCATTATGGTTTCATATCAGAACCACAGATAGGAACCCGGAAGGGGCTCCGTCGACAATTGGATTTTTATACCTGTATACATATCTTTAAATAATAATAGTGCGTGTCATATTTTTTTTTTTTTGAGAGCATGAATTTTGAAGTTTATTGAAGTTGTAATTTTTAATATCTGTATTTTTTATATCGCTTTCTCATTTTGATTCTTGTTATTTTCATTAAAGTGCTTCTAAATATGAGTACATTCCGTTGCTAGTCACTATGGAATGAATTATTGCTTGCTTGCTAATAATGTTTGTTCATTGTTTATAGCGCGTTTATGTGAGCTAACTGTAAGTATCAAGGATTAGATTATATTTCACACCTATTTGTCATAACTTCTCATCCTTATGTTTTTACATCCAATTCTTTGAACAAATCAGTCATGGTTCTTTCCCTGATTGTGAGTGTTTGTTGCTTATCGCAACACTTCAATAAATGCCTTTTATGCTAAGTAAAAATAGGGATGTCTATTTTGTGTCTAATTATTATTAAACTGTACCTACACAAAATAAAGATTGCATTTTATTTCGAGCATAGACTGAAATAGTTGCATAACGTTTCAGTATTATCAATTTATCAAAGATGACAGTTACAACGTTCAGTCGAATAATTATAAGTATTTTTTCTAAGAGCTTTTTAACCGACTTCAAAAAAAAGAGGAGGTTCTCAATTCGTCGGTTTTTTTAAATGTATGTTCACCGATTACTCGAAGACGCCTGAACCGATTTGGAAAATTCTTTTTTTGTTTAAAGGGTATATTTGCCAGGTGGTCCCATATAAAATTTTATCGAAATCGATTCAGCGGTTTTTAAGTAAATCAACAAAAACATAGCAAAATTGGAGTTGTTTACGATTGAAGTCGGTTGTTTTCAGCGGCAGCGTGGTCAGTTATAGCTTTCGAATAATATTTTTTAAATTTAAAATTTGTTTTTTTTTTTCCTTAATAGACACATGTTCTCATCCATATCGAACCAACTAGGTCTAAAAAATCTGTAATTTTGAGTTCGCTACGCTCGTTCCCCCAATTTATTGAAATTGCAAGCAAGCAAGTTTTTCTTTCAATTTCAGTAATTCTTGATTTGTGTTTATGCATTTGACTCCCGGAATGTATATTTTATTTGTTTTATTTTATTTATTATTATACTTAACAAATAAATTATAAAGCCACGCTTACTTTCATACTTCCTTGCCTACTTTGTCCGCGTAACCTTTCAGCGTCTGGCATAAACAAAAGTGTCATTGCTCAGCACGAATTACCAATAATTATTATAAAAATAGGAAAACTAATCAGATTTCAGTTCTTTTTACATAAAATCTGGGTTAGTATAGAACCAACCTACCAGCCACCTTCCGTATTAGGTCGTACAAAATTATATTTAAGTACCTACAAAGTTACATTTCAATCTTCAAAGCCATTAGTGAATACAAAAATCAATCCACCTACAAATAAGATTTACAAAATTAGGTTAAAGCTTCATATGCAAATGTTTACTTCCAGCGATTCTGGTGTTCCCGGCCAACGATTCTCTAGTATCAATGGCAGCTCAAGTGATGGCTCTAGTGGCGTGGTCGGGCTTCGCGCTGCAAGAACTAGACTCGGAGAGGCGTCGCGTGCCTGCGTTACCGCACAGTGTTGTTCAGAGGACATCGCTTCCTTTCTTTGCCAATAGCTACTGGAATACTAGTCCTAATTCAGAACATTCTTCTGTTGGTAAGTGTGTTTATTAGGTAGCATATTTGGCACCTACTTTATATTTAAGAATATGACAGAGCGATGCCTAAAATAAACGTGTGCAGTGTGACCATCATACATGTCTAGGAAATGGATGTGCAGGTTCCAACTTAAGATAACCTTAAGATAACCTATGATAACTCTTGTCTCTTGTTTTTTATACAGGGTGGAATGTTGGAACCTCACCTGGAGGGAAAGTACTCTAAATATTGGAGATGTCAAATTTTACTCAAAGGAAATATTTCTTTATTTTTAAAAAGAAGGAAAACTACATTCAAAGGTTTTTGAAAATACCCCTGTCACACCCAGGAATCGAACCGGCTAAAATCCGAAAAAATAATATCCCCTGTACTTTTATGGCATTAATCGATAGGGTGGTAAGTAATAAGGATCAAATATCTCTAACAAACATGGTAAGTTAAATTAAAAGAAAACCATGGAACTTAACATGTTCACTGTCCCCCTAAGTTTAAATTCCCGCCGAGCAGTTCGTTAAAAAAATACATATTTAAAAATAAAAGTTTTTTATTTTATTTTATTTATTTCAGTGATGAGCAGAATTGTTTGCTCTGTGTCTGGGTGTATTATATCTATATATGTATGTATTTAAACGTATATGTGTATGTATATCAGTCTCTGGTTCCCATAACTCAGGGAATCCTACTTTGGGGCCAGATGACCGTGTGTGGTTTGTCCCGGATATATTTATTAATTTATTTATTTTTATTGCCCGTAAATTACCTAAATATCTTGTGACTCCATTAGTCATGGACTTCTGGGACCGTCAAATGTATGACTCTTTTTGGAGTCATGGACAGTGAACGTGTTAACTTATAAATTCAATGAGACACTTTTACTCAAGCACTAAAGCACTTTTTATTCAAGGGTTCATCGAATTACTTATGTTAAATTAAAAATCCATGGTTCATAACACGAGATTTCATTTCATTTCTTTTCATTTAACTTACCATTTTTTGTCGTATCACTTCGTTTTGAGGACAGTCCCCTTAATGCCTCAGCTAGTATCGGAATCCTTGGTGTCGACATATCGAGTGAAGTCCAGTTCCGTGGTCATCTAGAGGGTAAGGCAAATTAGCCTCGAAGAAGTTTGGTGTGCTCAATAGATCGAGACGGTATTTCACTGCGGCCCATCGCCTGCAACTTTATAAGGCGCAGGTTCGGCCTCACATGGAATACTTTTCTCATCTCTGGGCAGGGGCACCCCAGTACCAGCTTCTCCCTCTGGACCGCATTCAACGGAGAGCAACTCGAATCGTCGGCTGCCAGGATATTTCAGATCGGCTTGACTCCTTGGCACTGCGTAGAGATGTAGCCTCGCTCTGCATTCTCTATCGCATGTACAATGGGGAGTGCTCCGAGGAATTCTTTTCGCCATCGTTTTACGCGACAATATATTCATCCCCATCACATAGATGGTTGGCAGTCCACAACTGTGCGTTTCACTAGAAACTTTCTGCCTCGCACAACCAAACTGTGGAATAAATTGTCGCCTGCGGTATTTCCGGACCGATACGACATTCAAACCTTCAAGAAAAGAGCGTACTCCCATATCAAGGGACGGCAACGCACTTGTGACTCCTCTGGTGTTGCAGGTGTCTATGGGCGGCGGTAGTCGCTTGCCATCAGGTGATCCGTCTGCTCGTTTGCCACCTCTGCTATAAAAAAATAAATAAAAAAATACATGTTTGTTAGAGAGATTTGATCCTTATGATTGACCCTACTGATTAATGTCATAAAAGTACATGATGCTTTTTTGCCGGTTCGATTCCTGGGGGTAGACAAGGGTATTTTTAAAAACGCTTGAATGTAGTTTTGCTTTTCTATTTAAAGAAAAGAATATTTCCTTTGAGTAAAATTTGCTATCTCCAGCCAGTATTTCGAGTACTTTCCTTCCAGGTGTGGTTACAACATTCCACCCTGTATATTTTTGTTAAAGATTGGCGGGAAGAGATTCCTAGATATGCCCGCCTTAAGTACAACCATTTTGTTTGTTACAAATTAATTGTTATGTTGTACTAGCTTCAGCCCGCGACTTCGTTTGCGTAGACTTCAGAACTGGGTCCAGATAGAAATAAAATGTTAAGGCAGCGCTACCCAGTGGCGAAGTATAAGTTTTTGTTTTTACCCATTCCTTCTATTCGCCCAGGAACCCTTGACTTATCCGGGATAAAAAGTATGAATAAAAGTCACTCCGTGGTATGGTATATGCTACTTATGGAACTCGATAACTTTTCGAAACGAACCTGTAACAGTCGAGGTATTCGTTTTTACTATCTGTAAGAAAATTGAATCGATAATTAGAGAAGTCACCATTTTTTTTTGCACCGATTAGTACTTATAGGTTCCTTAGATTCCATAGCTATTTTTTTTTGTTTCATGTAGAGTTTAACAATAGGCTAACCTATTTTTGTACAGCATGGTTATTATCACACGAGGACTTTCGAGCCGCGGCCCGCGTGCACTGGTGGTGCGCTGTGGCGGGCGGGCGGCGCGTGGTGCTGGGCGGCGCGCCCCCGCCCCCCGCGCCCCTGCCCCTCCGCCCCACGGCCAAGGACCTGGACGCCTTGCGCGACGCCTGCTCCAGATACTCCTGCGCTAAAGCTCTGCTTAGCCTAGAGAACGCGACCTTGCACAGACAAGTGAATGATGCGTTGTGCTTGATGGAGAGGTGAGCTTGATGCTTAAGCTTTATTGTATCAGTGTCATAGTAACATATTTATACATAGTGCCTATTTTTTTGCAACCAAACCTTCAGATAATGTATTTACTGCGAGGGTGTATAATACAACTGTATAATGAACGAGCTGGAGCGATGAGACACTATCTGCCGCTCTCTGGAGGCGACCTTACATGCGGGTTAGATTCGACGAGAATCCATACAGTCGTCACCTCGCTCGCTCCTACGTTTTAGAAACATAAGTGGTAGTAGGTAATCACCACTCATTCTTTAGATAGCTTTAACGTTCTCCATTAACTTGTAAAATGTACCCTGTCAGTTTGAATACTAATTAAACAAAAGATGTAAATATTACAATGCATTATCGGTTTTCATCATTGTGCAGCTACATACACCTGCTATCGTCATCGTCGGTGGCGGCGGAGGAGTTCGCCGCGTTGCCATGGCAACACATGCGCCGGTTCCTGTGCGCGCCCCCCGCTTCTTCTCGCGACACCGCGCTCCTGTTGGCGTTACTGCGATTCATCGTTGAGTACATGGACAACGTGCCGAGTGAAGGTAGTTTAATTTAGTACGTAATCATTTTTCTAACTAACAGATTGGTTGAACTCTGTCTTCGTACAAGTCATCATCACCATCATCATCATCATCATCAGCCAAAAGACGGCCACTGCTAGATAAAGGCCTCCCCCAAGGATTGCCCGCATCGTCCGGTCTTCCCCAAGGATTGCCCCCACCGAGTGGGAGGCCTGCCTTGCTTATGTTTGCTGTGTCTTCCGGTGCATGGTCGCCGATTGAGAAATTTAACGCCTCAATGGCATTTTTTTGTTTTCTGGTGCTTTTAGTTTATTTTGGATTTAATAAGATTTTATCCAAAGAAAAGAATGAAAACAATAATTTACAATTTAGCTTCATAGCTTATATCAGTTTCTGTTCTATGCTTTATTTGAATTTAGAACAATATATCATTGTATCAGGTGGTACCATGGACTGGATTAAATCTACATTTATCGGCAAGGATGCAACCGTCATTTGCCTTTTAGGCAGAGAAGAGTTCTACCCACAGCAGTCTCCACAGGAAAATATAGAAATTACACAACTGCACATACACATAGTGAAAGTGTTGCTTCGATGCGTGATAATGCTCGAGTACTATGACGAATACGACAGCGGCCGCATGGAGAGTTTACTGAAGATCTTACTGGCGTGTTTGGATAGAGTTGATTTGAAGAACTTTCATATGTTGGGTAAGTGATAAAAAAGTGAATCACTTTGTTATTTTTGGCACAGGATTCGATAGGGTTTTCTGACTATGTGCCTGTCTATTGTTAAGACAGGAGCGATATTACGAGGTAAGGTAAGATAAGAGGTAATAAATGTATTTCTTACAATATACATGATGTTAAAATAGTGCGTTTGAAATTTTAAGAGGTTAATCAGAATCATGTATAGAATACAGGAAAAATATTGAGCAAGAATATTGAATTGAATCCGAGCTACAATTTTGTTTTCAGTTTCCCAAATCTGAATAGTGAATCAAGTGAAGTGAATGAGGAGTGTCCAGAGTGTGATGATACTTTCTCTTCTTCAGGATACCTCAACGAACTAGTGCGCTGTATACGCTACTCCCTCAATTCGCGGTACTGCAGACTATCCGAGGACACGTTGCTACAAAGTCTCCGTGTGCTCACTTCGATACTGAGTGGCAGCGCGGCGGGCGGCGGCCGCAAAGGGCAGGCATGTCGTCTGGACACGACTCTAGGCTTGTTGGCATTGCTCAGGCAGATACACGACGAAGAGATACCTGTTCAGGTACGAAATACAGTATAAAATAAAATAAAAAATGAATTCGTGATACATTTGGAAATCATATTGGTCTCGTCTGTGCGAAAGATATAACAAGTTTTTTTCTTCATACATAACTGGAATATATTGGTGATTTATTCAGACCTTATAACTGAAATAATTTAACTATTTTAAAGTCGCACTTTCATATAATAATAATTGTACAAAGTTGGACTTATTTTAAAAAATAATGTATGACAAAAAGATACAAATGTGTAAAGTTCTATCTTGTAAGCTGGATTTATGGTTTTGTATGCATATATTTAAGATAAGATAAGCAAGCGAGCAAGATCACATTTTTCGATTGGTAACAGGAAATTCGCTTAAATCAAAGTGAAAATAACATCTTCTAAACCTCATATTATTTGATGTACATATATGATGTTTCGTAAATAAACTTACCATCAACTCTTAGTATGTTTATTTTCTTAAACCAATCTCGAAGCGATGATCGTATTTGGTGAATAGCTTGGACTGCTCTTTTTTGTAGAATAAAATATTTGTCCCGTGTCGAATAAAGTAGAAACTCAAGTTTTGTTTGTGCAGAGGTGGTGTGAAGCGTGGCACGAGGCCGCAGTGGCGACCGTGGTGCGCAGTGCGCAAGCGTCGCGGCCGGAGCTGCGCGCCGCGGGCCTGTGCGCGTGCGCCGCGCTCGCTCGCCACGCGCCCCTGTGGCCGCACCTCTTGCAGGGTGAGTTGCTACTTGTTCTAGTTCTAGTTATATACAGTAAAATTGCAAGAGGCTACAGGGACAGTGTGGCCGGAACTCCCGCGTTCTCACACTCAGCGCCAAGGTGCGGAAATGACCGTGCTTCTTGCAGGGTGAGACTGCTACTGGTTCTAGTTATAGACAGTAATGGCTACAGGGACAGTGTGGCCTAACTCCCGCGGTTTCACACCAAAAGGAGAAATTACCACTCCCCTTGCAGGGTTTAGTGATAAACAGAGATGGCAAGAGGCTCCAGGTATGTTGCGTGAAACGTAAGTGGAACTTCTACGCTGGCACACTAAGCTCAGATGTGGCCGCACCTCTTACAGGATCAGACCGCCACAGAGGTGCCAAACATGATTAAAACTTGATTACAACTGACGAAAGTAAAAGCGAGCTCATTAAAAATTCGGTCGGTGTGGAAATCCTTGTGGGAGGCCTTTGTCCAGTAGTGAACGTTTTTCGGCTGATGTTGACGATGGTTAGGTAGCAGAAGATACTTTGGCCAAGTCATACAATAGTAATTGAAATCCGTGTTTTGTTTTAGCCATCACAGAAGACTCGCTCTCGCAGTTCGCTGTGAAGATACTTTGCAATACGGCAGAAGCTAACGTCGTCCGCGCGGCTGCTGCCTCGCTCCTCCTCGCTATCACGGCTCGTGCTTCGCCGCACTCCGACGTAAGTCATTTATTTTTGTTAGGATACGAAGCACAGTTACGTGAAATCCAGTAGTTGACTGCTGGTCATTTGAGTTACTTTTTAATCAATGGTAAAAAGAAACTTGTGTTCTAAAAATGTTTGAAATTATGAACGATGACATCATTGTTCATTATCATTACAGTACTTTTCATATTTACGTTTAAATTAAAATTGTACATGTAATAAAATTCCAAGGAAGTAAATTTTTATGCAATTTCAGTAAAGTTATAAATTTTTGAAAACCGTGTTTCGGATCTGGATATTTTGAAGTTACATAGCAGCAACGTAATTAAGGTTTCGTTTACGAGTTTGTAATCCTAAAATTCACATTCTTGATTTGATTTATAAATACATTCACAAGTGTATTGTTGGCGAACGGTACTGGCTTTAATTGATTGATTTTATATTTTTTTCGAATTTCATATTTTTCTTATAGTTTTATTTTGTTACCGTGTCTAGAGTCCGAACCGATCTGAGATACGAAATTATTTGTAAATGTATTTCGGACATATGAGTACTTAATTCCACGAATAATTATCGGGTTATTCCATAAGTCCTGACATGTTTTGTTATGTTTACCGTTGTGAGTGTGTAAAACATAAGCCGGCACAGTTAAGTTCATGCGACAGCCGTGATGTGCTGTGTGATGTGGGTTCAAAGTTCAAAGTTTATTTATAGCATAACCACAGGTATTACAAAAAAGGTCTTAAAAATATATATTTGAGAAGTCCTCCATGGCTTACCTTAAAGGTGTACAATTTTACAAAATTATTGAAACCTAATAAAAACATTTACAAATTCATTAAAATCAAAATAAAATAAAGTCAAAATAAATTCATTAAAGTCAAATAAATAAAGTCATTTGCAATTTACAAAATAAAATCAATTACATGCTTAAAAATATTAGTCATAGATTTTTTAAAATTCATTCTAAGTAATTAATCATTTTATGTCATATTGTATTAAAGTCATTACAATTTTCCTTTATTATCGAAATAGTTCTGGATACTGTAAAATTGTCTAGTCGCTAACTACCTGTTAATTGCCAACTTAAACCGATGCTCATCGTTCTGTCTTATGCATTTGGGAACACTATTGTAAATCCGCACTGCCATTGAGTAAAAGCTGTTGTGATACAATGTTGTTTTATAAGTACATGATTGTATAAGTCTATCATTATGTCTCAGATTTCTATTATACAGGGTGTAACAGAAGTGTGTGACAATACTTCAAGGTTGGCTTTTACCCATCAAACTGAATTTAATAGTTAAAAAAGTTATAGGAATTTTGTAAATTTAAAATTCCACATACTAAACAAGCACTAGATACCTATACATCCAACTTGGGAGTGTCAAAAACTCCAAATTGTAATGTTTGCGTGTGTAGAGAAGAAATGGCTAACGTAAATAGATTTGTTCATACACATAAATAACATATTTTCATTATGTACAAACAATAGCTAATAATAATAATAAATGAGGATGCAGACTACAGCATACTAATGCATACGGTATCGCTACCATAACAACTTTACAACTCAGACCACCTACTTAGATTGAGGCAAAACGTATAATGTGCATCGTGGATAGAAATAAACTGACTTTAATAAATTGAAACCTGACTGCATAAAAATCATCCTTTCTCAATCTCCGGATCAGACGAATCTAAAAACACCTCGCACCGCAATTGTGTATTCTAAAAAAAGAACGTATTTTTGATGGATTGACAGCTGTTTTGCCTACAGGCTGTAACAATAAAACGGACATACATACATACTTACATATACCCAAAAAAGATTCGCTGCGCTTGGGCAGTCATGTAAATAGAGGGAAAATAACCTTTATGTATAAAAACTCATCACAAATAAAAAATATTGTAATTTCATATGTATTAAAATTTACTTTCATATCAAAGTTAGGTCTGTATATAAAAAAATCGATTGCTGCGGTTATGTGATATTGAACATAACTGGTCAACTGGCAACTGGTTTCAACCACGCTTACGTATTTTTCGATGACCATAAAATTATACTCCGTAATTTATTAGTCTCGAACGTACTCGTCGAAAACCTTTCGAATACACTTGTTATCGAATGATTTATGCAAGCCAAGGGACGAGAACAATTTATACCTGCTTATTATACTTATTCTTTAATTTTTTAAACAATGGCCTACGTAAGCC
Source organism: Coleophora deauratella (assembly GCA_958295455.1). NCBI lineage: Eukaryota > Metazoa > Arthropoda > Insecta > Lepidoptera > Coleophoridae > Coleophora > Coleophora deauratella. The sequence continues at coordinate 12,740,972 of OY282391.1, read as the reverse complement.
GATCGTAGAGCGCTGGTATATGCGAGTCACGGGCGTGTACAGTCCTGCAGATAAATTTAATATTGTTTAAATAAAATTTAAAAATAAAACTGAAAAGTTTTTGCCTCAGTCGTGGACATTTTATTTGTAGTGCAGGTGATTTTTTTTACCAATAAATAGTATTAAATTTAGTATTTTTCTGTGAAATCTCGGTTTAGAATCTCGTCTTAGAATTTATTTGGCTTCTCAAAGACTTTTAGAATTACAGTTAATACTTAAATCTCTCTGTTTTCTTACTTAATCCTAGTAAATATCTAATAACGTGACTTTTGTAGCCGATGAAATCGAATAGGAATGTAAGCTAGTGCACGACTGTACGTCCGTATAGCCTTGATTGCGCGGGCGCAGCGTTATCTGAACGCTCGCCGGTCGGGTCGGTCGGTGCGGCTCACTTGATTGTTGACCGCCGCGTGTGCCGGCTGTATGCACACTGATTTTCTACGCCTATTTGTTTACTACATTCATATCGGCCGGCAAGCCGACTAACATGCAATAAGTACAATCTGTTTTGACAAATAAAAGCAATTCACTGGTGTACCTATATTATTAGACTTAGCAGTGACAATGTGGATTTGTGTTATGTTGATTGTTATTCTATTTATCTTTGTATTGTTACTAACTGTTTTCCATTACACAACTGATGGAAGAAATTACTGGAAGAAAAGAAACGTTCCATACAGGGAGCCGTGCCCGATATTTGGGAATTTTGGTCCAACTCTATTAGCGAAGTTAAGTTACGCTGATATGCTCCAGAAATTTTACAGTAAGAATCGTAATGAGAAATATGTGGGTCTCTTCCAAGCTCGAAGACCTACATTGATGATTATAGATCTGGAAATCGCAAAGAATGTTTTCTCCAAAGATTTCTCCTGTTTTAGTGATCGCATTTCAGTTAATACAGATACACAACGAGAACCATTGCTTCGAAATCTAACAAACATGAGTGGTAATGAGTGGAAGGAGATGCGACATATCGTTAGCCCCACCTTCTCCTCAGCTAAGATGAAGGCTATGTTTCCATTAGTAGCTGAATGTGCTCATAATTTAAAGAACACCCTTCTACAAGAATCCATAGATGAAGTAGACATTCCTCAACTAATGACTCGGTACACCACAGATGTAATCGGAAGCTGTGCGTTCGGTGTGGATCCTTGCTCCTTGAAAAACCCAGACTCGCCATTCTTGAAAATGTCACAGAAGATGTTCAAAACTACGCGATCAGCAGTTCTAAAGCGCTATTGTCGAACATTTTTTCCTAGACTGTTTAAGTTCTTGAATCTGACAACTTATTCTCAGGATGTTGCAATATTTTTTTCTGATATAATCAATCAAGTCCTTACTGAGAGGCGGACTAAAGGCACTGAAAGGGCTGATATTCTGCAGTTAATGTTGAATGTACAAAATACTGAAACGAATTTTCCTATGACTGATGCATTAATAACATCCAATTCGTTCATATTTATGTTGGCTGGATTGGAAACGTCAGCGACTACATTGTCCTTTTGTTTGTATCAACTCGCTAAAGATCAAGAACTTCAAGAACGATTAAGAGAAGAGATAAAACAATGTTTAAAGGAGCACAACGGGTTTAACTATGAGGCAGTAATTGCGATGAAGCTTTGCACGTTGGCGGTGCTGGAAACACTAAGAATGCACCCGCCCACACCTTTCACCAGTCGACTATGTACCGCCCCATGCATCCTCTCGGGAACAAATTTGGAAATGAAAATAAAAGATGCTGTTCTTATACCATTCCAATGCATGCAAAAGGACCCCGAACATTTCCCAGATCCAGAAAAGTTCGACCCGGACCGTTTTAGCGATAATCACAGTCCGCAAGGTTTTATGGCTTTTGGCGATGGACCACGGAGTTGCCCAGGTATCCATAACATTTTCTTAATTCAAAAATCAAACATTGACATATATGTAGTATTGTTTGTGTAATATCGTAATTAAGTTATTAAAAACTCCATTCTTTTGCTAGAACCATTCATTGTTTGCTCAACGATTTGAACAAATGCACATAAACCAATCTATTGGAAGACAAAACATCTTCGCTGATGTTATTTAAACAATGTTCAAAGTATGAGAATGTATCATGGATACACATTGTTGAATTAATTATTTCTCGTGTCGCTTCTGTTTTGTCTCTTTGAATAAGTACATGCTTTTAATAATAGGGGTAATAACTTAGGAGTGAATTATAATTTTAAAATGTTCATACCACTTTTATCTTAAGTTTATTTTTGTTTTAGGAGCTCGTTTTGCTCAAATAGCAGTGGTAGCAGCGCTGGCTTCAATGCTGAGCATCGTGAGAGTGGAGCCATGTACCCGCACCACGTCTCGTATAGAGTACGATCCTCGCAGCGTGATGCTCAAGAATAAAGGCGGCATTTGGCTTAAGTTCACACTATTGTAGGGAAATATGAGACGCAGAAGAAGAAAAAACCAAGTTGGTAAAATAGCCAAGGAAGCCAGCCAGTGAACATTTGTTGCGTTGCGACGTTTAATGGAGTCATAAATTATTCAAAACTGAGAACGGTCACAGATTTATGATCACCTCTTATAATAGTGACTTATTAAGCGTCATGAAATTTTGTCTAGAAATAATTACAACTTTAATCAGCGTATGAATCTTATCGATTGTGTACTTAAGATTTATTAGCTTGAGCATAGTATAAATAATTGATCAATATGATAATTTGAATTGTAAATAATTATAATTATTTATTAATGGTGCGTACTTTAAACCTAGTTATCCATTATTTATGTTCTCTACTACTGTAGTGCGGATTTGGCATGTTAATTATTGTTGATAAAATTTTATAAATTTAGGTATTGATATGTATCTGTGTATATGAATTGTGATGGGATTAAAAAATCTTAATAAAAAAATCTCTGATTATTCGTTAAAAAATCTTACATTTGCAAGGTTTTGCACTTCTTGACGTTATTTCGAATATTCATTAAAAAAATTGAGATCCTAACAACAAGCCCTTTCATTTCAAATATATATGAGGACGAAAGGCGAGAGACAAAATAAAGACTAAAGTGGGTAAATTCGATATAATATAAAAAAAATAACAAAATGGAAATACCAAAAACAAAGACAAAAGTTAGAGTAAAAAAGAATATAGATGTGGTCACGGCCGGTATCTGTCGCCAACAGGTTCCTTATTTTTCTTTTAAATTTAAGGTACGGAATCCTAAAAATGACGATATAAAAGAATTTTTACAACATCTACTTAAGTAAAAACATTTTGATTTTGATTCTGTTTAATAAATTCGGGCAATGTATAATTTTATCTTTCGACCAAAATGAAGTCCCGAACGATTTAGCATTTAATTCATTCGTTATTTTATAAGTATGTATCAAAATTTCAATAAACACTAAAATTGGATCGACTTGCTGAGAGGATGTTTGCATTTTTAAAGGTCGATCGGTGCAGTTCATGATCATTCATTATTAATGCATATAGGTTTTTATTTGCACTGTAAGTGCATTAATTGATCGCCCCTTTAGGTTTGTTTTTATTTGCTTCTTTTACTTCATATGCTTTTAACTTCAAGGTTGTTTCTCAGTTTGATCAAATAAATAAATGATTCGTATTTGCCCTTTTTAGGTCTTAGAACAAGACGTTATTCAGCAACTGAAAGAATATAATTTTGAAGAAGTTTGCGTTGATATCATGGTTGAATATTGCAACGAAAGAAAATACAAAAATATATTTGGTGAGTAATTATCAGCGATTTTTATTTATCGGTAGGTAGAATATGTGCCATTTATTGCTCCAGCCAACCGAGATTACTGGGTTCGATCCCCACTTAGAGCATTATATTTTTGGAATGAGCAGATTTGTTTGCTCTGTGTCTGGGTATTTTATATCTATATGTATATATTTAAACCCCGTATATTTATCCTTACCTTCTCCTTACTAATATTATATTAAACATGCGAAGTGAGTTTGTTTGTATGTTTGTAAAAATGGGGAAATGGATCGAGTTTTTTTTTGCACATAGATAGTTGACGAGATGGGAAGTGACATAGTGACATTTTATCCTGTAAAAATATCAAATTCCTTCGGGAATCACACCGGGAACCTAAACATAATGCAACCTTAGAAAGCAACGCTATTTATTGCTAATACCGATCTCATTGACATTTTGCAACGACCTTAGATAACACCCTTACTCACTGACTCGGTGGCTAAGTGGTTAGCGATCCTGACCTCGGATCCGAGAGTCGTGGGTTCGATCCCCACACAGGGCAAACTTTTCTGTGATGAGCAGAATTGTTTGCTCTGAGTCTGGGTGTATTATATTTATATATGTATGTATTTAAAAGTATATGTGTATGTATATCAGTCTCTGGTTCCCAAGATACAGGGAATCCTAGTTTGGGGCCAGATGACCGTGTGTGATTTGTCCCAGATATTATTATTATATTATTATTATTATTACCCTTAACGACAGTCACAAAAATGACATCTATGCGGGCGGAGTCGTGAGCAAAAGCTAGTTATATTTTATTATATATCATGTTATAAATTGCAATTTACATACAAAGCTTTCCTTCGATTGTTCGGTAATTTTTCCTACACAAAACAGTTTGTTCATCACATTAGAATCTTAAAAGATAATGAAACTTGTTTTCAGAGCCCAACGTCCCAATGTCGATATTAGAACGTCGAACTGAGTTCGAAGTGCGTGCAGAAAAATGCGTTGATATGCATGTGTCGCCATCTGTTGGTGCAGTTAAAAAGCCGCCTCCAACACCCGCTCTCGTCGCCGCTATCGCCGACGTTCTGTACAACGTAGGCAACTTCGCTAGCTGCCCTGTGCAGGCTTGGAACGAGAGAGGACTATACAGGCTTTTGTTCAGGTGAGAATTTATAGCTAGAATTACTATTGTTCAAGGCCAACGTTCGGCTCCAGCAATTAAAAGTCATTCAAAAAACTGTCTCGTTGTAATTTCTTGTTACTTCTTTCCAAACAAAATTATGCTCGTCAGTGTGTGTGGCTTGCGCTAAGCAAATGACACCAGATCTTACCCGCTTCAGGTGTCCTTTAAACAGGGTCAGGCAATGTCTGTATTGTACGACTGTACTCTAGTAATATACTCGTATATTGTGACAGTGCGGTGGTGGGACGAGGCGGCATGCTCCCACCCGAACACTTATCTTTCCCGGTACATTGCTCGCACTCGGCAGCCACAAAAGAGTGTTGCAACAAACAGGACAGCCTATAAGCCGTAGCTGTTTCTGATGTTCGATGATATTATTTGCCTCGAAAAATTTCAAAACAACAATCTACTCAGGCTGCTTTGAAAAATGAAGAAAAACACATTGAATTTCTGATGAGAATTTATGGAATTAATATCACCGAATTTCCGAGTAGGTATCTGAATTTTTCAAAAGCGTATTATGTATAGAGTTTACAAGATTTAAATAAATTGTAGAGTTGACTTGCGTAAACAGTGTGTAAATTACTTTCGCTTCATTAAAATTTCTGATTTCAGTTTATGAAATTCAATACTATTTAAATTTGTTTACCTAATTTTGTTTACTTTAAAAATATTTTTTGTGATGACCGAGAATAATCAAAACAAAATAAACAAACTTTTCCACTTATCTATGTGTTTACTTTGTTTTTCTTAGAACACGATTAATGTTTACTGTCTTAAGTAAAACTTTAAAACACAAGATATTCTCTCCCCCGACCGCATGTATCGTATACATCGAATATGTATATTGCTACGAAGACGCAGAACGCGGATAGTACCCATAAACTGTACGCGTTTTAGATCGCCTGCCAAGAAAGTGATAAAGATACAAAAGGTTTTAAATACATGAGCTGAGTATATGTAGAGTTACCATTAGTTAGTCGGTTCTAAAATTACCAATTAGTCTGCCGAGTAGTGGGCAGCGGCGATAATTTGTTTTCGCTTGTTTGTACGTACAATTTTTTTAAAATTTATGTCAATGAGTATAAAGAATAATGTAATAATAATATCCGGGACAAATCACACACGGTCATCTGGCCCCAAAGTAGGATTCCCTGTACTATGGGAACCGGAAACTGATAAACATACACATATACATTTAAATACATACATATATATAGATACAATACACCCAGACACAGTGCAAACAAATCTGCTCATCACAGAAATGTTTGCCCTGGGTGGGGATCGAACCCACGACTCTCGGATCAGTAGTCAGGAGCACTAACTAGGGGCCGTCCATTAATCACGTGATGTTTTTTAGCAAATTTTTTGAGCTTTTAGACTACCCCCCCCCCCCGCACCCAATATCACGTGTATTTTTTTGGTACAAAATATTATCTTTAAATGTAATTTAATTCTGGAAAATTAAGCACCGTGATAAACATTTCTAGACAGACATTAAGGTTGCAGGTTGTTTCTGACTGCCTGAAGCCGTTTCGAACCTTGGGAAGAGTTAAAAACAACATAACAACAACAGTCCGACGTTTGGAAATTACTTTGGAAATCGCGCGTTCAACGAAAAAATTAATACACGTGATATCTCAATACACCTCCCTCCCCCCTTGTGATATTTCGTGATTTTTTCTGAACCCCCTCCCCCCTTTTGAGCCTCACGTGATTAATGGACGACCCCCTACTGAGCCATCGAGTCAGTCAGTCAATATACTAGCCCAGTCATCGAGGAGTTTCATTGTATGGAGACCCCAACATTAATTTCTCTATCAATGAAACTTTGCACGATTGTGAAGGATAGTGTATAATTGGAAGATGACAAAGAAGCCAAAAGATTTTGTGGCTGGAAGTATGTGTTTTATACCTAAACATGAAAATTGCATTTAAAATTCGGTGGATAATTGCTCGATCGAATATTTCTGTACTATTAGTTAGTAGTAACTTAATGGCACGCGTATATAGCAGTATCCAATACTTTTTCGAATTTTGTGACGCTTAAGTTAAGCAAAACATGATTTTTTCGATTTTACTTCCGATGAATAATTTCTCGATTAAGTTTTATTTTTCAGTATAGTTTTATATCTTGCTGGACATCTTTTTGTATAAGTATCCAAAAGATTTTCCTTTAAGATCATAGCATAATAGTTTTTATGCTATAACTAATTATGTAAAATTTCTCAGTCCATTTTTATTTATTTATATGGTACATAATAATAAATATAAACAGTATTTCATGTTATCCAATAAAATTTCGATACATTAAACTTATATGTATGAAGCGTCACACACGTACGTAAGGTCACGCGATCCGTTTGCCGGCCACTACCCATTTCCGGTCTTTTCGCACTTTATTTTGTATAATAGTAATAGTTCTAAAAAAATATGTTCGGATTCGTTTGATCTGCACAAAATTACGCGTAAGTAGGTATTCCTCAGATAGTAAAAAAAAACTCACTAAAAGACTGTTAAATATAGATTACAAAAACATCAACATCAAATAACTTGTTAGGTACCTATAAATAATGTAAAAAAATATTATACGTATGGCGGCGTTCAGCGCCATATTACGAAAGAAAAAATACAATAAAATAATATAAAAAACAAAAATAAATCATTTTAATCAGAGATGTTCATGAGATACAGCCCGCTGAGAGAAAAACGGACAGACGGACAGACAGCGGAGACTTATTAATAGGGTCCCGTTGATCTTTGGGTATGGAACGCTAAATAATAATACTAATCCTTGTTTTTTTATTAAATTATTAAAGTATTGAAAGTTAAAAACCTGGACCATTTTATTTGATTAAAAGTAACTTTGCTGCCTTTTGGTGTAATAATGTATTTTGCTACTTACTTGAAAATATTACTGGTTTATAAAATTGTATGAATAAAAAAAACTTTTTTATAGAGCTTTTGTTAATAATTTACGGATGCGGATTCGGATATTAGCATCCGCATCCACTGCATCCGCTGTATGGAGCTTTCGCATAAATTTTGACATCCGTATCTATATCATCCGCAATATTCAATGCGGATTTTCATGCGGATGCGGATCTAGGACAGCATAACTAATTATTGTAATATTTTATTTCAGGAATATAATTTTGTAAATTATTAATTGTAATTATTAATATAAATAATTAATAATAAATGTATAATTAATAACAAAAGCTCTATAAAAAAGTTTTCTTTATTCATACAATTTTATAAACCAGTAATATTTTCAAGTAAGTAGCAAAGTACATTATTACACCAAAAGGCAGCAAAGTTACTTTTAATCAAATAAAATGGTCCAGGTTTTTAACTTTCAATACTTTAATAATTTAATAAAAAAACAAGGATTAGTATTATTATTTAGGGTTCCATACCCAAAGATCAACGGGACCCTATTAATAAGCCTCCGCTGTCTGTCCGTCTGTCCGTCTTTCTCTCAGCGGGCTGTATCTCATGAACCGTAAAAGGTAGATAGCTGTAATTTTTACAGTGTGTATTTCTGTTGCCACTATGACAACAAAGGCTGGCAACGCACTTGTATGTAACTCCTCTGAGGTTGCGGGTGTCTATGGGCGGCGGTAATCGCTTACCATCAGGTGATCCATCTGCTCGTTTGTCAACTATGCCATAAAAAAAAAATTAAAACCTTAAAAATTAAAGGGGCTGGTAGGGTGACACCAGAAACGTTTTTTTTGGTGGAATTCCAAATATTGTACGATGGTACGGAACCCATCATGCGCGAGTCTGACTCGCACTTAGCCGGTTTTCATTTATTTATGCCCATACAAACCCATACAAAGGACTATGCAAAAAATTATATGGACCCTATCCGCACCCACCAACAGAAGTGGCATTAGTTTCAAAATTATTGTGACGTCCTATTAAAATAATAATAACCATTTCCAATCCAAAAACGATAGGGATTTATTAAAATATACGAGAATAGTTATTTGTTCAACTAATGAGCAAAGTTATTTTTTGCTTCGAGTGCTAGCTTTAAATCACGAGCTAGCGAGGTAGTCTAGAATTGAATCACGAGCGTAGCAAGTGATTCTTATATAGACTACTGAGCATTGTGAGTGATTTAAAGGCACGAAACATAAAAATGACCTTCTCTCATGTTAAACATACAACTTTCGACCAGCGAGTAAAGTAAAATCGTAGTTGATTAAATTTTCTTTGGAGGCAATATAGTTTTTTATTATATACTTCATTCCAATCAAAAAAAAGCAAAAGGTAAACAAACGTTGTATGCAGATGACATTGACATGTGTCAGTTCCATAGTAAGTTTGTTTACGTTTTGCTTTTTTTTGATTGGAATGAACCATAATGTTTTTAATTTAGAGGTTGCGTTCGGAAACTGCGCTACTTAACATTTTTATAAAAACCTTAGATATAAATATGATATTTTTAGGTAAACGATATTCATGTTTACTAGTAACTACATATTTATTTTAAATATTACGTCTTTAAAAATACAGTAGCACAATTTATAAACTTGAATTTCTTTAAATAACATATAACATTGTGTGCTTATCAATTAAAACGCTCCCTACGCCAAAATTAGTTTCTGAACCAACCATCGCTCATCTTTTTTTCAGCGTCGCGCCAAAGGTGGTATTCGAAATTCGAATCACTTTTTCTCACGCCTAAAGCAAAAACAACTTTTGCTGCGAGTTTTCAGAGACCAAAGGCACTCTTTTCGCGCTAGACAGGTGAAAAACTGTTTATTAATCTGTTGATTCAAAGCAGCTTGTTGCTGCGAATGTTAGTTAAAGTGTTCGAATTTCGAACACCAGCTTCTATCACTATCGTGTAAAGTTTTCTAGCTGGTAGAGGTGAAAAGTTGTATGTTGTAACAACAACTTTCTACGACTACCTACTCATGAATCTGAATAAACCCGCAAAAAAGTTTTTGAACTCCTCATACTATTTGATCAAATGAGCCTCCAAATTAGTATTGGAAATCAAATTCGATTTGCATGAAAACCCCATATCTACGACGGATGTCGTCATAGCAAAAAAACATCAGGCTGCACAGATGTATTGATTGACTGAGATACGTTTGTAATCTGTTGTGGGTGGGGGCGATTTTTTTGTGTAGTCCTTTTCTCTTTTTGTGTAGTATTAAGATTCGCATCCCCGGATGAGCCTTTAAATATCCGCATCCGCGGATTTCAAAGAATCTGCATCCCCAGCCTCCCTGATTTTAATGTGTCGATTAATATTCGTACATATACAGTATATCCCGAATGGCCCATTTCTACCCTAAAACAACCCCCTTTATGGGGTCCTTCCATCATCCTCCCCCTCCCTGGGACGACTATTACGCGGATATCACACTGAGGCGGAAATCGGACGGGAGCGCGAAGCGACGAAATTCGCATGTGGCAGCGTTCCGCTCCACCGGACGGTTTCCGTCCAAGCTGCGGTGCACGACGAAGGCGCGGTTTCCGCTCCACCGGACGGTTTTCGTCCGAATTCCGTCGTAGACAAAAATCCGGACGGTACTGCGGTGCAGTGGTATACCTGTGAATCGCACCGCGTCTCCGTCAGGAAGCGCGGATCCGTGTCGTGCGAATCGCGCCTCCGGACGGAGAAGCGGTGGAAGTGTGTGATACCCCGCGGTTTTTGTATACAAATCAACATTTTACAGTACAAAGTTTAAAATCTGCTCCACCGCGGGATCGTCGCGGTGAGCGAAGCAGTGTGTTTTCTGCGTTAGATTTGTGGCGACATCTATCGCACCGCCGCGAACTAAACCTAGATCGCGCTATTGAAAGTTTCTTCACATTAACTATACAACTTCCAACCATCATTGGTTGGAACACGGCCGGTCCCCAGGCATACCACCTCGCCTGGCGGAGGTACCTCCTTTTCCTCCGAAGAGTGGTAACACACAGTTCCTATAGTGGTGATCCCAGACGCTAAACATCCTGGCGCAACCTTAGACATCACACTCCTCAACAACCCTCCAGTTGGTAATGCAAGCCGCAGCAGCACAGCAGTTCAGTACATCGAAGTTTACCAGTACCAACGAAAACCGTCAATTGAGCTTCCTGGCCCTCATACTTCACTCTGAAGCCCATCAGGTTCGCAAACCCGTTGACACCGCATCGTACACCATGGAACCAGCGAGCTTCACTTTTCAGGCAGCAAGCTGTCGTCAGCCCACGCTGTATAGAGCACGCGCTCCATGACGCCTGCTTCCCCTGCACCGCACGCCTGAACCTCCTCGTCCTGACTCAGCTTTGGACTTGAGTTGAGCACTTCGGCCTGGCGTTCTCTACTTACCGCAGCCGCCGCACCGCGACGCGCGTCGTCGCCCCGCCGTATGCACCGGCAACACTGGACCGTCAACTCAAAACGGATTGACCTCCGGTCTCGGAGGGGGAGTGATGTGGCGACATCTATCGCACCGCCATCAACTAATCCTAGAACGCGATATTGAAAGTTTCTTCGCACTACGGATATATACGAGTTCCAACCATCAACGGTTGGACCACGGCCGGTCCCCAGGCATACCTCGCGAAGGTACCTCACTTCCCGCTGAAGAGCTGTCGCCACAGTTCCTATTAAATTAATTATTTAATTCAATTTTTTAATTTTTATGCACCTCTGTACTAAAAACGTCAAAGTCAAAGTCAAAGTCAAAGTCAAAATATTTTTTTTATTTAAGTAGATGCTGTACGCATACTTTTAAATCGTCTTTTTTTTCTACCTAGTACAAAGTTCCTACCACGCGGAATTTGTACACTCAACGTTTCGGGAAGTGTTAGCGGAGCGAGAAGAAACGTCGAGCCCAAAAGAAACTCGCCCCAAAACATTTTTTGAAATAAATACTTAATATCTATTACAATTGATGTCATTACTAAAGCTATGAGCTGGAAGATCTATACATGTCCATACATCATTGCCATTAACATAGTCTTGGGTTTTATAATATCTTCTTGAACACAGGCGTTTCTTTACATAAGTCTTAAACTTATTTTCGGATAAACTAATTACATTTCCAGGTATTTTATTGTAGAATTTTATACACTGCCCCATGAACGACTTCTTTACCTTACTCAGGCGGAAAACACACTGCTCCGCTCACCGCGGCGAATTGCGGTGGAGCGGATTTAAACTTTGTACTGTAAAATGTTGATTTGTATGCAAAAACCGCGGAGTACCACACACTGGCACCGCTTCTCCGCCCGGAGGCGCGATTCGCACGACGGATCCGCGCTCCCGGATGGCGACGCGGTAAGATTCGCTGGGTACCACACACTGACGCCGCTTCTCCGTCCGGAGGCGCGATCCGCGCAAAAACAAAAGAGAACTACTGCTTCAGAACAAGGTCGGTAGGACAACAAATAGAGTCGTCTCTACTTTTTTTTTGTACTATGAGAACCAGAGACTGACAGAGTGTGTGGTACCTACTATCGCATAATGAATGTTATAATATGTGATTTACTCAATAATGTTATTATTTGTAACGAAATAATGTAATAATGAAATAATAATCCTAAGTAGGTATATGATGTTATATTTATATTATGTTATATAGGGTGACTTTAAATTAGTTCTTGATACGAAAGGCCATGCATGTGCTCATGATAACAAACAACTTTCCCTAAGGAACCCATAGTCAAATCTCAAAAAAAATTTTGGACCCTCCATACAAATCGGTCAACGGACCGGCCAAATTAGTATGAAGAGTCCAAATTTTTTTTTGCGATTTGACTATTGGTTTCTTAGGGAAAGATGTTTGTTATCACGAGCACATGCATAGGCTTTCGTATCAAGAACTAATTTAAAGTCACCCTATATACACTGACTTGTAACTTGTGTTATTAAATAAATGCTCGGGGAGCGGGAGGGGGTGAGGCTCGGGGTGCGGGGGATGAGGTAGGGAATTCTAAAATAATAATATACCCTGAAAACGAAAAATATTGTTAATGAACCAGATATGTGAATTGTTAGACTAAGGATTCAATAAAAAAACCTCTTAGATAATTTTTTTATCTTTGTTCCACTACCAGACGATCTTACATCAACTCCCTGAGCGAAGCCGGGCCCTCCAGCTAGTGAAGATATAGTTCACTTCGATGTTTTTCTAAGAATGTTTGCCGTAGTAAAAAATATTTTCGTTAAAAAATGAAGTAGAAGCGACTTCACTATCAACTCTGCTCTAATCAAAACGCTGTGACGTGGAATGCCACAGAACACAAAGACAACAGTAAGTAAAGTACTCCTGCTACGCGAAAGTTGTTTATCATGAAAAAACGGGCAATTTGCGTTTATAATACTGATAATTTGCAAAGAAATATTAAGAAATTATTATATTTATTAATCAAACCCGTTTCGTTATTCTATAACATACATTTTGTTGCTTCGATTTACTGAGTTTGCTTGCTGTTTTTCCGTGATTGAATCTTTACGCTGTGGTTTTGCATAACGCATAGGTCAAGTTAGACTGGACGGAAAACATAGTTATATGAAACCATCGCGACTTACCATTCAAGGTTGACCTCTGTTGACAAAGATGTATACGTATATATAGGATAAAGTACTAACCTGCTTTTTGGAAGGAGTATTGTATGGAATTCAGTTTCTATACCTATTCTTGTTCTGAGCTTGTTACAAACAAAAACAACCCTTGTTACATACGTACACGTTTGAATATTAGATAAACGTATGACGAAAATCATCGTGCACCGCAACTTCGGACGAAATTCGGACGGAAACCGCCCGGCGGTGGCGCGGAATCCGCGCCTTCGTCGTGCACTGCAGCTTTCGACAAAATTCCGACGGAAACCGTCCTGTGAAGCGGATCGCTGCCGCATGCGAATTTCGTCGCTCCGCGCTCCCGTCCGAATTCCGCCTCAGTGTGATATCCGCGTCAGTCTCGAATAAGCAACTTCGATATTATTTCTATTTCTAAGATTAAAATTATGCCTGTCACTGTTTTTTGGAAATAAATCTAAATTCTTACGAACTTACATGATGTTTTCATATATGAATTGACTGGCAACAGTTAAAATATTTATTTCTTTAAACTTGTTCCTCAATGACTCTCGAGATCGCATCTGATAGATAGCGCGAATGGCTCTTTTTTGCAGTATGAAAATAGTTTCTATGTCAGCCGCATGTCCCCAAATTAAGATGCCATAAGACATTATACTATGAAAATAGCTAAAATACACTAGTCTTGCAGTATCTACATCTGTTAGTTGCCTTATTTTCTTGACGGTGTAGGCAGCTGAACTAAGGTTTCTATATGTGGTCCCCATTGTAAGGAAGCATCTAAAGTAATACCAAGAAAAACAGTGCTATTTACGAACTATAAAATATTACTATCTAATATTACATTACCGTGAGTTTGCTTGACATTTGGTAATCTGAATTTTATTACTTTTGTCTTTGTGGCATTTAATAGCAAGTTATTAACAGTAAATCATTTATGTATCTCTGAAAGTGTGTTGTTTACTTCGTCAATTTTGCTGTATTTCCTGTCTAGCTTTAAAATAAGAGATGTGTCATCTGCAAACAACACAATATTTGAGAGACGTTGCACCATAAATGGTAAGTCATTTATATAAACAAGGAAGAGAAAGGGGCCTAAAATAGATCCCTGGGGAACGCCTATTTTTACTGTAGAGCCGAGAGAATTTGTGCCATTTACTTGGACTGTTTGTAACCTATTGTTAAGGTAAGAATTGAGAAGACTGAGTGCCCTATCTTCCACACCGTAATGCTTTAGTTTAAGAAATAAAGTTTGATGTTCCACACAATCAAATGCTTTAGATAAATCACAAAACACTCCTATTGCATCTTGTGATTTCTCAAAAGCATCATAGATGTTTCGTATAAGTGCTACTCCTGCATCGGTAGTTGATCGACCTTTCGTGAAGCCAAATTGTTGGTTATGCAGAAGTTTGTTTAAAGTGAAGTGTTGTAGCATTTGGTTGAGCATAATTTTTTCAAAGACTTTACTAAGGACGGGTAATACAAAAACAGGCCTGTAATTTCCCGCATCAGTTTTGGAACCTGATTTATAAACAGGTATAAAAAATTATAATATGGCCAGTGCATTCAATCGAAAGACTGCGATTCGCGGTGGCTCCGCTATATTACTTAAAAATACTATAGTAAAAACTACACTTCATGAGATCTGGAAAGTCACCACTTTCTATACTAATATTGAAAAGGTATGCTAAATGTGGTGCTAATACGTCAATTACATTACTAATTAATTTAACTGATAAACCCCACAAGTGCTCAGTTTGTTTCACTTTAAGCGACTTAAAGTTTTAACAACAGTTTCAGGTCCAATTTCTCTAAAATAGAATATTTCATCACAAAAAATTACATTTTCTTCTTATATTTTTTTAGCATATGTGGGTGATGAGTCCAGGGCCTCAGTTAGCTTAAGTGGAATGTTTGTGAAAAACGTTTCGAATTCCGTAGCTATTTCTGCGTTAGATGTTATTTTGCCTTTATCTGTTTGTAAAACAAAATCTTTATCGTGTTTCTTGACTTTACCGGTTTCTTTATTTATTATATTCCAAACCGTCTTAATTTTATTATCAGATAGTTTTATCTTTCTGGCTAAGAAATTAGATTTGGCTGCGCAGCATACCTTTCTGAATATTTTTGAATAACGTTTTACATAATTTCTGAAATTGTCATCAAATATGTAACTTTTTTTCTCATAAAGATCAAATAAGGTTTGACGGCTTTTATAAATTCCTACAGTAGCCCATTCACAAAACTTAAATTTATTATCAATATTTATAGATTTAGTTTTAAAAATTTCCTGAAATTCTCGCTCAATTACTGTAAACAAATCATTGTACATATTGTTGGCTTCTGGTTCATTATCAAAATTTGGTATGGGCAGCTTGTCATTTAACGCTTTTTTATACTTTTCTATTCTTTTAACAGTGACAGGCCTCGACTGTATTTTAATTTGTTTTATAATTGACCTGAAAGGAAAGCTAGCCATTAGTCCGCTATGATCAGACCTCAAGCAGTTAATTACTTTTTTCTCTACATGGCTACAGTTACAGAAAATACTATCGATACATGTGGCAGAAGTCTGTTTTTCTATTTGGTTCTAAGAATAAATAATCCAAATCAAACGACTTAAAAAGACAAATAATTCTTGTTGTTAGGGACTTCTTTTCTAATAAATCAACGTTATAGTCGCCGCATATGATGACAGATTTTTTACTTTTACTTACTAAATTTAAAGCATCCTCTATTACTGATTCGAAACGAGCAAAGTTATCGTCACATGGGGGCCTATATACACAGATAATGATGTGGTTCTCCAGCTCCACACAAGATAGCTCCACAGTTCTTTCAATCGAAAGACTTACGACGTCTTTCCGTACCTTAGTCTAGGGTATTTTTAAGTAATATAGCGGAGCCACCGCGAATCGCAGTCTTTCGATTGAATGCACTGGCCATATTATAATTTTCAAAATTAAAAAGCATTTCATGTTCCTTGAGCCAGTGCTCTGTAATACATAAAATATCTATATTAAATTTTTCCAAAAATAATTCTATTTCGAATTCTTTGCCGAGAAAGCCTTGAATATTTTGGTGTACTAATTTCAAAGAGTTGGGCTTCCTCGTTGTCTCTGAACCTAGTTTAAATCTGGAGTTCGAGACCCGCTACAAGTGCCAGCACCGCAGGGTGCACTGTCTAGTGCAATTATAGGCTGCGCCATACCTGCGGTGCCGACACCGGCGACGGGCTCCTCCGTCGTTACACAGGTAATTACCGACTGAATACAGTCGGTACGATGTAAAATACTGTAAGCTAACGAATTAGCTAGTCTTTTTTTCTGTACAAATGGTAGATACATTGTATCATTGGTCAATTTAAACTTATTTATAAAACTATTGGTGTCAAAAAATAAAACAAAACAAAACACTTCTAGGACACTAAATTTCTAGGGTTCCCTAGTCGACAAGGATATAGTTTCGCCATGTTCGTCTTTCTGTCTGTCTATCTGTTTGTCCACGGCTTAGCTCAGAGACTATTAGTACTAGAGAGCAGTAATTTGGCACGGATATGTATATTAATCACGCCGACAAAGTCGTAAAATAAAATCTTTCAGGGTACCTCCCCTACACGTGAAGTGGGGATGAAATTTTTTTTCTCGACTATCTCATGGTGTGGGGAGTTTGTTTGTTTGTAATCTCTTTATTGTACAAAACATTAATTAGTTAGGGAGTCGTTGGGTAGGTTTTTTAAAATATAGTAGGTTTGCGAAATGCATTTTTCAATTTAGGGATCCGTTTTCGAAATATTAAGCTTTAATATGCATTTTTTTTGTTAAAGTCATGTCCCCCATCTTTCTTCCAGCTAAACGGTTGTTACTAGAAATGAAAAAAAAAACACGGCAGTTGTTTCTAGAAATGTTAAAAAATTCATGGCATAACGAAGTTAAAAGGAAAACTATCACAGCTAAGGGCGCTTTTATTGTCATGCTGATTTCTGCCCGCATGCGTGCGGTGTTTCCAAAGCGACCCGCGTGCGTGTTCCACGGATGACAATAAAAAGACCCTAAAAACATGTAATGAAACGATAGGTTGCGGGCGGCACGCATGCGGGCACGACCCACATACGGCCAGAAAGCCACATGACAATAAAAGCGCCTATTGGCGACGGACTCCACATAGCTTTAACAGTAATATACTTACCTATAAGTAGAACATAAGTAGCTATAACCATTATGTAAACGCAAAGCTGCGACGAAAGCGTCTCGGCCCGCCGCTGCACTCAGTCTGAGCTAAACCAACAACGGCTACGCACCAGATATTACTTATGGGTCCTGTCTTGTATAATGTTCTTCAGTTACTACAAAGGAAAATTTGTTATGTTCTTTGCTACTCAAAAGTGCGACTTTGAGTTTTTCTTCCTATAATTGAACTTGAACTGAAGAACGTTACACATAACAGGAGCTTTGATTTAAGGAAAGAAAGAATATATGAATTTTTTGCAGGGCTTCATAAACAATATGGACATTAGGATATTAGTCAGTCCATGTTGTATGAATGGTGCAAATTGTTTATAGAAGGTCGCGAAGTGTTGAAAATGAACCGCTCGCTCGTCGGCCAAGAACTTCAGTCAATGAAGAGAAGTTGAAGCCAAATTGAAGAATAAAACTGTTAAAGAAATAGCAGAAAGAAAAGCAGAAAAGTGTTGGTACCGGCTTCAGTCGTTAAGCATATGGCTTAAAAGCAGCTGCAGTAACTTCTGATACTGGGGTCGGCTACTAGTCCTACAACTCCACCAATCTGGACTTGCCTACCTCCATTTGGAGTATGTCTTAATCTTCCCGAGATATGAAAAGAGATCCGTGCCCCTGCAGTGGGGATGATATGAGTTGTACACACGTACACACAAGCAAACCAGAACCAAGCACATGCTCACAGACACATACATTGAGCCATCGTATACACTTCTTGTGAAATGTTACTTCTGTGCTTCAATGTGTAACTGGCGCATACTCATGCACCCACAGAAAGCCAATCAATCAATCGCAGATAACTGACTGACCTAAGATGCTGTTTTACGTCAAAGATCGAGCAAAGATGAACTATAGACGTATTTCACTTCAGATCTTTATATACAAGCTGTTTTCGAGAGTCATTACGAATCGTCACGCACGCAGGTTTGACGACTTCTAGCTTTCTGAATACGCCTGATTTCGAAAAGTTATCCGTACCATAGAACACATACATATGCTGCGGTGCGGAAGACAAAACAGGAAATCGTAGAATATAATCAGCCATTATATTCAGCGTTTGTGGACTATGAGAAAACTTTTGATTGGATCGAGTCCTGGCTAAAGCGCTTGAACGGGAACGCCGCAATGTTAGTCCGTTATCAAAACAAAAATCTGAAATCTGTCCCGCTGCAGAAAAGGGTGAAACAGGGAGACGTTATATCTAACAGCCTGTTCACTGTTGTTATGGAAGAAGTCCTGCCTGTGATTGAAAGAGCTCGGCACCAACATTAACAGTGAGTTCCTCACCCACATTTGATCGTTGACGATAATTACTATGATTTTGCCTGAGACTTTGGAAGTCCTAGGTACAGATATCAATGGACTCAATAGACCATCTCAACAACTCGGTCTTAAAATGAACATAAGACAAAAATGATGTCAAAAGTCCATGTCCTGAAAACCCATGGCTCTGAAGTTTGGAGACTATACTCGAAGTTATTGACTAATATAGGGTGACTTTAAATTAGTTCTTGATACCAAAGGGTGTGCATGTGCTCATGATAACAAACAAATTTCCCTTAGGAACCCATAGTCAAATCGCAAAAAAATTTGACTCTTCATACTAATTTGGCCGGTAAGTTGGTCAATTTCTATGGAGAGTCCACATTTTTTTTACGATTTGACTATGGGTTCCTTAGAGAAAGTTGTTTGTTATCATTAGCACATACACAGTCTTTTATATCAAGAACTAATTAAAGGCACCCTATATATGTACCTTGCACAAAAAGTCCAGCTAGGTACGTCTATCTTCAAGAAAGATACCTCTCAAGTGTCTCAAGACTAAAATCTTTAATCAGTTTGTGTTGCTAGTAACAACTATATGGAACTAACAATAAGACATGTTCGCTTCGTATGAGCCTCATAAGACTCAAGGTCACCCAAAGTGCTATGAAGTATGCTTGGAGTTTCCTTACGTGATCAAATCAGAACTGAGGAGGTGCGTAGTGAGAATATAAAGTAACGCACATAGCTCACAGAATCGCTTAACGAAAGTGGCAATGGGCGGAGCACATAGCTCATAGAATTGGTGACGGTCGTGGGAAGCCATTAGAGACGGGCAACGCAAGACCAGTTTTGAAAACCCTAAAGGGAAGCCTATCAATAACCTTGAAAAATTATTATTATTAAGAAGCTTCATAATGCCTAATACCTAATAGTTTTAATTTCAAAGTTAAAAAATAGAATAAGGGAACTACATGCCTCAGTAAGCAAATCAGTAACGGTTTTTGATAATAATCAATGTCGTCCCCAGTGTTAGCGCAGATACTTTTTCTGTATGGGGATGGTTAGGCCACCCTCATGGACCTCCAATGTGGTATAACAAGTTAACAACTGCCTTTCAAAGTACGGAAACAGTCGAGATAAATGCCACTTACAGTCAAACCCATCTAGGTAATGACCGTACGTGTAATCAGTTAACCTACATGATCGGAGGCCCAACCCCCCCTCCCCCTCCCCATTCCCCCATCCCCCATCCCATTTCAAAGGTCGGCAACGCACTTGTGACTCCTCCGGTGTTGTGGGTGTCCATGGGCGGCGGTAATCGCTTACCATCAGGTGATCCGTCTGCTCGTTTGCCACCTATCACATAAAAAAATAAAAAAATAAAAATAAAAAAAAAATGATCTGATGACCATGACCACTGCACAGTTAACAGCGTGTTTTGGCTGTAACGATGAGCATAATCATGATTTTACCTCGATAAGTGGGTATATTTTATGCTATATTTTCATAAGTTACAATAATACTTACAATTAATTGATGTAATTTTATTGATCTTTTCTCTTTTTTTTACTATGTTATGTTATTTTAATCAACTGTATTTGTTGCTTCCATATATGTTTGTATTTGCTGAATAAACATATTTCTTTTCTATTCTATATCAAGTACAAACTTTTTCGTTAGGTTATGCCTAATAACTTTTCTTCTGCACGAGATCCAGGTGAGCTATGATACAAAAAAAGTTTGTACTTTGTGTGACCTATCTTACGATATAGGTCACAATGCGTTACAAGTGTTACAACATATGGGCCAAAATCGCCCATTCTCCTTTCAAACATTTTCAGAACAAAATGCCGTTTATGACATTTGATAAAAAAGTTACTGAAAATGACAGTCTTCGGTCACGAGCATACCTACATAGCCTAATATCCGTACACTCAGACGGGGTAACAATAGTAAAATTTGATTTTTTACTTTACGGTACATAATACGCAAAAAATTCAATAGTATTAGTCAAGAAAAAATCTAAACTCTGTATCCTTTACAGTAAAAAGAATATCGGCACCCTTCCTTAGACTCCCCAAGCAGAGTATATCGATTTTTTTTCAAATGAATGTAGATGTATGTATCGCTTCATTGTTTGACCTTGAGCGGATGCGGTACGCGCCACGCGCATCGCGTCTACGTCCGCCGCCCGCGCCGCCCCGTAAGCCGTGAATGTGTAATAAACGTATTATCTAAAGAAATTCTAAAACTACTATTTGCCGAAATTTCATTGGATAGTTTTAAAAAGCTGTTTACTTCTGTAAATTGTGACTTCTAAAGGAATAAAATTGGACTGAGAAATTATGAGCCGTGAGCATTTATACGGAAACTATAACATTATGTTCCTATAGGAAAATGTTTTGGATACTTACACATAGAAAAGTCTAATAAGGTATAAAACCATAGCAAAAAATAAAATTTAATCGAGAAATTATACCTTGGTAATTATAGCAAAATAACATATTTTGTTAAATATCGAAGTTAAAAAGTTCGAAAAAGTTTTGGACAGTTTTACATACATATAATAACAACCTAACACTAACATATCGCGTTGGAATAATGGATTGAGAAATTGTTCGGTACGAGTTATTAGCAATATTCATGTTTAGGTATAAAATACCTACTTCCAAAACTTAAATCTCCGGGATACCTTGTCACACCTCATCTATGGAACCTACTTAATCATACTGCAAAGTTTTACGGACAGAGGAGTTAATGCATACCTCAACCTCCTCGATGACTGGACTATACAGGATTGTTATCATAGCCTCATTTCATAAGTTAAATCGTTCGACAATTTTCATCGATTAGTGGTGTGACTACAAATGTTGAATACTATTCGGTGCGTCTCTAGAATATTGTTCCATCTATTGTTTTTTTTTTCATAGATATATCATAGACCTGCCATTTCGAATTTACTTCAAAAGCTCTTATGCTACATTATAGAATAGTTGTCATTGTCAATTGTGGTCTCCACTCGATTAAAGAGGTACTATGTTCATCGATAGTGGATCTATTCTTATATTAGATCTTTGATTTTCCAGATGTTCTTCCTCTACCAATGGCAGTGTTTCAGAAATATTGCGCGTGTGCACCTCAGTTTATCGCACACTGTCATTTGCGGCCAATTACAAATGCGTTCGCGTCACTCTTGCGGCCACCAAAGACTGCTTACACAACCTGATGGTGACTTTGACGCCTTTTGATGAAGGTAAGTTTATAAATACATAAATATTTGCAGTTTTTTCCAATAAAAAGTAAGGTGATCATTAAGGTGTAATAAAATTCAGCGTGGACTTCTATCGGTAAAACTTTAGTCTACTTCTTCTTTGTCCAACCCTCTTCCCAGTCCAGCTGGGGTCGGGTCTCCTTGTACGTCTGCGCCAGAGAGCTTGGTTCTGGGTTGTCGGTGCGCTCAGGTTCTCTTTTTGGACCTCTTTCTGCATGCTTGACCACTAGGTGGCAGGTGGTCTACCCCTTCCTCGCGGTCGGTCGGGGATTTTTAGGGCCTTATGAATGGGATGGTCATCTTCGCGTCTCATGATATGGCCGTACCAGCGCAATCGACTTTCCTTGACTTTGTCGCCTATCGGGACTACCTTGAATGATCCCCTAACATACTCGTTTCGCACTTTGTCCAGGCGGGTTACTCCTCCTGCCCATCGGAGCATTTTCATTTCATTTGTGTGCAGTTGTTGTTCGTGTGCTTTCTTAGCATTCTGCTCCATAAGTCATGGCTGGTCTTACTACCGTTTTGTACACTTTTTTCCCTTTACTCTGATGGGCATTTTGGGGTCGCAGAGGACACCTGATAGCGATCTCCATTTAAGCCAGAAGGTTTTAACGCGGTGGTCCACATCTCTGTCTACGTTTGCGTCTGAGGTAAGCACGGAACCTAAGTATTTGAAGCTGTCCACTTTGGGTAATACACGGTTGTTTAAATAAATATCGCATCCCATTTTCGCTGTCCCTCCGTAGTCGCATTCCAAGTACTCAGTTTTACTCCGGCTTATGCGCAGTTCGTGGTTTTCTATTTGCGTTACCCACTGATTGAGTATTTCTTGCAGGTCTTGTGCATTTTTTGCTATTAGGACTATATCGTCCGCGTAAAGCATACACTCCAGTGGTGGCTTTTATATGTCTCGTGTGATGTAGTCCATGCACAGATTGAATAGTAGTGGGCGTAAGGCTGATCCTTGGTGGACTCCTACATCTACGCGAAACGGCTCACTGAGGACTTTTAACGCGCGTATTGGTGTTTTTGTACATATCTTGGACTAGTGCTACGTAATACTCCGGGATGTTTTGGGCTCTCATTGCCTGCCAAACTAGATTTCTGGGTACCCTATCGAAAGCATTTTCTAGGTCATAAATAAGAGACACAGATTTTCTTTATTGGAACGGTGATTCTCTTAACTTTAGTCTACGGTTTTGATAAAAAATGTTTTGAACATTTCATGTACTTAAATTGCTCAGTTAATTAAACATCTTTTCATGGAAACTATTTCATAAAAGTATGATATATAATATGTTTTAGCATTACCATTTTGCATTATTAACTACTGTTATTTACGTCTATTGTCCATCTTTAAGATTTCGAAATTAAACTCACCATGAATCATTGTGCCAGGCAACCACCGTCTACTTTGGGTTCGCGTGATTTTATCACGGGATAATAAATAGGAGAAAGTCCAATAAGAGTATTTCATTCACTTCCAGATGATGTAGACGAAGACTGCTTAGCTACGCGCACGCAAGCGTTCTGGTTTTTAGGCTCGTTGCTAACGGAGCGAGCCTCCTGCGACATTGTATGGAACACTTTGCGGGAGAACTGCTCTTCGACTTTCTTCCATGCTTTATCGCAATGTCTGGATATCGAAGATAAAGGTAAGAATTTTAGATTTGATGATATGTTGCAAGAACTGAGATTAATAATAAAAAAAAACCAAAGCATTCTATAGATTGTTAACGAAAACAAACTAAAAAAAGTTTGTCTTAAGGATTTCTAAAAGTTTAAGAACCAGAAGATTTTACCAATTTTTTTTTGTTTTTACAAGTCTGTCAGCGTTTCGTTATGATTCAAAGTTCAACTTTTTAAATAAATTACATTTATCTTATTGCAGAGTTACAAAATGCAGCCATGTTTTGCTTGACCAAGTTGGCTCAGTCCGCGACGGCCAGGAAGCACTTTGACAAAACCAAAGACCGAACAAGAGTAGAACTACTGGATAATTTGAAATCTCCTTTCTTTGAAAATCCGAAGAGTAGCAAAAGTGGAGCCGGTGACAGTAGAAGCGATTGCCATCCAGAATATATGGTGGAAGAACTTTGCAAGCTGCTTATGGAAATATATCTGAAACTTTCCTTAGATCAACCTTCGAATCAAGGTTCGTTCATCTTTGCACTTAGACAATGCTTGATATTCCTAACTTATATACAATGCAATCTTATACAAAAAAGATTTCGCTATTCACCAGATTATTAACAACTTGATTTACAACCAGATTACTTACTAACAAATGGTCACATTTACAGAAGAGTCGTGGAGCAGAGTGTGCTGGTGCCTATCGGCAGTATTCTCTGCGAGCCCCCGAAGTAGGCTCTACGGCGTTCATCGACAGATCCCCAAGATTCTTCTATCTTCATTGCAAATTGTTCGAGACAAGTTATCGCTGCAAGGGACACCTGAAGTTGTCAAGAATTGTTCTAAAGTGAGTTTTAAGCTGCTGTTTTCACTACTCGTCTGTTGTTCATTACTAACTAAATTTGCTTGCAACTTACCCTAAAAGTTGAAAAGTTAAAAAAGCTTTTTTGAAACGATGTAGACGAGTTTTTGTATTAGTCCTGAAACTGATCTAGGTGTATCTGATTAAATACTTGTCTGTATTTTGTAATAAACGTTTACTGTATTGTAAACTGTTTCAGAACCCAGTGTTTCGCATACTGTACTGGCTGCTAACTTCCATTAACAGTCACATGTTGGACTGTGGTGCAGCTAAAGATAGCTTTGCCGACGACAACATAGCCATTTCCTTGAACCGGCTCTGGCCGTGGTGCATGCTCACAGAACAACTGAGGGAGGCTGTGGTGCATCTGCTGGTGACGTTTACTAATGACTGTCAAAAAGGTACCACACTTGTTAACTTTATTATAATTAATGATTGTTACTTATAGCTAATGGTAAATGTATCTATTGGCCATTATTTGATCTATCTCTTTCGTATAATTTGGAAACTAAAGTATATTTAAGGAAATCTGATTAGTTGGAAATGCATTCAGTAGCTAAAAGGATGAACTTGCAGACAGTTTTTGAGGTTTCCAATGCAGAAGAAACACACATTCCCTCAGGAAATGTAGCACAGGTTGTTGGTTGTTGTTTCTATATCTTTTTGGCTTTAACAAGTAGATCTTTCGCGTCCCTTTGATACAAATCTACAAATAATATGCGGTTGTACTCGTGCTTTCATAGCTATTTGTAGTTTTTATATAACTGTGCTTTATTTCTACTCAGGGTGGGCATCCATGTCGACTTGCGTGAGCGGGCGCAGTCTGATCGGCGAAGTTTGCGTTTTGGCGGCTAAAGAGGCGGCGCTGAGCTCGCGACCGAAACCTGACACGCTGCTCCTGATGTGTCTGCGCATCTTGCGACAGACCATGTTCCATCATCATTGCCGTTCCATCATAATAAAGGTTTGTTTGTAAACTCTTTATTGTATCAAAAACAAAGTACGTACAATAACATAAAAAAACAGGGCAAAATATACAAGGGCGGACTTATCCAATACGGGATGTCTTCCAGTCAACCTTAGAATGTTGAAAGGTAAATAACGAAAAAACAGATTTTAGGTAACGTATCTTACACATCTAACATAAGTACATATTTATTACAATCAAGATTTTAAAACTATTCAACTTTCTATTGAAGTATCTGACTCAATGGCGTAGTGGTCAGCGTACCGACGATCTTGAGTTCGATCCCCACCTGCAAACATTTATGTATGTGAGCAGATTTGTTTAATCTGTGTTGGAATTTATTTAATATGAATGTGTTTTGAAACGTATGTAAGTATGCATATAAGTCTCCGTGTTCCATAATGCAGATAATCCTGGTTTTCCACCAGATGATCGCATGCGATTTGTGCTCAAATATTATATTAAGTTCGTCTTTTCAGAGAGGATTGTTATTTTATGAATTAATCATAATGTATATCTTGTGGTACTAGAGCGATGCGCTCATGACGGTGTACAAGCTACGTGTCAGCGAGCGCAGCGCGGCAGGCGCGGGCGCGGGGTGGGCGCGCGCCGTGGAGGTGCAGTCCCGGCACGCCGAGGGCGCCGCGGCGCTGCTGGCGGTGCGGCCGGGGGCGCTGCCGCCGCGCCTGCGCGCCGCGCTGCTGCCCGCGCTCGCGCACCTCGCCAGGCACCGCCTCGCGCTGCGCGACCCGCAATACACCAGTGAGTACTCATCATTGCCCTTACGCGTCTATGACAGACGATTCACTCAGCGTTGCCGATACAATATTTCTGGTGACTGTGCAGCCCAATACGAGAACGGCACAGTTGACCGGGTGACCAACAGGGAAAGTTGCCACAGTAAATAGTACTGCGTTCCGAATGGACACTCCATGCCGCTCTCTGAAGGCGATCTCACTCCCACTCCCCTGCGAGTAAGATCCGGTGACAGTAAAGATCTCGTTCAATAACTACGTTACGTGTATTATAAGTTTTAAACATAATTTGATAGTTGACTGCTAGTCGTTTGAGTTATCTTTTATTATGTCAAAAACGTAATTTTATTAAAAAATAAATAATTTTAAATTATGTTTAATAATTACGATATTTTTATAAATTAGAAATTTTACAGGTAATGAAAATCCAAGCGAGTAACTTTTTAATATGTCACCGAACCTCAAAGGCTTGACCTCAGACATGCACCCCGCTCCCCCCCTATAGACTAGCAATACAGGGCATCGGCCGCTCGCCTCAAGGTGGGCAGATGGCCAACAGGGTGTCCACTTTCTGGAAAAGTCAGGGAAGTCAGGGAAAAGTCAGGGAAGCTTTTGGTGGTCAGGGAAAGTCAGGGAAATGACCTGGCAACCTGGAAATGTCAGGGATATTTGAGTTTTCCCAATGATCATTAGTGACGGAAACATCCATGCTCTAATATGATATCTCCTTGTTTTTGGTGATATTTAACCCAGACTTTTGAACAATTTTTTCATCAAGTTGTCAGTGAATACATAATGACTTCGCATTCCATAGCTTGAGGGTTGTAGTTAAGAAGAACTTCTGAAACCTTACGGTTCCAGACCAATTTAGCTTTATGAATTCCACTCCGATGGCGACGGTTGCGGTGGTAAAATTGTGCAGTAGGCATCATGTCGAACAGTTCCTCAGATCAGAACACAAGCCGCTGTATAATCGGTAGAAAACACAGAGAGAGCTGAAGTCTCCGAAAGCTGAAGGGTTCTAGACTGCCTGTAAGCTCAGGCTTGTTGACAATTCTGATCGCGCGTCGCTGGGTGGGAGCCGAAGGGGTTCAGTTGATACTTGAGTGCTCCTGCCCAGAGTTGTGAGAAGTTCTCCATATGCGGTCTCATTTGAGCTTTGTATAGCTGCAAGCGCTGTCTGAAATACTGTCTGAAATACTGTTTTGCTCTATTGATTGAGTACTCCAGGCTTTCTTTGCTGCAAGGGTAACCTTGGGTTGGGGTCACATAGGAGGGCTGCTCTTGCCCTCGAGGTGACTCTGAATTTGGACGTTGCTAGAAATGTCGACACCTAGGACTCCGATGCTCGTAGCAACAGCAAGCGTTGTTCCTTGGAACTGAGACGCCACCGTAAAACAGCTTGGTGGTGAACGCACAAACTTGCGTCTTCGTAGGGTTAAAATGAAATAATTTTACTCTACACCCATTCGGAGACTTGTTGCAGAATGTCTTCGACTTCAGAAACAATTCTGGCACGACTATCCTCCACCTAGTCGGCCTATGGGATGTTGCTCGGCCTGTGTACTGCACATCATCTGTACTGTTATCCGCATAGCAATGAATACTGCGTATTTACAGGAGATCATTGATATGCAGGAGGACTAGAGTTGGCGATAGTACAGAACCTTGCGGGTCACCAGCATTAATGTGTTTAGTGACAGGTCAGAGGGTCAGAGGATCAGTTAATAATATAATAATAATAATAATATCTGGGGCAAATCACACACAGTCATCTGGCCCCAAACTAGGATTACCTGTATCTTGGGAACCAGAGACTGATATACATACACATATACTTTTAAATACATACATATATAGATATAATACACCCAGACTCAGAGCAAACAATTCTGCTCATCACAGAAAAGTTTGCCCTGTGTGGGGATCGAACCCACGACTCTCGGATCAGAGGTCAGGAACGCTAACCACTTAGCCACCGAGTCAGTCAAGTTGTCGCAAAGAACTTTAATGCTTCTGTCAAACAGAAAACTGGCGATCTAATTATACAATCCCATGGCCTCCATGGGTAGGCCGTATGCTAGTAATTCCAGACCCTGCCGAACGCTTGTAGCTAAGGCTATATCCAGGCTGACTACCAATACCTTCCCTCGACTTTCAATGGCTTCGGTCCAGCGGTGTGTTACGCATACCAAAAGATTACCAGCTGACCGGCCATGACGAAACCCATATTGGCGGTCATTAATAAGGTCATGATCTTCTGGATATGCTAGGAGTTGTGTTACATTACACACTCCACCACCTTTGAAAGGCGAAAGATGATACCACCAATTGGCCTGTAATTCGACGGATAAGTTCCATCCCCCTTTTGAGGAACTGGTTGCACATTTGCAATGTTGGCACGTGCCCTGTGGAGTAGAAGAGCGCGAAAACTACTTGAAACTGAAGTCTATGGACTACATACAATAAATAGAGGTATGACACAGGTCATCAGCATAATGGGTGGGACACATAATTATGATGTATTGAAATTTATGTACGAGCTATTCAAAGACAGTTCAGCACATGGAGCTCTTGACACTGCTGAAAATGCTGATCACAGGAGGCTCCTCATTTCCACAGTACAGAAATTCACCTCAGTAAGATGGTTGGAAAATGATCCTTGTCTTGAAAGAGCTACAATTTTTTAAGCCAATATTTGTAATAGATGACATTGACACGGTTGTAGAAAACCACAATGCATTTTTTTTCATTCAATACAAATCCCTTAAAGCACGTTTAGTTGCTGTGAAGTCAGTTATGGCAGATTGCGAACTATTTTTGCGCCGTCTCCAGATGAAAATCAAAAACAAACCAGCAATCAAACAAATCCTTTAAAAAACGGTTTTAAAATGGATTATAAGGGTCAGGGAATTTTTACAAAATGGTCAGGGAAAGTCAGGGAAAAGTCAGGGAAGTAATTTGGGAATTTTGAGTGGACACCCTGGCCAAGTTAAATTGAAATGTCATTTTTGTTCAATTTTCGTCTTTCAGTCTATTTCTGTCAATGGTCGAGGTAACATCGGACAAAATGTGTGTAAATTTATCGTAAAAATGCCAAGTTGCATCGTTGTCTGATGCGGAAACCGCACTGGACATCTCAATAAATCAAATGTGCGGGGTTTTATACCAGAAGTAAGCCATATATTGACTATTTTTTATTTAAATAACTTCGTTGCAAAACATATGGTAGTGATGTATCACTTCATCGACTTTTCGATAGATATAGCAAAAAGTTTAGCAACCAAAAATATCCGACTGCATATTTACATAGTTTTATCCAAAGTAGACATGAAATGTATTTGACTTATTTTTTCTTCTAATTATTTTCAGTTTCCAAAGGAACCCAAATAAAAATTAAACGAGAATTAAGACTATGAGCAGACACGACAACTGGAAAATTTTCTCCTAGCATCTCCGCCCAGCTTGTCTATAGATATGTTTTGGAAACTATGATTCGGTTTGATTTTTATTTTTTAAATATATATTTTTTGTTTTCGTATGTATTTTTACTGTATTATATTTGTGAATTTTATTAGTATTGTTAATGTATTAAGATTTAACAAGGAACAATATGCTTAATTTATTTTGTTATCCTCATTTTAAAAATTATCGTAAGAATTTTCGATATTTGTGATCCTTTCTATTACCTTCATCACTAGATATTTCAGTCGTATTTTGAGTTTTGTCATTTTCAAATACTCTATTGCTATTCGATGATTTAAATCCTTAGACAGTTGACATCTTGCGGTGATTGGTCGTAATTCAAACATATGACATTCTTAGATTAAAAAATTCGAACAGTTATGAAGCTTCCCCCTCCCGCACCTCAGATTTTCCCCTCAACTTGGTCCACGCGGTTTCATATTGAAACTGACGTATTAGCGTTCTATAGAGGAGCGGAGCGACGATATAAAACTTCTTTGGGCTTGACCTCACTTCAGGAGGTCGGGAAGTTGGTTACATACTAAAATTTCTTAAAAATTACGCGCATTGAATCTCTTTTACCACTATCTATCATATCTGACAGAGTCAGTATGTCTACTAGGTGTTAGTCTGTTGTCTGTTTTTGTTGTTGTGTTATTTATGCAAAGGTCGCATTACTAATGTGCTTTCTTTTCTACAGCGGAATTGCTGGAACTGCTGTCTGGGACGCTGTTGGCTGGCGATATCGGAGAAATTGTGTCAGCTGCGCGAGCGGTCTGGGCCTTGGCTGCCAACAATCACAGGGTGAGATCAAACACTCAACTATAACAACTCACAACTCCTTGGACGTCATATTTAATGGTTCCTCACCTGGTAGAGAGGTCATTGGTGAGACCTATGTTTGAAATGAATCGGTGAAATACATTTCAAAATTCTCATACAATGAAAGTCCAATCGCTTAGTGAGTGATCCCTTTATGTATACTTTTATGTGCCGGAATTGCCGGACTATACATGGAGATTCATTTGCATAAATTATTATTGTCCATCAACACAAGGTCAGTCCTTCTTGATGCGATAAAAACTGTTTGAACCAGACATTTTGAATTCGGTTTCCATGAAGTCTTTTTATTCGTCCACAACACTAGTTGCGAAGTAGTTCGAAGGAAACGGTAGAGATTAATGCCACTAAGTAAAACCTATCCAGGTTATAACCGTGTCTGTAGTCACTTTACCAGCATAATAATAGCTTTGTTTGTTTGTTTGTAAACTCTTTATTTCAAAAAAATATATACAGGGTGTAAGGGACAGGTTTCCGAAAACTTTAAGGGCTTGCTTAGTAGACGAAACTGAACAACTTTCCACAAGTTTTTTTTTCAGGAAACGAAAATAAAATCGGATTCTCCATACAAAATTATAAACTTCATTGGACAGTTTTTATGGAGAAGCCGTTTTTTTTTCGTTTCCTGAAAAAAATTCTTGTGGAAAGTTGTTCAGTTCCGTCTACTGAGCAAGCCCTTAAAGTTTTCGGAAACCTGTCCCTTACACCCTGTATACAAAACATTAAAGTTATAGGAAAAATATACAGAGGCGGAACCTTTATATTAATGTCGACAACTTGTCCACAGGCAAAACTAATGCTCCGAAGCGCCGGCATACCATCGGCAGTACAGTCGGCCCTACAGCGCGTCCAAAGGGATCGCACCGACCCCGCGGCGCAGCGGGCGTCGCAGCTTCTCATATACACGGGCACAGTACTGCAGACCGCTTGACGACACGAAAACATACTATCTACCAAGCTATGTTTAATTATTTTTTATGGTACTTATATTTTTTTTGTATTTGATATAAAAGTGATGTTTTGCTTGTAGTACAGTGCAGATGCATGCTTACAGTAAATGACTGCTTAGATATTGGGAGGACTTTTAGCAAATGAAAACAAAAAACGAAGCTAGCGAAACCATCACATAAAATTGACTAAATTAGTAGAAAAAAAGTTGCTTTTTATTTATTTAAATGTGGTGGAAATGAACCACTATAATTCTGATTTTGTCATTATTTCTGACGCATTTTTAAAAACCCGTATCAGGGATTATTTATTATCAATGTATTGCAATGAATCCACGACGTTTTACGCACGAACTATTGTTTTTTGGTTAGTGTAATGTAAATTTGTATTGTGTTATGTTTTTTTATGTATCGGACAAGGACCAGTCGAAAATTCTGGTTTGACAAGTTTGGCCCGATTACCCAAAGTATAGGGAGAAAGTCAGTTGTGAAGTGTAATCTAGGTGTTTTATTAACTTTCAAAATGAAAACAGGAAGACTGAATTTTTTGCCTTTGTAGATATGACTGTTTAGAATACATATTATGTTACCTATATTATAAGTTTAAGTTTCACGACTGTATTTAAATTTAATGAACTTAGCCAGGTAAGTGAAATTGATGGTGAACAAATAAAATTGTTTGTAATGCCTATTTCTTAAAAAAAAGTAATAAACATGACATTTTAAAATAATAAATATTTGCGTTTTTGTTTCTGTTTCTGTAAAGGAAAACATTCATTAGCATCATTCATTGCTACATTACGCCAAGATTACGCTATTTGATCGATCACCCTACACTACAGTCATTTGTTTATTTACGTTCTGAATTCTTAGTATGTAGGTAAGTATAAAACAAATAAGCGTGTGTGTACCCGCAGTCCCGGCTAGCGCGTTGGGCCGGGGTTCGACATCTGTCCGTACGTACAGAGAACCGCAATACGTTTGTCAAGTACTCGCAACGCTTCAGTAGCGCGAGGACTCGCGATAAGGCGCGTCCTCGATAACGTAACCCACCGAGAAACCACCGTCACGAATTAAAAGACAGGGAAGTTTGTAAGAAAAAATTTATCGCTGTAGAGTGATTATCGGCGGCGAGTGCGCGGGCGCCGCGTCAGTGCAGCCGCGCGCCCTCGCGTCTTCGCGCGTCGGTCGATAGGAATAATGCGCCGCCGGGCCCGCGGCCTGCGGCCCTACTGATCCTCGGAGGTCTCGCGACGACCGCCGGCCGGAGCTGTGTATGAGGTGAAGTGGTGCGGAGATGACGTCGCCGCAATTCAGCTTCCCGCCCGAGAGTTACTCGGCGGTGTACTCCGCCGACGCCGACGACGACGCGACGACTGTGAATGTGAGTACGAGCCGCGAGTGGCGTTATCAGCTGCCGTGCGATGCGTAGCCTCAAGGACGTCGCGCCGGCGGCGCGGCGCCCGCTCTGGCTGGTGCATTCAACTTGTTTATGCTACGAACACTAAGCGAAAGCTAACCGCCACTGCCACTTGGGTGGTCGCCATATGGTCCTCGATCGGCGATGCTAACCGTCGATTATAATGGGCACATGCATGCACACATACACACTTACGGTGTCGCTGCATACGTTATATACTAATTGTTACAGATCACTTTATTTCGATTGCCGGCTAAACCATAACCCCAGTGTCCAGTGTTGGATCGCACACTTAGATGCCACATTGGTTATTGTTAATAGTCAAGGTTAGAACCGTATTTGGCGCAACAGATGGATGAGTCTCCGACACTAACAACCACACATGTAGCAGAATAATAAATACCTTAAGTATGTACGTAAATCTGCGTGCTAATGTACTAATATTAAAAGTTAATGTACTGACTTTTTGTAGTTCACGTAAACACGTAGCTCACACATTAACCACTAAATGACACATGAATTCATAAAAGTAGGTACCTATGATAATTTTGCTAGCTGAACATCAAAGACTAATTGGTAGTCTTGCAATATGTTTTTTAAAGTAATACGTTTTTTTCGTAAGTTACACGGTATTGATGTCGTGGCCAGATCATAGAATTGATCATTTCATGATGTGGCCGACCATTTCATGAAATGGTTGTATTTCATGAAATGGCCAGCTAAAACTGACCATATCGTTTAAACGTCAACGTTTAATGATATGTCCATCCACGTTTGGCCATATCATTAATGTAGGGTTTGAATGATTCAAAGGTTTAATAAAAATTAAAAATACTTTGAAAAGTTACTGGCATTCTTTAAATCTGAGTAATCTTGATTAACAGATAAATTATACATTTTTAATACTTAGCTTTTAAGATTGATATCTCTACTGACCTATGAAATATTTTCCGAACTTCAAGGTTTTTTGATTGACTTTCGGAAAAATATTGTCGTTACGACATTTAACTTCTATTTTATCTTCAATTGGTGCATTATTTTTAGCCTTTTTTTATTATTAATTGTACGATGATGAATTGTACCATGATGCATCACAAAAACAAAAAGATATCAGCGCCTCTAACGGTGGATACTGTAACTATTTTACGATATGATCAATTGATCACTAATGCTTGACCATTTCATGGAATAACCGTGCGTTTAGCTGTATATCGTCAAACGAAATGGTCGTATTTCATGAAATACGACCACGAAATATGACGCCACATCATGAAGTGATCAGTTCTATGATCTGGCCACGGCATTGACATAGATATACCTAATCCGGTTACAGGTACTTACATTATTTTGCAATCAGTCGGTTAGTTTCTTAAAATTGCAAAGATAACTTTTACACGAAGTTTAGGACGAAGTGCGAATCGGACTCGCGCACCGTGAGTTCCGTATAAATTCATAATCAGTCACACATGTCTTGAACTCTCTATCAAATTCTCAGGACTGCAATCCCTTGAAGCTGTGAAAAAATCAAACTTCTATGTCAACGCCATCAAGAGATACGGCCGTTTATGCCGCATATTTGGACACTTGCATGGGAATCAAAACCTATAGGGTACTTCCCTTTGACCTAGAATCATGAAATTTTGCAACGAGTAATGCTTATAGCACAAGTAAAGGAAAAAGTCCGAAACCATAAATTTTTAGTTACATCACAAAAAAATATATGATGTAACTAAAAATTTATGGTTTTCGGATTTTATATAAGATTTTAATAAATAAGATTTTATTTTACCACTTTGTCGGCGTGCCAAATTACAGCTCTCTAGTTCTGTTAGTCTCTGATCTAAGCCGCGGACAGACAGACAGACAGACAGACATGGCGAAACTATAAGGGTTCCTTGTTGACTACGGAACCCTAAAAAGACATGCAAAAATCGAGAATTGGGCGTTTGGTTTCAACGTGACCTTCGTCGCTTATGAGTTTGCATTGATTTGAACTAAAATAGTGGAATATATATTACGATTGATTAATTTCGACCTGCTTTTATTAAGTCGTCTAAAGCGCCTTATCGATATTTACACGGGGGCCAGCTGAATAAACAAGACCCACCAAGGAGTTAATCTTGTCTCGACGAAGTTTGTAAATATAGCTTTTACCCTATTTGTGCGTACTTTGGTAGCATGGAACTAGGCATTTCGTATAAGGGTCTGAGCGTACACAAACTTTCGTTCGGTAGTTGCGCCCAGCGCCTACATCATTATCATAGACATTTCAGTCTAGTGTCTTAGATAGAGGGACGTATTCTCCATAGGGTCATTCGGGCGAACGCCCGGGGCGGCCCGTCCCAAAGGGGGGCCCGCCCAGTTCTCCAACAACTCTCATTTTTTCATTAGCTGACTGCGACAATTTACACGGGCGCGGGAGTCGATAAGTATTGATATCTTTCTCGTAAGTTGAACCTAGCTAGCTGGACTGTTTGTCCCAGGTATACATATTCGTCGAGTGTAGAGTCTCCAACATTCAGAGGAGTGGGCGGATATTTTACATAATTTTCGTCTTGTCCCTGTTCATTTTGAGACCCACTTGTTGGGAGGCTCTATTCCATTGGGTAAGGAATTGTGCCTAGGTCCTCGAAGGTCTCAGCCATGATCACGATATCAACAGCGAATCGAAGGTGAGTGATGTAATCGACGTTGATATTAATGCCAAGTCCTCTCCAGTTCAGAAGCTTAAAAACGTATTCCAGGGCAGCGGTGAAGAATTTTGGACATATATGTAACGTCTCCCTGTGTCACGCTGCACCCAGTTTCGAATTCTGATCCTCAAGGCGGACCGACATGGTGGCGTTTTCATACAGGTACTCCTATACTTCGATATATCGACAGCCGATTTGGCACCGTTGGGGAGAGTGTAACTATTTGTCTCTGTTGTAATCACACTCCTGTGTCATGCTTTAGGCGTTTGTCCCTCGAGCATGACGGAATTAAACAGCCTCTGAAGACCTGTTCTCCACCTGCTTTCGGAACCTCAGTCGTAATTCCATCATCACCTGGTTGGTGCCTCGTTGTTCTTAAGCTTTTTGGGAGCCATTCTAATCTCGCACAGGCTGACGTTTGGGATATCTTTTGTATGTGTCGGGTCAATCTGGCTCTCGGGTCTTCAGCCAGATTACTGACAGGTAAGCGTGTGGTTGTGTATAAGTGTCCGTAGAATTTCTCGACCTCTTCTAACAGCTCAGGGTTGTACGACACGATTCTGCCATCCTCAGTCTTCAGCTTTGTCAGTTGGCTTTGACCAGCAGACAGATCTTTTGCGAATACTTTTGACCCTTTATTGCGCTCTTTAATATTCACACCATTAGTATTAAATTGGCGTATATCGCGAGTCAAGGACTTGGAGACCTGTCTGTTTAGTCGCCGATACTGACAAGCATCTACAGAGAATTTCATAATCAGGCTCCATCTTTCCTCTATGAGCTTGCTGGTGTAATCCGAGATGTTCTTTTTGAAGGGCTGGTTTTGAAAGCCTTATTTATTCCCAGTCGTTTGGACAACTTCCTTGAACCTGTCGTAGTAATTGTCCACATTTTCGCAGTCTGCTAGCCATTTGAAGCGGTTTTGCAACTCGAGCTTTAAGTTGTCGAGGTTTTGGGAGGTGGATAAGCGCTGGTCGGAGCGTGGGGTTCATTAGTCGACATCTTTCCAGCTTAGTTTTTAGATTCAATGTGCCTCTTACCATTAGGTGATCGCTTCCTTTCTTCATCGAGTTGATCACAGCTCATTTTCAGTGTTAAAAAGAATTAAAAATTATATGCGTTCTCGCATGAATGAGAAATGACTCAATTATTTAGCAATCCTCAACATTGAGGATTTGAGGCTGATTTAACGAACGTACTTCATTTTGATGATTTTTCAGAACAAATATCGTATTGTCGCTCATCGTAATCAGCTAATAAATTCGTTTAACTATTTATTACTATATTTAATTCTGTTTTACTGTTGTTTCTTTTGGCTGTAGAGGTTGAGGGGCGGCCTGATCGTATTCGCCCAGGGGAAAATCTAAAATACGTCCCTGCTTAGATAAAATATTTTGACGACTGTACAGCCTAAAACGAGACCGGCACTGTCAACCACTCGACTGACAACGGAAGTTGCCGGGAGATAGATAGATAGGTAATGCATTTATTTAGAGATGGATCAGAGGCGGCTATCTAGATGTCTTCGGTTTCTCCGACTAGACAACAGTTTGAACCAGGCCTTATTTCCACACCACCTAACCCACGACCTTCTGGTCGTAAAAG
This sequence comes from Coleophora deauratella, assembly GCA_958295455.1. Taxonomy (NCBI): domain Eukaryota; kingdom Metazoa; phylum Arthropoda; class Insecta; order Lepidoptera; family Coleophoridae; genus Coleophora; species Coleophora deauratella. The sequence goes on along the minus strand of OY282391.1, from coordinate 12,703,503 downwards.
CTCTCCTTAAGATGTCGAAACAAATCGAATTAATGTTGTATTTCAATAGGACCTTATATAATTATGTTTTCAGCATTTATGCATCATATATTTGGGTAGAAATTAGTACAAAAGTTTTCAGGGATTGACATAAAAGATCCCCTTGAGTCGAAGTATCGCTGCGAAGCAATCCCAATTAACACCCATTAATAAAGATAATAAAGATGTGTATAGCATAGTAAATTATTGACTGGCATGTTGCAGGTGCAGGTGAATGCTCAGTGTGAGCCGTGTGAGACGTCTCTAACAACCTCAGTGCCCCCGACACCTCCGCCGTCACTTTTCAGCTGCTTTCACTGTGCGGTAAGCAAACCAAATACCACGAAGTCCTTCAGATAATTATAGGTTTTGTTTGTTGTTTTGTACACCAGGATCCAGATGGGAACTAGGTACCTTCTATCTTTGCTAAAGTTAAACGCCGTCGTGTTGCTTTCTAAGCAATTGCCTTTACGTACGATTCGAGTTTTGACTATAGACCGGAAAATTATGATTGCAATTCGCTGAGAAGTTTAATTTTAACTTATTTCGCGGTAATCGTGTTAAGATACAAAGTTTTAATAAAAAAATCGAATTATTACTTTAAAATAGTTTTTTAAATATGACAAAAAGATAATCGTAGTTTACACGTAGTTACCGTTTTGTTGTCACGTATAAAATTCTATTATGTAGAATATGCCTGTTAATCTTTTTAATCTTTTCTTTGTTTTCCGGTCTTGGCCCCCTGTGTGGAGTATGGCCTTAACCTTTCCGATGTATGGAAAGAGACCCGTGCCCCTGCACTGCGTGGGGACGTAATGGGTTGTTAACAACAATCTTAAAAAAATGAATTATACGCGTGTATTGGAGGCCACTTCTAATAGGAAACCCAATCTCACAGCTAAATATATTTTCTATGTAAACAAATTCTTCTATTTAGTCAAGTGGTTCTCGTGTTAAGACGAATTCATTTTGAGTTTCGTTGTATAAATTGAGTAGATATCGCTAAACGAAGTGGCAATGGGCGGGGCACATAGCTCGTGGAACCAATACTACTACTATACTAGTAGGTGTAATCTGTGTAGGCATATTTTAATTAAATAGATATTTAATAGTTTTGTATTCTATCAGATTTTTCTACATAGGTACCTATGTTTTTTTCAGTTACGCAATGGATTTAAAGCAATCAAAAAAAATAAATCAGCTGAAAAACATAAGGTAAGAACATATAACAGTTACAATTTCTCATCTTTTATGACACGGTTTTATTTAACTCAGTTTCTAACTTGAAGAACAAGATTAAATTTCCTTAACATACTTCGTGTAATGTCAAATGAAAGGCTTTAACGTACTATTATCTAATCTGTGCTTTAACAAGCAGTATTATTTGATGTGATTCCCAATTCGTTGTGGTGAATGCTCTTAAGATGGTAAACTAAATTAATTTTACCACCATATGGGTATGAACTGATACGGACATATTTCTTAATCCACTTTTAGTGACTAACCGCTTCCGTAGCCTAGTGGTTTGTCCGCTCGCTTCACATCAGGAGGTCGCGGGTTCGATTCCCGGCGGGGTCCAACTTTGTAGGACTAGATTTGGTTGGTAGTAGGGCATTTTCTGAGTCCGCCTGGCTAGCTACCACCATCTTATCTAAGTCTTGCAGTCAAACATCAATGTTAACAGCATTGATGTGTTCCGGCGTGAAGATAAGATAGCCGGTTCTCCATTGCGTTGGGGAATCTTGGTAATTCCGCTTCCATCTTCGGCATCATCATCACTTACCATCAGGTGAGATGATGCCAAGGGCTTACCAATTGAGGGTAAAAAAAATGTCCGCCATAACAGCACATCATCATCATAATCATCAGCCGAAAGACGTCTACTGCTGGACAAAGACCTCCCCCAAGGATTTCCACACCGACCCGTTCTGTGCTGCTAACATCCAGCGGCTTCCCGCAACCTTTACTAGTTCGTCGGTCCACCGATGGCCGTTGGGGGCACTAAAGTTCTCAAGTGGCGACCGCGCACCGGAAGACGCAGTGTAGGCAGGCCTCCGACTCGGTGGACCGCGACGACCGACAACACATAATCTGTGACAATTTTAACCAAATTCATTATTATAATTATTATTATTATTATTATTTTAATTATACGAATCAAAAGATACAGTCATTTGAAGGTATGGCAGACATACGATGGGGTCTTCTTAGCACTCTTAGGGTTCTGAACCCAAAGAGTATAAAGTATAAACTAAAAAATACATTAAAAATCATTTGTAAAATCGAGCTTTTATTAAGGCTTTATATTAGATAAAAAGTAATTATGCCAATTAATTTTATTGTTTAGTGATTGGTTATCCTAGGGTTCTGAACTCAAAGAGTATAAAGTATAAACTAAAAAATTAAATTATAAATCATTTTTAAAATCGAGCTTTTATTTAAGCTTCATTAGATAATTAGTAATTATGCTAATTAATTTTATTGATAAGATAAGTTAGTAAGTAAGCAAGTTATTAAGTAAAATATTAAATGATGTCAGTCAATCTAGTAATACAACCTCTATGTAACCCTAAAAAAAGTAAGTACCCTTTAAAAAGTTTGTTTAAGGTATTTCTTTATCTTATCTTACACTGCTTATATTTGTTTTTTGTAGGTACATATATGTAATTTTTTTATCGCTTCTGATCCAAGCATCAAGTGAATGTTACCGCAAGTAAATATCAATGGATTGTTTGATAATTACATATTGTAACCCGCCCCCCCAACCCCCACCCAAAGCTAGAACTACCTAAATCTAAACAAAACCTTAACTTAAATAGAGAAAATTGATTATTCTAACTAATCCTGGTCACCGGCAACAAATTGTAACTACCTCCCTAAGCTAACCTAACTAAACCTAAAGAAACCAATACGAAATAACTTTACTACCTAATCCTGGTCACGCGTACCACTTGTAACAACCCAACCTACCTAACATAGACTATATAATAAATAAGCCTACCTTTTCGGAGATAAAGAACCTACCTAATAAATAATAATATATATATATGGCCAGTGATCGCTAGTAGTCAGAACCCTTAGTTGTGTTCGTCATGAAATAAATAACCCTAATTCTTTTATAATGCATTGAGATTGATGAAAAGTCAGCTGAACGGATTTCCCTAAAATAGAACCTTAAATCCTTGAACCACAAATCTAGATTCTAACAAGAAAAATACTCTTTGTAAAGGACCCCTCACCAAAGGGAGAGGGAATGTTGCCCCCTTAGCTTAGTATAATGCGTAACAAAAATTTTGTCATGCATATTTTTGATGTATAAATAAATGTAGCCAAAACGAACAAAGGTTATTTAATCAGAGAACTGAACTCTGGACAAATGAAAAAATCTGGACGCGACGTCGGCGAGTAAACATGAAGACATTTATAGTAAACGCTGCAATTCTTTAATGCTTTAAAGCTTAGTACTTTTCAGGTTCGGTAGTAACACCAAAGAACCGAAATGAGAACCCGGAGGCTCCGGAGGTTGTTTGCTGTAGATATCTGAGTAGTTTGATCTCTCATCGATATTGTACAGAGAAGCTTCAGCTCTCAACGATATAATAAGTTCCAAATAACTGATCAAGTAGAATAAAATATTCGCATACTGCGCAGTAAAGGTTTGTATCCAAGCAAAACAAAGATGTCACATTATAAAACACATGAAAATAGTTTGTTAAAAGCATGCAAGATCAAACCGCATATTAAATAAAACAAGGTCCAAATAGGGAGACAACCCTGAACCCTAAATAAATAATACACATATTATTTCAAACCATCACTCGAACCATACGAAAACATAAAATCCATGGCGCTTCTAAATAAACGCCCTAGAATGAATATTTTACCGATTCGGCCACTTCCTAGCTAAACCTAATAGATTCACGATATCTAATTCAATAAAATTTCTGATAATCCATCCCGCAACCCATTTGACTACCCAGCTTTACTAAAATAGAATTCCCCACTTCAAATTTATAAAATTCCACCACTTCCTTTTAGGTTCGATTCCGAAGTAAACACATTAACACAATGTCAAAATATTATTCTTCTTTATTAAAATATAACAATAATTTTATCAGTTTGTTCGTATTTTTAATATCGCCGTCCTTAGTTTTCCATTAAATAGTGATACTATTATAACAAAACAGGGTGTCCACTTTCTGGAAAAGTCAAGGAAAAGTCAGGGAAGCTTTTGGTGGTCAGGGAAAGTCAGGGAAATGGCCTGGTGACCTGGAAAAGTCAGGGATATTTGAGTTTTTCCCAATAATCGTTAGTGAGGGAAACTTCCATGCTTTAATTTGATATCTCCTTGTCTTTGCTTATATTATATTTATATTTGTATTTTTTATTACAATAAAGTATATCGAATTGAATTTAATCCACACTTGAACTTTGTTTTTCAAGTTATCAGTGATCTACATCATGACTTCGCATTCCATAGCTTGAGGGTTCTAGGTAAGAAGCACCTCTGAAACCTTACGGTTCGTGATCAATTTGGCTTTAGCTAGTGGGGATGAATTCCACTTGATGGCGAGCGAAGCCGAAGGGGTTCAGTTGCACCCAGCTCCTGCCCAGAAATATGAGCAGTTCTCCATATACGGCCTCACTTGAGCTTTGTATAGCTGCAAGCGCTGTCTGGGTCTGAAGTACCGCTTTGCTTTATTGAGCACTCTTCCAGGTTTTTTCGCTGCAAGGGTAACCTTGCCTTCGAGGTGACTTTGAAGTTGGACGTTGCTAGAAATTTCGGCACCTAGGATACCGATTTTCGTAGCAACAGCAAGCGTTGTTCCTTAGAACTTAGGCGCTAGAGTAAAACAGTTTGGCGGTGAACTCGCAGACTTGCGACCTCGTGGGGTTAAAACGGACTAAGTTTAGTCTACCCCCATTCGGAGACTTGCTACAGAGTGTCTTCGACTTTAGACACAATCCTGGCACGACTCTTCTCCATCTGGGATGTTGCTCGGCCTATGCACTGCGCGTCACCCGTATTGTCATCCGTATAGCAATGAATACCGCGTATTTGCAGGAGATCATTGATATGCAGGAGGAATAGAGTTGACGAGAGTACAGAACCTTGCGGGTCACCAGCATTAATGTATTTAGTGTCAGAGGACCAGTTGTCGTAAAGGACTTAAATACTCCTGTCACACAGAAAACTGGCTCTCCAATTGCACAATACCACGGCTAAGCCGTATTCTGGTAATTTCGATTGAAGTGTCTTATTCCAGACCCTGTCGAACGCCTTAGCTATATCCAGGCTGATTACCAATGCCACTATTCGACTTTCAATGGCTTCGGCCCAGCGGTGTGTTAGGTATATTAGAAGATCGCTACGGAAACACTTCCCGAAACGTTGAGTGTACAAGTTCCGCGTGGTAGGAACTTTGTACTAGGTAGAAAAAAAAATACGATTTAAAAGTATGTGTAAAACATCTACTTAAATAAAAAACCTTTTGACTTTGACTTTGACTTTTGATCATCAGCTGACCGGCCATGACGAAACCCATATTGGCGGTTATTGATAATCTTTGAGATAATATGCAAGGAGCTGTGTATTAATTAATTACACGTTCCACCTCCTCTAAAAGGAGGGAGATAAGTGTATGGTCTATTGAAATCTATGTACTTACAAGATATTCAAAGACAGTCCAGCACGTTGAGCTCTTTACACTGCTATTATTGGATTATGCACAAACTTTTTTTTACAAGATGAGCCAATTTTTAATAGGTGAAATGGTCATAGAAAACCACAATCAATACATTTAAAGAGATTCAATAAAAATCCCTTTATTAAAAGCATGTTTAGCTGCTGTGAAGTCACTTGTGGCCTATAGCAGATTGCGAACCATTTTTGCGTGGTCTCCAGATAAAAATAAACCAGCAATCAAACAAAATCGTTTCAAAACTGTTCTAAAATGGATTATAAGGGTCAGGGAAATTTCACAAAATGGTCAGGGAAAGTCAGGGAAAAGTCAGGGAAGTATTTTGGGAATTTTGAGTGGACACCCTGCAAAAGTTATAAAGAATTAATTTCTAAACCTCTTAGAATAAATTATTATTTAAATAACCTCAACAGATGCGTTTTAATAAACATTGTTTTTTACAAATAGACACATAGACTAAGCCACGGGTAAACACTTAGTATTTCCCCAAAAATCGATAATTTGCCCAGCAGAACTGTCAATAATTTACTTTTAATTTCTCGAAACGTAAAGGAGACGAACACATTTAAAAAGTTTATATTCCTAGGAATGACTCGAAAGAAGATCGAATGTGAAGCCTTATTTCTATTATTCTCCAAAACTGTTGAAATTCGTAAAAGTTTATTAAATAATTGTATTTGTGAATATGTAACGTAGTTTGGTCCGTTACATTATGCATTCTTTTCAATGGATAAATATTACTATTCATAAAATAATGTTAACACCTGATAAATATTTTTTTTACAATTCTGTCCTCTCGAGTGGCATTTTATTCTCACAAATATGTACGCATACGTGTGTGTCTATAGCTTGAGATTTCCCAATTTATTCGAATTCCCATATTTGTCTATGAATAATACAAATATTTAATGTAAAGCTGTCTGTATAAATAACCATTAATCATATGTATAGGTATAGGTAAGGTTTTTGCAAATATAATGTTTTACGACCGGAATAGAATATAGTCTTTTCTAAGAAAAGGTAATTTCTACGGCCCTCACTTTTACTACTACTCAGTGTTTGTTAATATTCAAGGGACAAGTTAAATACGCTGATAGATGTATATTTTCCTTGTAAGATGATTTATACTGCTCAATATTCCATTGCCTCGTAACTGCAATGATATTGATTACAACCGTGTCATACCATATTATAAGCATAGTCGTATACCACAGATAGTATTACATTTTACAAAATTATTATAGTAAATATAAACTTTTGGGCACATTAGCGGTTGTCGTATCTGAAAAAAAAATATTGACAAACTTCACTTGGGTTTGAAGTATTTGCGTGTATTAGCATATTGCTTGGATGACAACAAGGTTTTCCAATTATATTTTTTTCATAAGTACTTATGCAAACAGGGGAATTCCTGACAAATACTGCCAATCATTATAACATTTCATTTTGCTGAATAGGTCAACCTTTGTTCAACGTTTACTATGAACTCGTCGTTTCTAATGATGCTGTAAAGATTCGCGATAGTGGTTTACCCAGTTTTGAATCAACGTGTAAAAACCTGTGATTTTCTTTAGCGTTCTTAACATTTTATTATAAAGTTTTGCTCTTGTCGGTGTAGGTATTCGACTGCGTCAGTCCACCTTTTTGTTTCCCACGCCATATCCTTAATATTTCTAATTATTAGGTGTACGACCGGATAACTGTGGAATTGTGGATTCTACCCATGATATTGAACAACTACTTAGATGGTCTACATAGAAATAAATTTTGCGCCAAAGTTTTATAGACTCAATTTTTTTGGGATTTTAGTAAAGCAGAATAAAAGTCATTCAGAATGACGAATAGAAGCCCCACAGTTAACGGGTCTTATATCTATTTTGTTACATACTGTATCAGTAATGCATTCTTGGCCTTCCTCTCCCTGCTCATGTTACGTTACTTGAGATAGTAAAGTGTGGACAGAAAAACGTAATTTTAGCTGCAAACAAGCACGTGTATTTTTATTTTTATTTATACAGAGTGGAATGTTGGAACGCCACCTGGAGTAGGGCTTCCAATCCCGCAGCCTATCTTCAATCTCGGTATCTGCGGGACTGATAATTTTCAATCCCGGTTACAAGGTTATTCTTTTTGACCTGACATCCTTTTGCTCGCGTATTTTTGAGGTCAAAAACAACAACCGGAAATTGTTCCGGCAATTTCGAAATAACCACCCATTTTACGAAGTTATTTCTAAATAATTTTTTTTATGTAATGAATAACCGTATGTGCACCTTACTTTACTACGCATGTGTGCGATGATTATGAATGCGGAACTCCTGTTACTAATATTCGACTGATTAATTTCCACACGAACTTGTTTGTTTCTTCTTTGAAATTCAAGAGGTTTTATTTTTATTTAAACCAGCTAAATTATCATGAAAATGCTTTTCTTTTGGTGTGTAAGTCACAAACAATGTAACAAAAGTATACAAATTTGTCGGAAATAAAAACAAATAGTAGGAGAATTTCGCGAGTGTTAGTATAACACTGAGTTTAAAAATTTTGGGAATGTATTTAGAAGTTTTTTATGGAAAAAAATACGGCCGTTATTTGGAAATTGCCAAAACAAAAGTTATTGCTTTTAATCTCACAAATACGTAGACAACGGATGTCAGATCAAAAAGAATATCCTTGAATAAGGTAAAAAAAAGCAATGACATAATCAACATCACTTTTATTAAGGTTTTATTTAATACTTATTAAGGGATCAAATAAATTACGCTTTTATAGAGATCAAATGTACAGAAAAAAGAATAAAATCATAACATATAATTGAAACTTGGTATTCCTTTTAAGGTTTTATATGAAAATGTTAGATATTAACATTCCACTGACCCCCAGATTCATAAAGTCATTTATTTTTTATGATGGACTTAAGTGCATTAGCTCAAGTGTATTAGTCCCGCAAATCCTGCGGGATCCCGCGCTCGTAATCCCGCAGCAAGCGGGACTGGATAATAGCGCGGGAACCCGGAATACCCGGATTGGAAGCCCTAACCTGGAGGGAAAGTACTCTAAATACTGGAGATAGCAAATTTTACTCAAAGGACACATTCCTTTATTTTTTTTAAAAAGAAGCTTAACTGCATTTTTTTTTTGAAAACACACCCTTGTCACACCCAGGAATCGAACCAGCTAAAATCGGAAAAAATAACATCCTGTACTTTTATGGCATTGATCGATAGGGCCAGTAATAAGGATCAATTATCTCTAACAAACATGGTAAGGTAATGAAAGGAAAACCATGAAAACTTAACTTATAAATACAATTAACACTTTTACTCAAGCACTAAAGCACTTTTTATTCAAGGGTTTGTCGAATTACTTATGTTAAATTAAAGAAAAGCGGCCAAGTGCGAGTAGGACTCGCCCATGAAGGGTTCCGTAGCAGCAAGTAACATAATATGTATAAAAGTTCTTGTAGTTCGTTGTAGGTAAATTGCGGTTTACGATTTATGACGTATTAAAAAAAACTACTTACTAGATCTCGTTCAAACCAATTTTCGGTGGAAGTTTGCATGGTAATGTACATCATATATATTTTTTAGTTTTATCATTCTCTTATTTTAGAAGTTACAGTGGGGGGGGGGGGGGGGGGACACACAATTTACCACTTTGGAAGTGTCTCTCGCGCAAACTATTCAGTTTAGACAAAAATGATATTAGAAACCTCAATATCATTTTTGAAGACCTATCCATAGATACCCCACACGTATGGGTTTGATTAATTATAATGGTTCATAAGATAACACAAGATTTCATGGCTTTCCTTTTATTTAACTTACCATGTTTGTTAGGGAGATTTTATCCTTATGATTGACCCTAACGATTAATGCCATAAAAGTAATACCTGTAGGTATTACTTTTATGGCATTTACATGTTATTTTTTCGGATGTTAGCCGGTTCGATTCCTGGGTGTGACAAGGGTATTTTCAAAAATCTTTGAATTTAGTTTTGCATCTTTTTAAAAATAAAGGAGTGTTTCCTTTGAATAAAATTTGCTATCTCCAGTATTTAGAGTACTTTCTCTCAAGGTGGCGTTCCAACATTCCACTCTGTATAAGCATCCTCAACTACTAGAAGTTAGCTTACAAATTCAAAGTAGCATTTAAAATAACCCGTTTTAGGTTGTTATCTTAGTTTAACATAGGTAGATTATCTAGGTACTTTTTTATTTGGACCTGTGCTTCAACTTGTCCTTGACAATAATATGAAACCTATTTACATTCAGCCCTCAAAAGTCCTCTGCTAGATCTCAATGAAAAATCTCCTCGCTCATAATCTGTAGTAGGTACTTTATTTTTCCTCTTTCACAAAGCTTGACATTTGTTAGCGTCACGCCGCGCCGGACATTCCTAGGTAGATCCCGTGTGACCCGTCAGTCGGGGTAATGTTTTTTTAATATTTAGATTTCTTTGAACTCCAATGACTTCATCATATGTTGATGGGGTTTTTGCCGCGAGGGTCCTTCTCCTGTTCAATCCCTACATAAATATACACTTAACGTAGGCATGTATGCGCAGAACGGTGAGTGACCGGCGACGACCGGCGGCGATCACGTTTTTCTCAGTTACTACGATAAAGGAAAATTCACATTCTCTTGTTCTTTCCGACAGCCAGCACGTGTTCGCATTATCGCGCTTAAATAATACAAGAGCCTATTATGTCAAAATATAAGGAACCTATCACGTTTCTCCTCTATGACGAAGTTGCTTGTAACAGATTCATATTTCATTAAAATTAATTCGTTTCGAGGGCTGAAAAATCTTTAAAGATAAACTTTGAGCTCAGAAAATTATTTTTATGGAATTTTGTGGTTTATACTTGTATTATGTTTCGTTTACATTTGCCAAGATGTGATTTTTATATACTTACCTAATAACCAAAATAAAAATGTTTAGATTAAAAGCTTCCGAAAGTTTGAGAAAATGTTGTAAATAGGCAAAAGTAGCAGCTATTGAAAAATACATTTTGCCAATCATAATTTTATTTTCAGTAGGTACCATAAGTCTACGTATAATTGAATTAAAAAAAACTGTTTAACAGTCACGTGTAATAACAGTACCTATATTTCGAATTCAGTGAATCTGATCTCAAAGAAATGATAAAAAGAGCCAACGGAGTCAGTATTTTACATTAAAAAAAATTTGGACTTTCCATACGAATCGATCATCTGTTTTGCCATTTTTGTATGGAGAGTCCAAAATATTTTTTGCGATTTGAGCAAAGTAGTTGAACAAAAGTTCAGTACGATGAGTAGAATCCCCAGTTAACGGGTCCTACACAAATTTTGTTACACCCTGTATCCGAACCCCTAGGAACCCCTTTGCAAAATTTCAAGTTTCTAGACCCAGGGGCTTACAAATTCTCACCCCCATTTTAACCCCTTCAGGGGATGAATTTTGAAAAATCCTTCCTTAGTAGATGCATCTGTTCTCTAGGGAAACTGTGCAAAATTTCAAGTTTTTAGACCTAGGGGTTTGGCCTGCGCGTTGATATATCAGTCAGTCAGTCAGTTTCTTCTTTTTTATATACAGGCTGTTAAAAAACTTCTTTTTATATTCAGGATGTTAAAAAAGTGGGTATGAAATTTTAAGGAGTTACTCAGAATCAAGTATAGAATTCAGGAAAAATATTGAAAATATCCGATCTATAACTTTTTTAAGTTTTCCATACAAATTCTTGATTCACTATTCAGATTTAGTTTTTAGAGGTGGCAAATGAGCAGACGGATCACCTGATGGGTATTTATGCCTGCTAGTATGGGTAATATCTAAAAAAAAATTGAAGAGCGGATTTTTTCAATATTTTTCCTGTATTCTATACTTGATTCTTAGTTACCCCTTAAAATTTCAAACGCAGTTTTTTAACACCCTGTATAGATGTGAGGTAACATTGAATTTATCGTTGATGTCTTTTATAGGGAAAATTTCCGAGCACACATATTCGTAATTTTGGGTCGGATATGAGTACTGTACTGGAGCCTGTACATGTCTTCGTGGACTAACATCACAAGCCTCTAGACAAAGTCTAGCAAACAATTAAACTTTAAGCCGAATGTGATTTTTAACTGACTTCAAAAAAGGAGGAGGTTCTCAATTCGTCGGAATCTTTTTTTTTATGTATGTTCACCGATTACTCGAAGACGCCTGAACCGATTTAGAAAATTATTTTTTTGTTTAAAAGGGTATACTTCACAGGTGGTCCCATATAAAGTTTATCGAAATCGATTCAGTGGTTTTTGAGAAAATCAACAAAAACATAGCAAAATTGGAGTCGTTGCGATTGAAGTCGGTTGTTTTTAACGTATTCAGCGTGGTCAATTATTTTCTATTTAGTGTTTAAAAGAAGTCGAATATTGCAGTCAGGCATCTTACTGCAATTTCTCCTGCTAAGGGTGCCACTATGTTATATTATAACTAAAACAAAATGTTGATGTTAAGGCGTTTATTGTCTGTGGATCAAAAAATTTACTCACTCGTACTATTGTAAAAAGTATGCACAAGTACTGCATTAATATGTGTACATTATCCTGCGGTGGCACATCGTAGGTTAAACGTATAGTTTAGCAACCTAATTTTATTTTAAAGAAGACATTCTTCTATTCATTTAGGTCATTTCGGATCAGGTGGGCTTCAACGCGAAATGTCCTTGTTGTTATTGGCATTTGATACTTAGAAAATATTATAATATTGTTCAATGTTCATACATGATGCGGGTTGCGATCGCAGGTCAAACCGCAGACCGCATAACGCTTCCAGTGCATTTCGGATCAGGTGGGCTTCATTTGACAAAGCATTTAATGGCCTATAGCTAAACCCAAAGAAGTTTTATATCGTCGCTCCGCTCCTCTATAGAACGCTAATACGTCAGTTTCAATATGAAACCGCGTGGACCAAGTTGAGGGGAAAATCTGAGGTGCGGGAGGGGGAAGCTTCATAACTGTTCGAATTTTTGAATCTAAGAATGTCATATGTTTGAATTACGACCAGTCACCGCAAGATGTCAACTGTCTAAGGATTTAAATCGTCGAATAGCAATAGAGTATTTGAATATAACAAAACTCAAAATACGACTGAAATATCTAGTGATGGAGGTAATAGAAAGGATCACAAATATCGAAAATTCTTACGATAATTTTTAAAATGAGGATAACAAAATAAATTAAGCATATTGTTCCTTGTTACATCTTAATACCTAAACAATACTAATACAAATTCACAAATATAATACAGTAAAAATACATATTAAAACAAAAAAATATATATTTTAATAATAAAAAGAATCATAGTTTCCAAAACATAATTATAGCCAAGCTGGGCCTCGACCATTGACATAAAAAAATAGACTGAAAGACGAAAATTGAACAAAAATGACATTTCAATTTAACTTGGCCATCTGCCCACCTTGCGGCGAGCGGCCGATGCCCTGTATTGCTAGTCTATAGGGGGGGGGGGGAGCGGGGTGCATGTCTGTGGCTAAACCCTACCTATAGGCCATAGGTTATTCCTGAGTTTGAATTTGGAACGAATAGCATACTAAAAAGAATGCCAATGTGCTGGCCACAGACATGCACCCCGCTCCCCCCCCCCCCCTATAGACTAGCAATACAGGGCATCGGCCGCTCGCCGCAAGGTGGGCAGATGGCCAAGTTAAATTTAAACGTCATTTTTGTTCAATTTTCGTCTTTCTGTCTATTTCTGTCAATGGTCGAGGTAACATCGGACTAAATGTGTGTAAATTTATCGTAAAAATGCCAAGTTGCATCGTTGTCTGATGCGGAAACCGCACTGGACATCTCAATAAATCAAATGTGCGGGGTTTCATACCAGAAGTAAGCCATATATAGACTAATTTTTATTTAAATAACTTCGTTGCAAAACATATGGTAGTGATGTAACACTTCATCGACTTTTCGATAGATATAGCAAAAAGTTTAGCAACAAAAAATATCAGACTGCATATTTACATAGTTTTATCCAAAGTAGACATGAAATGTATTTGACTTATTTTTTCTTCTAATTATTTTCAGTTTCCAAAGGAACCCAAATAAAAATTAAACGAGAATTAAGACTATGAGCAGACACGACAGCTGGAAAATTTTCTCCTAGCATCTCCGCCCAGCTTGGCTATAGATATATTTTGGAAACTATGATTCGGTTTGATTTTTATTTTTAAAATATATATATTTTTGTTTTAATATGTATTTTTACTGTATCATATTTGTGAATTTGTATTAGTATTGTTTAGGTATTAAGATTTAACAAGGAACAATATGCTTAATTTATTTTGTAATCCTCATTTTAAAAATTATCGTAAGAATTTTCGATATTTGTGATCCTTTCTATTACCTCCAAACACTAGATATTTCAGTCGTATTTTGAGTTTCGTCATTTTCAAATACTCTATTGCTATTCGACGATTTAAATCCTTAGACAGTTGACATCTTGCGGTGACTGGTCGTAATTCAAACATATGACATTCTTAGATTCAAAAATTCGAACAGTTATGAAGCTTCCCCCTCCCGCACCTCAGATTTTCCCCTCAACTTGGTCCACGCGGTTTCATATTGAAACTGACGTATTAGCGTTCTATAGAGGAGCGGAGCGACGATATAAAACTTCTTTGGTGCTGGCTTTAAAACTGCATAAAAGCTTTTTGCGCAACCTAACGTTTCTTTTTAGCTGTATAAAACTTGAAATCTATTAGGTAAGCCGATAGATGCAAAGAACTTGTGTATCTACTATACTACATATAGATTATTATTTATTGGATAGATGTATCCGGAAGTGTAGTAGACGCGATGGAGATTAAAGTAATGTAGCTATTATACTATCCTGAATTCAGGAAGCCTAACTAGGTATGCGTCAGTTTTCTGCGATTTTAATGATTTTTTTCTAGAATACCTGTACCTACAGCATACCTTACTGTACCTTTTACGATACTTTGTGTACCTCTTTATATTCGCAGAAATTTTGAAAAATATTAACACCCACCATATCATAATATATTCTAGAAAAAATCATTCGCATCGCAGAGGTACACCCGCCGTCCTGACGAACACTTAGTTAGGCTTCCTGAATTCAGGATAGTGTAATAACTACTTAAGGTACCTAATTGTGTTTTTAATTTTTTTGACGTAAAGTACGTAAAGTCAAACAAGTCTGGACTACTTATACAGCAATATTTCTAGAACCCCATAGATCTGACGCCTTTCAAAATAATGCATTCTAGTTTCTTCCTGTCTCTTAAATAAACAATCAAGAAAGTGAAATGTATGCACATGTATCAGTCGCAGGTGAGTAAACGAGGTGGCAAACACATTAATAGTAAATAAAGCAAGTCACGTGTATTTAGCTTCTCTTTTTGGATTCTCTCCTTTTACCAGTCGTTAGTAGCTTTCGGTGGTTTTGTAAATCACTATCTCTTGTCGACAAGAATAGATTTTAATATTTTAGTGTTTGTTCAGTGATTCTAATAAACAGAAGCAACGTGAGCACTAATGCATTCGTTTCGTCTTTTGTGTCGAAATGGCAGTGCCTATATTTTAGGAAAATTTTGTCGATTTTTTGTATAATGTTTTAACATTAGAGTGAAAGAATTATTTTAATAGACGGGATGTTAAAAAATGTACGTTTGAAATTTTACGAGGTTACTCAGAATCAAGTATAGAATGCAGGAGAAATATTGAAAAAATCCGACCAAAATTTTTTTTCAGTTTCCCATACTAAATTTTAATAGTGAATGAAGAATTTGTATGGGATACGGAAAAAAAAATTGTTAGTCAGATTTTCCTGTATTCTATACTTGATTCTGAGTCTTAAAATTTCAAACGCACTTTTTTAACATCCTGTATACAAACAATTTTAATAGTTCTTATTATTCTGCAAGGACCTATTATAGTTGCTTACCCTGATACGTAGTAAGTAGGTATATGATGTTATGATTTATCTTATAACATTGTTTTTTTTTAAATGTAGCGATTGAGCGTACTTGTATACAATTTCAAGTTTCTATATTTTCAGAAAGTGACACAGAGAATAGTATGAAAAAAATAATTATAAGCGGATATATTCAAAACTACTTTAAAATTAAAGAAAATAAGAAAAACTAATATATGTATAATGTACTATAAAAATATTTTTATTTCTTTATTTTGATTGCTTTGCTCTATTCTTTATTTATTTATTTCGTTTTTTTTTTACACAAAAGTACTTAATAGTTTGCACATAAAAATAATTAAGGGTGTTGTGTTTGTGTACGAGTTCTCGGTCACACGGGTAGTGGGACGAGTTAGTGACGAATGCCACAGGCGAGAACGGACGAAACATAATAACGAGCCAACACCCTATGTTTTTTTAGCTTAAAAATTCCGGTGCTTGATCTATATTTCTACCACAATTCCGTTCAGAAGTTTCGGCGTGTAATCTGAACAAACAAAGAAACATTGACACTTTCACATTTATAATTTTAGTGATGTCTTTATGTAAATCCAGGGCTGTTTATGTGCTTGATCCATGCAAATCCATTCTGCAGTTTTGGCGTGAAAGCAGTTTGAAATGAGATTTCTTTACATTGTTACTATTACTTGACAATTGACACTAACACAAGTGAGGAGTAGTAATTAAAATAATGTGCTATTATTACTATGAGGCGTTGGGGTAACACCCACTCTGGAAGCTCGGGGTAACATCTACCTATTTACCACCCTGGAAGCTGTAATGCTACTCAAAAACAATGGGCAGAAATAATTTGCTCCCTTGTAATTATTTATCGTATAAAGATTATACGAGGGAGACACTGAAAGTTCTTAGAAAATCAAAATCTGAACAAACTAGCAAGTTATTAGTTTTTTATATCTTTTCAAAATAGTGTCCATTCACATCACATCAATACATCGCTGCATCCGATGGAACCACTGAGAAAAGCACTTTGCCCACTCGTCCTTAGGGGTCTCTTCGACGGCCTTTTGAAACGCAGCCATTGGTTCCTCGGCGTCTAAAAGAAGTTTTCCTCGAAGATTTTCTTTTATTTTCGAGAATAAATAAAAATCGCAAGGTGCGTGGTCGGGGCTATACGTCAGGTGACCCAGTAATTCCACGTCTGACGTCGCCAAATAGTCGATCGTTTGCTTGGCGGGCGTTGTGTGACGTGGCGTTGTTGTGGTGAAGGATGATCCTACTGCGAGGTCGTTTCTCCCGAACTTTTTCCAAGATAAGTGGCAAACAATTGTTAGTGTACCACTCTGCAGTACCTGTTTTTCGATCCTCTAAAACAATTGTTGCGTAATAACCTGTCCTTCTAAAGAACGAGGCCACCATCTTTTTTCCTACGCTTCGACCTCTCTTCACTTTAGTTGGCAACTCCTCGGAAGGAAACACCCACTCAGTAGACTGTCTTTCAGTTTCAGGATCATAACAGTAAATCCAACTTTCGTCACCCGAAAGTATGTCGAACACAGCATTTGAGTCACCTCAGTTAAATCTTTGAACCATTTCACGGCACCAATCAACACGACGGAGTTTTTGGGCCTCTGTCAAATTATGAGGTATTGACCGGGCACAAAGCTTTCTGACCGCTAAATGTTCATGGAGGATTTTGTGCATTTGACTCATACCGATGTTTAAGCTTGTCCGAATCTGCTGATAGGTCACTCTTTTGTCAGTCTCTATCATACGCCGCACAACACTGATGGTATCTTCAGTCGTCGCCGTAAAAGGCCGTCCCTCACGCAGATCATCGGTGAAATTAGATTAATTAGACATAGGTAAGCACGTAATATATTATAAAATTTATAATCCAGCAATTCACAGAAGTCTCTGTCTCCCGGAGCAGATTTTGATGGCATCACTTCCGATCTATAGCTACATATAACATAACTGTCCTTAAATCTGATTCACCCTACATTGCATTGGTACGCAGCCTCTGGACCAGATTTCAAAATAGATAATTAGCCTGCCGTACTCTATTGATGTAGTTGTGCGGAGCGAATATTTTTTATCGTTTCTTTGATGCGTATCTGTACGTAGGCGTGTCTAAAGCTTTCGGTGTAGGTGTAGTTTGCGTAGTAATAGTCTTTATGATGTATATCAGCTTTAGTGAGTTAGATAAAGAATCAGGCAGGTGAACAGTTAAGGTGCGTGAGTACAGACTCAACATATCACTTTCTACGAGTACATATTATCTTGCCTGGCTTGACTGACGATGATGATGGCGTGAAACGTTTTGTATAGAGTAGTATTATTGTTTATTTCTAATTTAAAAAAAAAAACAGAGTCTTAACGGGACTAAATATATATATATATATATATTTAAAGTGGAGCAAAATCTCATTAAACTAAACAATTGCATCAAGGAACCCATATTATAGTCAATTCGCGAAAAAGTATTGACTCCCAATACATATAATTTTATGTTTTGTGAATTAACTATTGATTCCTTGGGAAAATTGTTCTGTTTCACGAGTAAAGACCCAGTTTTTAACGTTTTAGATATTTTTTTGGACCTTATGTGAGAAGTTTCGCTGTCGCAATTTTCATTTTTTGTAATGTTTGCAGAATAAAAAGGACAATAACATAGCAAGAATTCCTTACAATATTCTTTGTAAAACTAACAATAGGTCCGCTGTATGAGTCATCGCGGTCTTGAATTTAATTTACGGAAAATATTATTATTTTATTTGTGAGTGGGTACGTTAAATCGAATTAAATTTAAATTGTTAGTACACGTTTCTAATGTTATTGCGCTGTTAACCCGACCAATACAGTGAATCAACTCGGCGTAGCGTAGGTTGGTCTGTGTGAGTTTGGGTTTGGGCACAGATAAGCAGGCAGGAGGCAGCAGCAGAGGTCAGTATTGACGTCAATGAGTCACGTGCTCGCGGCGTGCCGCCACCGCCAGCCGCACATACTTCGCGTGCGACGGTTGGCCGCGGTGCATGCGCATCTACTCTGCCTATAAAATTCTTCTATATTTTGTATGATGCAAAACCCGTATCCACTTAGAAAAAAATACTTAAAGTGTTAAGTTCCTACCTAAAATAACTATTCGCCACTATATGAGAAAAGTGTCGTCCATCAGATGAAATAGAAGATGCGTGTTGGTGTAGGTACAGTAACCAGCACTGAAAACTGGTCACCACTAAAAACAATGCGCAACTTAAGATTATTTATATTTTAACGAGATAAATAGGTATTGGCGAGTCGGCGTTAAACATTCTAAAATCCTCCGACCACCTTATTATCAGATCAGGCCATGATTTGAATGTGCTAAGTAGAAATTCATTTGGCTCTAAGGTTAAAATGGCACTGAAATCACATGAGATTGATTCAAAACTTACCCTTGAGTGCGCCAATGCACTTAATCAGCTAGGAAGGCACAACAAAGTCACCTTATGTTGGGTGCCCGGGCACAGTGGCATTAAGGGGAACGAAATAGCAGATGAGCTAGCTAGGAGCGGAGCGGAGGCACCAGCTATTGGACCCGAACCAATAGAGGGAGTGCCTCGTTGCACCGGAAGAAGAATGCTGCAGGAATGGGCTAAGGAACAGAGTAGAACACTCTGGGCTAGTGCCCCAGGCCAAAAGCATTCGAAAGCGCTCATATCTGGTTTTTCGCGGGAATACACGTCTAGAGCACTACGACTTCTTAGGCTTGGACTTAGGATTCTAGTCAGAACTCTAACTGGCCACTGCAATCTTAACAAACATCTCTATCAAATGAAGCTTGCAGATACGGACGAGTGCCGATTCTGCCTCGAGGAAGAGGAAACTCCTCTTCATATACTCTGCGAGTGCGAGGCACTGGTCCAAGCCAGAAGCTGATCTCTAGGTGGACCGATGGTAACTCCAGAGGTCATTAGGGAACTCGATCCCAAGTGCATCCTACAGTTCATTAGAACTATTGGCCTTGAGGATATAATTTAACAGGGGCAGTGATCACAATAGATCTACCCAGGTCGCAGTGATCCAATAGGGCCCTCCTTTGGTCCTATACCCCTTTACCCCCAAATAATAATAATAATAATAAGGTTAAAATGGGTGTGCCCCAGGGATCTATATTAGGCCCTTTTCTTTTTCTTACATATATAGGGTAACTTTAAATTCGTTCTTGATACGAAAGGCTTTGCATGTGCTCATGATAACCAACAACTTTCCCTAAGGAACCCATAGTCAAATCTCAAAAAAAAGTTTTGGACTCCCCATACAAATCGGTCAATGGACCGGCCAAATTAGTATGAAGAGTCCAATTTTTTTTTGAGATTTAACTATCGGTTCCTTAGGGAAAGTTGTTTCTTATCATGAGCACATGCATATGTTTTGGTATCAAGAACTAATTTAAAGTCACCCTATATAAATGACTTGCCATTTATGGTACAAAATTTGTCAAGCATTGTGTTGTTTGCCGATGATACTTCCCTTATTTTTAAGGTTGACAGGAAAGAAAGCAAAATTCACGAAGTAAACGACACTCTTTCAGAGATTCCAAAGTGGTTCACTGTAAACAATCTACTCTTAAATGCAAAAAAAATAAATTCATAAAATTATCTTTACCAAATGTAAAGATAATTGAAAACAGTGTAATTGTAGATAATAATAATGTATTAAACTTTGTAAAAAGACCGTTTTCTTAGGTATAAGTTTAGATGCTACACTGCAATGGGGCCTACACATAGAAACCTAAACGGGACGGCTTAGTTCAGCTGCATATGCTGTTAAGAAAATAAGACAGTTGACAGACGTAGGTACTGCGAGACTAGTTTATTTTAATTATTTTCACAGTATAATGTCTTACGAAATCTTACTCTGGGGACATGCGGCTGATATTGAAACGATTTTTATTTTGCAAAAAAGGACAATTCGCGCAATCTACCAGATGCGATCCCGCCAGTCGTTAAGGAATTAGTTTAAAGAAATTAATATTGTTACTGTTGCTAGTCAATTCAAATACGAAAATATCATGTATGTACGTAAAAATTTGCACTTGTTTCGTAAAAATAGTGACAGACACAATTTTATAGTATACCGTTCAATACTGTATCGGTTCATTAGATAATGCTTGTTGTCGATCTGTTCTGGGCATCGATCTTTTAGGTCTGTGGTATTTCTTTCAAATTCTATGAACCGATTATTAATAAATTGCAATGTGATCGAATATATAACCATAAGTTTAAGAGCGCTTTTATAGTCACGCGGGTTTCTGCCCGCATGCACGGCCCGCATGCGTGCCGCCTGCAACCTATCGTTTCAGTACATATTTAGGTCCCTTTTATTGTCATGCGGGTCGCTTTGTAAATGCCGCACGCATGCAGACACGGCCCGCATGCGGGCAGAAACCTGCGTGACTATAAAAGCGCTCTAAAAACTTTCGCAAATCCATGTCCTCATAATTATCTCCATTCATCCATCATCTCATGTCCGTTCCCAAGTGCTACCTACTGTTGTAAAAGCACGAATAAATATAAATAATAAAAAGAAAAACTCCTGTCATATTTTACAATTATTAAGTGTGTTCCATTTCTACATCAAGTTCATGATCAAATCTTCACCAAAAAAGGGACCATATCATTTCGCTGATAAAAAAACAACAAAATCGATTATGCGTGGACATAATATATTATATTCGTATACATACGAAAAAGTATACATACGGCTTGTGAACCTTCTCCTTTTGGGAAGTCAGTCGAAAACAACACTTTTAATTTAGTTATTTATTTGCATTTATTTTATAAGCATTTACAATTATTTATAGGCATAAAAATCCTGCCGAAGATGTACCAGTATCACGAAATTCAAGTGAAATGATTTGACCATACGGAAGACATCAACGAGTACTACATAGCTCGTTGAAGCCTTTTTTGCGTTATACTAGGGACGTAATCCCTAAAATATTCAAAGGCACTGACTACACACATAGACACACACACATGAAGAATGTAAGTACGTAAATATGTATACAGGGTGTAACAAATTAATTAAGTGTATTTTTTTAAATTATTTCTCCTGATGGTAAGTGATGAAGACCCCGAAAGATAGAAGTGGGCGTAATGGAGAACTATTACCCGTTGACTGGTACTGGGATTTCTCGCCATACTGAATGACTTTTCCAAGAGACCTATTATAAAAGAATTGGTCTGTCCATATAAAATTAACGACCGACCTGTATCAAAAGTCCAAACATTTGATATGCCATTTAAGTAAAGCATATTTATTTCAGTAAACAGTCATTCTTCAATTTTTATGTGTGGTCAACTTAAAATATACAGGTGTAACAAAATTGGCGTAGGACCCGTTAACTGGGGATTCTACTCATCGTACTGAACAACTTTTGTTCTACGACTTTGCTCAAATCGCAAATAAATTTTTGGACTCTCCATACAAATTGATAATAATCTGTTTTGCCATTTTTGCCACTTTGTATGGAGAGTCCAAATTTTTTTTGCGATTTGAGCAGTAGGACAAAAGTTATTCAGTACAATGAGTAGAATTAAGTTAACGGGTCCTACACCAATTTTGTTACACAGTATAACAAAAAACAATTGTTTTTTTTTGTAGCTATTTCTCCAAATACATTTTTCTTCTTAGTGTTTTAAAGTTTGTATAGGGCATGGAGCCTTCGCATGAAGTTGAGTTAACAACTCGTTTTTAGGGTTCCGTAGCCTAATGGCAAAAAACGGAACCCTTATAGATTCGTCATGTCTGTCTGTCTGTCTGTCTGTCTGTCTGTCCGGCTGTATGTCACAGCCACTTTTTTCCGAAACTATAAGAACTATACTTTTGAAACTTGGTAAGTAGATGTAGTCTGTGAACCGCATTAAGATTTTCATACAAAAATAGAAAAAAAACAATAAATTTTGGGGGTTCCCCATACTTAGAACTGAAACTCAAAAAAAATTTTTTCATCAAACCCATACGTGTGGGGTATCTATGGATAGGTCTTCAAAAATGATATTAAGGTTTCTAATATAATTTTTTTCTAAACTGAATAGTTTGCGCGAGAGACACTTCCAAAGTGGTAAAATGTGTGTCCCCCCCCCCTGTAACTTCTAAAATAAGAGAATGATAAAACTAAAAAAAATATATGATGTAAATTACCATGCAAACTTCCACCGAAAATTGGTTTGAACGAGATCTAGTAAGTAGTTTTTTTTTAATACGTCATAAATCGTAAACCGCAATTTACCTACAACGAACTACAAGAATCCTATAGTTAAGTGTCCCGACGATTTTAAAAACGGCTTGAAACCTTGTGACGAAAATCTAGAATTAGGGGTTAAAACTCGCCAGAAATCGATCTATGGTGGAATTATCTTCGAAAAACTCATTTAAGGGAGATATGAGCGAAATTACATAATATGACTACACATGACCTAAAGGTTCGGTGCTGGCTTTTTTTTATGTAGGTTCGGATTCAAATCCCGCGAGACTTTATTGTTTTTTGTCTTTTTATTTGTGTTATTATTATTATTCCTATACTATTAAACGAGTTAGGTGTCCCGAGGATTTCGAAAACGGCATGAAACTTTTTGAAGAAAATTTAGGATTAGGGGTTAAAAATCACCAAAAATCGATTTGGAACATTTCAAATCGGGTGCTGCAGCGTGAATGACGTAGGTACATTTTTTACCTATTTTATCGAAGATAGTATTTTAAAAAAAAAATCGACGTGCGCTGATTTATCAAGTTTTATATAAAAGACATCAACGACTGCTACAATGTTTATGTTTCGAATTTACTGTGCATTAAATTTTGTTTTTATTTTTGTCGAAAACGATTCTAACAAAAAGAATTCTATCGATCTATGGTTAGTTGTTTCGGATCTACAATGGATCTATGAGGGTCTAAACCTAAACTTATCCTTACAAATAAGGAATTTATTTTGATAGTTGGTTTTTTGTTTTGTAAATATATTTCACTAATGGCGCCATCTTTTGTCGAGTAGGTGAATTACCAGTGAATTACATTACTTGGGAGGCCTTGGAGCCCTTTGTTGCTAACATTGACCGCGCTACTCGACAACAGATGGCGTGCAGTTCTGAAGGAATGAACAGAGGAATGACAACATGCACTGATATGTTCGAGTATTTTTCTGCCATTTTTGGCGTGGTTCATCTGGATATGTCGTTTTCAGTTTTTTTTACAAACGCTCCGGTTGAACGTGCGACGCTCGGTCACCCAGCTAGTTTTTATATTATGTTACTTGCTGCTACGGAACCCTTTATGGGCGAGTCCGACTCGCACTTGGCCGCTTTTTTTTAAATTATTTGTCATCTAGTTGCCACAGGCATCTTATCTTCTTGCAGCCAATAAAGCCCTTAAGTAGGAAAACAAATTATATCAAGAAATATGACTGTAATTATTAATTTAAAGAAACAGAGTAGGAAAATATGAAAATCCAAAAAAAGTTTTTTACTTAAGTACTTAGATGTTGTACACATACTTTTAAATCGTAATTTTTTTGTACCTGTTTAATTTAAAATTGAAATAAAGGTATAATAAACGCTTAAATAAAAAGTTCTTTCGTTGAAAGAAACATGTTGAACTAGAGTGAATGAAAAAAGCAAGAATTTTTTTTACATTTAGTAACGCCTGGCTTTTTAGTAGCAGCAACACTTTACTTCAGTGTCAGGCCATTTGACTATTTTATTTAGTCAGGCATGACATTCTCCCATTTTATTAGTCTCTACAAGAAGGCTCTTCTGCAATACAAACTTATAGTTAACATTTCTTCACAATAAACAGGCCGGTTTTTTAACAACATACGCGTAACTTTTTTATTTAAAAAAATGCGTATTTTAAAATAACTAATCGAAAATTACTGTTGTTGACGAGATGTTTTTCGGAGAATATATTTTTTTAAACTTTAAATCGATGATCAAAATTAATATCTGAATATACCACACTATGCGAGCAAAGACTAATGCCACGTAAAGAAATTGCTGACAAATTCTTATATATTTTTCGCAAACACTTCCAAAACACCTTTTTTGACTGTTTTTCCTAGTTCTTTTTCGTTATGTCACATTTGTAACAATTTTTCCGAAAAAGAAAAATGTATGTACAAATAAAATTTAACATTGTGAAGATTGTTACTAATGTTGATCTCAACACTTACGTCTATTTTGTTTTGATGATGACGTGGTTTTATTTAGTACTGACTGTGTAACGTTAATTTTACGTTATTTACAGACGTCGATATGTTTTCCCATGTCAATTATTTTAAACGAAGTTAGCGATAAAAGAAATAAGTAGTTGAAGTGTGCTTAAGTAATACCGTTAAGTAATAGTAATGTGATTAAGTTTTACCGATGTAACATTTTAGTTGTCTTATTATTTTTAAGTTTTGTTTTCTTCGATTTCCGTGAAGATTGAAAATCTACTTTTAATTGTGAGACCTAAGAGATATGAAGAGTGTAATTTTATTGTAAGAATCTTGGTGAGCCCGCTTCCATCCTCGGCATCATCATCACTTATCATTAAGTGAGACGATGCTTAGGGATTACTAATTGTGGATAAATAAAATAAAAACGACTACGTATATTATATTATGAGGACGGAAACGAAGATTATATATGTCTAATTGTTTATCTGTGTTAGGTGCTGGGCGTTTACATAATTATATTGTGCGTCAATCGTTGTCCCCGCGGTCGTGAGAGTACCGATTTGGTGCTAACAAACCTGATTCCTATAGCTACTATACAGTTCATAACAAAATATTTGACAATGAAACGATGTTAATTAATAATCGGTAATGGAGGCGGTGATTAGGAGGCTGCATCGTGGTCGGCGCCTGTTGCTGGTCACGTACGCGCGCAGGTATTTCGGCGCGTGCGCCTCCTAATGACCGCAGGCTTTACGCAATAACAAACTAGGAAAACTAGGGGAACAAATCCCCTTGACCGCTCTCTCCATCCCTACAAGACGATGGTGATGTTGCTTACCTTGTTCCGACTTCTGAGCTGTTGAAAAAGCTTGAAAGGTTCCAAAACCAGTACTTTAGTTTGTTTTAGGTCTCCGAAAATATGACCATATCTCAGAGTTCCGCAGTGAGCATAGTTGGCCTTTCATCAGCCACCGAAGGAATACAAAAATCTGATTATGTCTGTAAAACCCTCAATGTTTTAATCAACCACGCTGCTCTGCAGTACCTTAGAGAAAGGTTTCAGTTTCGCATAGCGTAGGACCAGTTACCAGGCGCCAGTTGGCGGCAAAAACCTGTCACTAGTGATCTGAGTGATCCTCGTACACGGTATATAAGTAAACTAAGTTGTCTTTGATCCACGCAGCCCACCTGTGGAATGATTGCCAGTAAACATGAGGTTGAGTCTTTTAACAACTTTATATGTTAATATATGAAATATCACTGAGCATTTTATGTTCACATTTGACACCTTGTACCGTAAACTGACCAACGTAACATTGAATTTTCGTTAAGTCTAACAATGTCTTTTTTTGGACCACATAAGGACATAGTTTGTAATACTTAGGAAGGCTGTATTAAAACAACGCCCGCACCTCAATAAACGCGTAGGCCTTATTTTTCAGGCAAGGTGAGAACATTAAATATGTACTTCATGGTTTATTGTTGCATAAAGTTATTCAAATAGTCGTCAAACCAGCGTTTAAAAAAACGGTTTAGTTAAATATATTGCAGAACAAATATCAAAGAAAAAATTGAAAATTGCTGTTCTAATTAAAATTTAATTGCGATCGATATTTTGGGGCGCGTACGTGACTCGATCCAAGTGTGTTGGCCATTTAGTTAAGAGGGCGGGTCCAATTAATCCAATAAGCAGGTTTTAATCGTTTCTTAATAATAGTTAGGAAAACTTATCATTGTTTATTTTTCTACTCGTAGCTTCAGAGTTATTCATGTATGTAAGTAAATATAGAAGAGCGAGACGCCCCATGATCTATAATCAATTATAGGGCAAAGGGCAACGCTCAGTGCATCGGTCAAGATGGGATCAGAAATGCAGACGTCCGGGGTAACGCACTCGGCGGATGCATAATGCAGCGGGCGGGCGGGTGCATCAAACCCCGGCTGACGTGCAGGGAGACGTCAGCAGGCTCCTTGCAAAACCGTAGGAAAATTCTTATATATCCCCTTTTCCTTAAAATTTTCCTGTACCTTACTTTGAAATAACATTTAAGAATTTCATTTTACAAAGAAAAATCGTTTTAGGAATCGTAGGGGAAACTTGAAAATACGAAACATACTTTTGAGTTAAATAATGAGAAAGGAAAATGAAAGAATTAGGTACCTGTTAGTCGTCTAGTGAGTCCTATAATAATAACATATATATTTGTTATGTTCTTTACGTTCGTTAATTTGGGCGCATATTATGACTAGATTTTTCCTTACAGATTATATCATTCAAATATTTCTAATAAGCATTTTCTTTATGAATCTCCGTTCTGAGTAGTTTCAGTAGTCTTAAGAATTAGTTTAATCCGGTTCGAGGAAATTGCTTTAATTTTTTTATTTACATTAATTACAAAGTTTTTTCAAAACTTTAACAATATTACTTGAAAATAAATACAAATACGTGTATTGTGTGCGTATAAACATGTGTTTATGTGAATGAAAAACACGAATGCTTTGGCGATATTGTTATCGCGTCTGAAAGGAAGCGCTCAGCATGTCATCAAAGACATCCGCCACGTAACTATACGTATCGACAAATTCACTTTACTTCACGTTACTGATAATGAAAGAAATAAAAACTATTGATTTCTTTCACGTTCATGAATAACATGATTCATTTCATTAGATATTTTTCGGGAGTTGGCATTTGTAAAATCTTGTCGTGTTTGAATTAATATTTTTATGTTATGCAGTAGGGATAAAAGAAGCGGTCGTGGGTCAGTGCGACGATCTCGCAGTGAACTGATTACAGACACGGTCATAACTTGGATGGGTTTGACTGTTAGTGGCATTTATCTCGACCGTTTTCGTGTTTCGCACGGTACGTTAAGTCGTTGGAGCCGGTTTTTATCACTAGATAACAAACGTTAAGCTATATCAGAGACATCTTAGGTGGCTTGTAAACTTCTGACACTGGGGTTGGCCACTAGCCGCGCAACTTCTACAATCTGGACTTGGCCTTCGTGAGTGCAAAATTCAAAAATTCAAAATCATTTATTTCTTTACGTAGGTACATTAAGCACTCTTATAAACGTCATATCATTTTGCTGGAGGAATATTCCAAATGTCATTGTTTCATTTTTATATTTTACAAAATTATCATTAAAATAATCTACAGTCTTATAGTATCCTCTTGAATAAATACAGCGTTTTATATGTTTCTTAAATTTACATTCTGATAGTTCACACACGTCATTCGGAATAAAGCTGGACTTTTGTTATAAAAGCGTACACACTGCCCCACAAATGATTTTTTCACCTTACTAAGCCTCGAGAAAGCTTTGTCAAGATTATTTTGACTTCTCAAATTACGGTTAGTATGTCTGTCACTATTATTGGAAAACAAGTTTAGATTTTTACGAACGTACATGATATTTTCGTAAATAAACTGACCGGCAACTGTTAGAATATTTATTTCCTTAAATCTATCTCGAAGTGATATAATATTCTCGGGATCGTAGTTGGTATATAGCTCGGACTGCTCTTCTTTGTAGAATGAATATGGTTTCAATGTCTGCTGTGTCCCCCACAGTAAAATACCATAAGACATAATACTGTGAAAGTAACTGAAATATACTAATCTGGCAGTTGTTACGTCCGTCAATTGCCTTATTTTCTTGACGGCGTAGGCCGCTGAGCTAAGTCTCCCCGCTAGAGTTGCAATATGTGGGCCCCACTGTAACGTGCTATCTTTAGTTATGCCGAGAAAAACTGTACTAGGAACAAAATCTAATTCATTACCATTTAATATTACTTTATTATGAGTCTGTTTAACATTTGACAAAGAAAACTTAATGCATTTTATTTTTTTCGCATTTAGTAACAAATTATTAGCAGTAAACCAGTCTAGTAACTTAGAGAAAGTGTTGTTTACTTCGTCATTTTCGATTGTCTTTCTACATAGGCCGGCAACGCACTTGTGACTCCCCTGGTGTTGCGGGTGTCTATGGGCGGCGGTAATCGCTTACCATCAGGTGACCCGTCTTCTGCACGTTTGCCACCTCTGCCATAAAAAAAAACCTTAAAAAGAAGGGAAGTGTCATCAGCAAACAACACAATATTTGAAAGGTTTTGCACCATAAATGGCAAGTCATTGATATGGCAATGGGAAGAGACCCGTGCCCCAGCAGTGGGGACGATAGGGGTTGGTAACAGTGGTGATAAAACTAATGAATAATGTAATGTTATTTAGGCATCAGCAATCAAGGCTATAAAAATAACCCGTGATGCAGTATATGAGTGATGTAATAAGGATAACAATAAAAACAACAACATAGGTGCTCCCCAATGACTCCAATTACCGCAACGCTGTGCCAATATGCAACAATTTACCATATTGTATAAAATAGAAATACACAACTTTTGTGAACATATTTTAGTTAACAACAGTACCTCTCTTCATAAAGTCTGAAAACTCGAATGACAGCGGCGGTCGACTTGTTGTTAGATAAAATAAAATGAATCTGTGTATAACAGATGGGGTTAAAAACACAGGTTAACTATAATTGAGAGCGTCGGCCATCCAATTCCAAATTAAAAATGACGTGCGGCCACTATCACGATCCGTGCGCGTGATATGGACTTATTCTGATCCATTTTCGTCCCGGAGTCAAACTCATGATATGGTGTTAGAGTTTTCTATGTACTAGAAGTAGAATATATAAAAGAAGAAAACCATGAAATATAATAAGTAGAAAACCGGATAACGTACTTATCCATGTTTTTACTCCATAATTCGAAAACTGTTTATCACAGGATGCCATAAATATTTTTTACCCTTCTTCTTATCGTGTCACACAACTGTTTCTTATCTCCAAAGTATAGACAGCGATTGCCTGGTGTTACATTTGGCAGGCATTGGTCGCGGTCGCGACCCGTATGCAGAGTGCGACCTTCGTACACACACACCTAGTAATCAGATGTGCAAAGTAATTTTCAGTGACAATTCTAAATTCTCCTGCAATATAAAGTTTCTAGACCAAATGCATTATCGAAAGACATTCGAAAATCTGCAATTTTTACTATTTTCTTTTAATGTAGTTATTTGCGTATCCCCCGAATCGGAATGCGTATATGCTTACCCGCGCATGCGCATTTGCGGGTATACATGCGCGCGAGCATAAGGGTGGTTTTTTAATTTCGGCCAGTTACCAACCAGTTGTAATTCCTTTTTTGCTTTACGGATCCTTTCGATAAATTATGTCTACTTTTCATGATTGCACCACTCTTTATCAGCTTTTTCGGTGTATATCGCTAGTACGATACTATCAATATAATCAATATTTACCATGAAATCAATAGTACCAATACTCATAGCCTAAGAATAAGAATACATAAATACATTGATTGAAATTTATAAATTAAATATCTTACCGATTTTCATCTTAAAGAATTCTAATATGGCGATTAGCATTTTTTTTTAAAGTTATGCCCATAGATTATTGTTTTGCAAATGACAGCTTTTCCTTCAGACTTTTAGATTATTGCAAATTATCCATTCCAGCTTTTATTCGTCGTTTCGATGCACTAGTCATATACGTTTTATACGTTCGTCGCTGCATAGATTTTTCTGGAATCTTGATTTTTCATTACTTTTTACCTGGAGTCGGCATATCGTCTCCCGGTCAAAGCGCGCGGGCGCAGGGCGGTTGACCCCGCGACCGTCTACGTGTCTTCCCTGCTCGCTCTCCCTCGGGGAGTATTCTAAGGAGCTCCTATTAATATTTATCCAATTGCTGCTGCATATTCAGCATGCCCTCGGGCATGGACCGGTCATTTGACGAGTTGCATGACTTACGACACGACACGACTTTTTAGGAAGGTGACCTCGGCGACATTGTCGAAGGGCTTTTGTTAAGGTTATTGTATTAGTCGTTTGAATAATAACTGTCGCCCTGAAAAGGTCTTAACGTTAATACAACTTATTGCAAATGAAGTTGGGTGTGCAAGTTAGTCTGATTTATCGTGGAATGGCCGATTCGACTACGACATGGATTGTCATAGTTGTCGGATTGTAGTCGTCAAGTAATTGTCGTGCAGCCCGGTCATCGCTCTGGCCAGTGGCGCTCGCTCGACCCCACGCTGCTCATAACTAACCATACATTTTTTCTTTCAGCTCATAATCCATATAGATGTATGAAAATTTCTACTATCCGACATTGACCTATCACTACGTCGTCGTTTGGTCACATGGAGAGACGTATGCTTGCGCGATTCTACTTGTCCGTTTTGATCCATTAAGAGAAACAATACTTACTTGCATCTACGGTGTATTTATAATACTAGTTTTCCTGGCATATCAGCATTAAAACTTTGCGGAGTCTTAAAAGATCCTGAAAAAGGTAAAACCAAACACTTGCACCCCGCTCGCGGGCGCGACGATATAAAACTTCTTTGGGTAATTCATTATCTTATAGTAAATTCCATGAAATTACAAGGTTTTCATGGCATAATAGCAAGGTATTTTCCACGAATTCTTTCTACGTACAGTGTTCGTTAACCATCTTGAGTGTTTGTTTTCAACTGCCACATTTGGATTTTACTAAAAAGGCTTTAAATATCCTATTGTTTGCTTCTGCAAATTATAATTTGGATTTACAACTGCACGGGGACAACTCGTAATGAAACTTAATGATTCCAGTAAATGTTCTTCATAACATACATACATACTCGTATCTCATATTTTCCCTATTTAATATTTACTATGAATATAATATTTACTAGAAATGTACCTCACATTTCTATACTATATTTTTTCAAATTTGGGCCATCCCTAAATTACGTCACATGTTAAGGGGGAGGGAGGGGGTGTAACGAAGTGTGACATTATGTGACAAGGGGTGGGGGGAGTCATAAACGTTGTGACGTTACATAATAGTTAATAAAAAAATATATGATTTTGGAAGTTCTGTTTTCATTTATTCAATTCTCGCCGAAAATTTGTAAAATATGTGACGTCACACCAGGGAGGGGGTGGGCCCACAAATGTGACAATCTGTGACAAGGACGGGGGAGGGGTCAAAAAATGGCCCCTAAGACGTGAAAAATAATTTCATCGGCTGCTCCAACGGCCTTTTTTGAAATCCTATATTAAACATGTTCTGTCTTAAATTCACGCGTACGAAACGAAGTCGTGAAATTTTGCTTTAATTTTAATTTATTTTATTAATTAACTCAGATGTCTATAAAATAACGTTACTAAGCTTAGTAACGTGCACAATACCATAATAGTATAAAGTGCACATTGGCACTCTAAACCCAAATTGGTGATGTGCTTTGTTCGTCACGTCAAAGTAATAACAAGATCTATTTTTATACATGCCGTAGGATTGAAATGATCACTTATATTTTTAAGTACACCTACAGTACCAGGTTGGACTCACTAATTGATTCAGATGAGTTTCTATCCATTAATTATTCTTTGTACCTCATCTTTGTTGTACGAGTACAACTAGTGTGCGTATATCTTTATAAGTTTTATAACACATCTGTCTTTATGCACGCAAACGAGTGACTGTCTAGCTAGATTAATTGTTTCTTTTGAAGCTGATCTTTGAGTTGTAGGGTGCTCGGTGGTTTATTTTTATTTAATAATATTTTAAAAATCTCTTTGTAAAAAGATATTTATTTTGAAAATATGTGGAAGAATTTAGCTTTTCTTTCTATTCCATAAATCACCCTTCAAAGTGTTAAAAAAATTCTTTTTCTTGCAGTAATAATAACCGGGAAAAATCACACAAGGTCATCTGGCCCTAAACTAGAATACCCTGTATTATGGGAACCAGACTGATATACATACACATATACGTTTAAATACTTACATATACAGGGTGTAAGGGACAGGTTTCCGGTAAGGGCTTGCTCAGTAGACGAAACTGAACAACTTTCCACAAGAATTTTTTTCAGGCTACGAAAAAAAAATCGGCTTCTCTATATAAAATTATAAATTTGATTGGACAGTTTGTATGGAGAAGCCGATTTTTTTTCGTTTCCTGTAAAAAAAAACTTGTGGAAAGTTGTTCAGTTTCGTCTACTGAGCAAGCCCTTAAAGATTTCGGAATCCTGTCCCTTACACCCTGTATATAGATATAATACACCCAGACACAGAGCAAACAAATCTGCTCATCGTAGAACCCACGACTCTCGGATCAGTAGTCAGGAGCGCTAACCTGGGCCACCGAGTCTGTCGAAAGAGATCATTAAAGAGAGCGAATAAGTTTCAAAGAGGGTTGAGAGATTGAGCATTTATTTCTATTGGGTGCCCTTTGTATCGCATAAAATTTTATGTCATAATTGCCTATGGCATAACAAGTAAGGCATAAAAATCTTGCGCAGAAATATAAATCTGCCTAATCGTAATTCTGCATAATTATTATTCCCCCTAAACTTTGAAAGTAATAAACAATAATGTCCTAAATTAGGAATGACTAAACAATAATTGTCCTAATTGAAAACTGCATAAATATACTTTTGACTAAATAATAAATGACCTAATAGTAATTGACATAACTGTAAAGTTCATAATTTTAATAAGGCCTAAATATTAAAAGCCCTAATTACACGGAACACGGAAGTCCTAAACTAATGCTGGAGCGAGCGAAGCGAGCTCGGGAATTCGGAGCACCCCGACACGGTTAATTTAGGTTCGGAGACTGTGAGGCGGAGGCGAGCTTAGCTCGCCTCCCCTCACAGTCGCAGTGTTAGGTTTGATTGATAAAACATCTACAGATCGACTGCTTGCTTGCATGCTTGGTTGCTTGCATGCTTGCTTGCTTGCATGCTTGCATGCTTCCTTGCTTGTTTGCCTGTTTGCGTGCTTGCATACTTGATTGAACATGCTTGCTTGCTTGCATGCTTGCTTGCTTGCATGCTTGCTTGCTTGCATGCTTGCTTGCTTGCGTGCTTGCATACTTGATTGAATGCTTCCCTTCCTAGCAATCTTAGATAAGTTGCTAGTTACCACTAGCAACCTTAGGCAGGTTGCTACTTACCACTACCTTGTACTAATATAGTGGTTCTTACAACCTACGCTATAAGTAGTAAATGAAGTTAAAAATAAATAAAACAAGGTAGACTAGCTTTAAAATTACTGTATAATTTAAAGAAATATATGCGTAATACATTGGGTATTACATTTATTTAGATTTAATTTAAAAATATAAAAATTTGAAATAATATATTAAAAATTACTCATGCCATTTTAGTAAAAAACATGCAAAATTCATTTTGAATAATAATTAATTATAGTTGACCTTATTAAATTTAATTTAAATTAAACAATAACATTTTAAAATATACTTTTCAAATTAATAATATAACAGGTGATTATAAAATGTCTGGCAATATTTTAACTGTGGCTTCTACTCATCAAACTGAACAACTTTCCCCAAGTCAGTCATGGTCAAAAAGCAAAAAAAATTGTGGACTTCCCATACAAAGTTCATCAAAAGATTTTTTGCTTTTTGAGTAAATAAATAAGCTACTAGCTTTAAAATTACTGTATAATTTAAAGAAATATATGCGTAATACATTGGGTATTACATTTATTTAGATTTAATTTAAAAATATAAAAATTTGAAATAATATATTAAAAATTACTCATGCCATTTTAGTAAAAAACATGCAAAATTCATTTTGAATAATAATTAATTATAGTTGACCTTATTAAATTTAATTTAAATTAAACAATAACATTTTAAAATATACTTTTCAAATTTTATTTTATTTATTTTATTTTATAAAATCAATTGCCTGCCATACTTACAGCGAACCAAAGCGTGTGGCAAGACAATTAACTAAATAACAAAAAACAGAATTGCACAAAATTCTTAAAAGTAGTATGAAACAAATCAACGGTTGGGTACTGAGCAAGCAGGGCATTCAGTAGGATGATCGCGCGGGCCGTGGGCGCGTGTCGCGCGGTGGCGGTGCGCGCGCGCGGCCACGCCAGCAGCCGCACGCAGCGCAGGCGGCACGCGTGCGCAGGTACAAACAGCATGCACTGGGACAGCGTGTTGCTATCGTCTATAGTACCGTTTAACACACGGTAGTATTGTATCAACAGGGCGGTTTTGCGTCGCAACTCGAGAGTATTGAGGCCCACCATACCCGCTACGAACAGAGATGGAAACAAAAAAGGGTAATATCCGTATAATTTCTTATACAGATAACGTGCAAACTTACGTTGAACGCGTTCAAGCATTATCGTATATTTAGCCTCGTGAGGATCCCATATAACAGAACTGTACTCTAACGTACTTCTTACAAAGGCATAATAGAGAACTAAAATAGCATTCCGATTTTGAAAACGCGCAGTTTGCCTCATGACAAAACCCAGTGACTTAGACGCACGTTTGATATTAATAATATAACAGGTGATTATAAAATGTCTGGCAATATTTTAACTGTGGCTTCTACTCATCAAACTGAACAACTTTCCCCAAGTCAGTCATGGTCAAAAAGCAAAAAAAATTGTGGACTTCCCATACAAAGTTCATCAAAAGATTTTTTGCTTTTTGAGTAAATAAATAATGGCAATTACAACGTTGTGTGGAATAATTATAATCAATAGAGAGGAAAACGCAACCTAACTCATATTTTTCTTCTTAGAAACGAAAGATATGCAAAAATACTATTAGTATATTTAATGTTATGCAACTTATTATTTAGGCAAATTTTCTATTATTCGAATGAATATTATGCTTAAGTTTGATATGCTATAATATTATTAGGAAATTTAACATTATGCAACTTTATAGTTAGGGACATTACTAATTATTCCAAGTAATATTATGCTCATAAATTTTAGGAAAACGCAAATATGCGCAAAAATTTTTATGCCAAAATATTTTATGCCAAATAATGTTATGCAAAGGCCAAATAGTCATAAAAAAGTTATGCTATATTATAGAGACCCATTTCTATTATATGAAGTTCTGGCAAAATACTTTGTAGTTTTACGAAGATGTTTTAAGGAAAGATTATTCTTTCCTGAACTTATGTTCAGGCTTACTTTTTACTTCAGACTGTTTTCGGACTTTTCCTCTGCTCATTGGAACATCCACTATGCGACACCATCAAAGGCCCCCCCGACGACCGCATTTCGCAGAACAACTTTGTCAATCATGTGAGTCAGTGAGTGGTAGTTTAACCAAATATTCTAAAGAAATGTCATAATTGTCTTTGTATAGATGTTTCGTACTATTTATTTACTACGAAAACTTGTCATAACATAAGCGTTTTGTTTACATTTTTATATTCTTACAAATTAATCGTGCATTCAGTTACGACAACACAGTGTATACGAATGCGCAGTAAATAAACACGTCATAAACATATTTTAGCGCATTTTAGTATTACTGCAATAATAAATCCTGATTGTAGCTTATTGACGTCATTGACTGCAAATTCAGCGGAAAGTATGGCGGGCACTGTCTCCATAAACAGCGAGTGGTTGGGTCGTGACGTGGCAATCATAGTCAGCAATTACAACAAAGTACTACTAAGGCTTCTTGTACTTAGTGATTTCTTGAGTCTATTAAAATTCCATACATTTAGCGGTCACATTACTTTTTTTTATTTTTATTTATTTTATTTAAAGGTAACCAACAGCTTATAATAAAATGTTGTGGTACAGTACTATTTATGAAAGTTAAGCCAATTGAGTGCAGACTATATCTAATTTAAGTACATATATTTGACAAAAAATACCTATATGATATAAAAATACAATATTAAACACAAATGCAAGAGCGATAATGTCGTTGTATGAGCTGTTTTACATTAGAAGAACTACTAAAGAGAAATACCTGTCTCTAAGCCCAAAGCGATCGAAATTATGATGGTTTCTTGACTATTGTGCGTTGATTATGAAGTACATTGAACCCGTTAGATTCTATTGTCTCATTTGTGGTAGGCTTCGCTGGGCCGTATTTTATATAGACATCTGTTATATCTTTCTAGAATCATTCTTAAAGGACTTCACGAAAAACCACAGGTGTTAGAAGCGACTAAGCGGTGTTATTTTTACCCGACTACGGCGAAGCAAAAAAGAGGGTTATGATTTTAATCCGTATGTATAGTTCATTCCAATCAAAAAAAAGCAAAAGGTAAACAAAAATAGTATGCATCTGACATTGACATGTGTCATTTCCATAGTAAGTTTGTTACGTTTTGCTTTTTTTTTATTGGAATGAACTATATGTATGTTCATTTCTTCCCGCATAACTTTCAAACTACTTATCATAATCCGACAAATAAAGCATCATTAAAAGCGTCGTAATCGTCCGCTGGTTATAGGATATGTGACGTCACACTAAATTCAATATAGCACCCGCCCATTAGAGGACATAAAGTCATGATGACCAAAAAAATGTTCTTAAAAGGTATCGTGTTTGGTATCAAACGAAAGGGTGCGTAAGACAAATTCGTACCGATGAAGAAGTACCGAAATAACTTCCTTGTTTATTTAGTTTTCACCCAAGCCGTTTGTCATGATTAATCTTTGCAGGATCTAAGGTCGCAATATGGCCCACCACTTCGAAGTTTATTTTTGGCCAGCACTATCTTAAGGCGAGATTGCGACCCTAGATCCCGCAAAGATTAATTATAGACAAACGGCTTGGCGGGAATCTTAATAAGCAACAAAATTATTTCGGTACTTCCATTCCAAGGGCATAAAATAACAACTTTCCACGCTGTTTACGGATCTGGAATTAAACACATTTTAAGAGTAAGTGAAGTGAAAAAAAGTTCGTTTTCTGGTGCTGCGTTCACTGGTTACGTTTACGTCATACAGAATAGGCGTTTTCCAAATAACAGTAGGTAGTCGAGCTTTTTTTAGCTTGTTTACTTGTATGAATGAAGTAACACATTTTGTTCACTTTAGCTACAATAATTGACCACGCTAAATACGTTAAAAACAACCGACTTCAATCGCAACAACTCCAATTTTGCTATGTTTTTGTTGATTTTCCCAAAAATTGCTGAATCGTCTTCGATAAAATTTATATGTGTGAAGTATACCCTTTTAAACAAAAAAAGAATTTTCCAAATCGGTTCAGGCGTCTTCGAGTAATCGGAGAACACACACATAAAAAAAAGATTCCGACGAATTGAGAACCTCCTCCTTTTTTTGAAGTCGGTTAAAAATAATCACTACACTGAAACGAAACGAGATATTGATTCGCAACACTGTCAAACATAAACTGCATCTCGTTCAATTAAATCTTTTAAACTGTATATATGTAAAATCTATATCTTCATTAAAGTTCTAGATAGTTAGTACCTAATAGACGTGCACTAACGAGAGTAGTTTCTAAAAATAGATATAAATTAAACTGAGACGTCAGAAGTTTAATTAAGTAAGTATCTGACGACAACCATTACGACTCTTATCAAGTATAGTTCAGTGAATTCGTAGACAGCAATAAGAACAAGTAAATGTATGTTTGTTGGTAATAGGTTGTGTGCGTATTACAGACAGGACAGAACGGGCGTTTTCCCAGCACTCAATCGGTATCACTTCAAAAATAAGCTACGTACAAATATGTATACTTAAAAGTGTTCATAAAATTGAATTGAAAAGATTTCGGAGAATAAAAAACGTAGAGAGGTATTGTAAGTGTATATAAAATATAAATAAATAAATAATCCAGGACAAATCACACACGGTCATCTGGCCCCAAACTAAGATTCCCTGTACTCTGGGAACCAGAGACTGATATACATACACATATACGTTTTAAATACATACATATATAGATATAATACACCCAGACACAGAGCAAACAAATCTCCTCATCACAGAAATGTTTGTATGACTGCTATATACTTACGATAAATATTTTCCTAGAGCTACTGAAGAAAAATCGACCTTTACTTGCTGAAAATAGTAAACGAACAGTAGCGAATATAAAACCGTCTTAAAACAGTACGAAATTAAAAATTAAACTGAAAATTAAAACAGTATTGCGCAAAGTTTTTCTAGGTTGTGTGTTTCTCTAGTGGTAACTTTTTTAACTTTAAGGTAACCGTTTTTAGGTAGCTCCCTAAATAAGATTTTTACATGAGACTCATTTCACTTCGATCAACTTGTTAAATACATTTTCGTACTTCGTTGTCCTCAACGCTAGTTGTATGATAGTTATTTAATGTTTCAGATATCGTTTAATTTTAAGCGTTCGGAATCTTAATTTTAGAGTTTTTATTTATTTATATTATATGTAAGTAAAATTCTTCAAGCAAGCACTTTTTCCTTCACTTGGCAGCCTAACTAAACAGCACAGTCAGTTAGTGTCTCGGAGAAAGTGCAGGGAGCGATGGCGGCCGCTGTTGACGTCAGTGCAGCGTTTCATAATCCGGTGCTACGCGTGCGAATGCCCGGCAGAAATTGTCGGTGACATCTCGACAAGTAGCGCCTGCGACACGATTTACCGATAACAATCATCATTCGATATCTTTATTTTAGTTATTGTTATGTTATTTGCATTGACGTAAGACGAGGTTATATGGGTGCGCCTTTGTTTGTTTACATTAATAAATTAGGCGAAGGATAAATTAACCATTTTGGATCGAGGTCCTTTGCTTCATTTCGCACATAATGACGTAGGACAAAAAATAAGCTTTTATAAAGTTCAATCAGTTTAAATTTAAATGAAGGAAAGATTCTTTCTTCTTCTGTCCTAGCACGAGTATTATAGTTTGTAACAGGTGATGGATGGTACTTTGTCACAAAACCAAGGAGTGTCGACATATTTGTTCATTGCTTCGTATATATATTTCCTTCTTGGCAGCGTACCACTCCATAAATTACATAACTAAAAAGGTAACGCCAAAGCTCGCTCAGCAGGCTTCTCACGTAGTTCCTGCTGCGCAGGTGATCCCGCAGCTTCCAACAGTACGACGTCGGCGACAGGTGACGTCACTTATCTCAGACTCAGCTCTTAAAATATTTTTAAATGAAACTATTAGTAATGCTCTTCAAAATATGTTAGATTTTAAATCTTCGAATAAAGGATGAGTGCGTATTCATCGTAGCACCTAACATGTAATGGGTGTTTTCGAACAACTTAAGAGCTGTCGTTGTTTTGTACAGGGTGTATGTAACTAAAAACTGTAGAAATACTTTAGGTAGGCTTTTATCTACGCGTGAAATTAAAACTTTAGGTCTACGATTTTGCAGAAATGAACCTAACGTTCAGACCCGTAGTTGGTCAATCAATCAGTTGATACACAAGATATTCAGTTTAAGTTGTTGTATCCAACATTACAGTATTGCTGCATTGTGTTGTATCATTCTATATAAGGCAACATTGAGTAGGAAAAAATATGAATGCCTCATAGGGATTCATTTATGAATTTTATTCCCTTTTTAGGGTTCCGTAGCCAAATGGCAAAAAACGGAACCCTTATGGATTCGTCATGTCTGTCTGTCTGTCTGTCCGTATGTCACAGCCACTTTTTTTCCGAAACTATAAGAACTATACTGTTGAAACTTGGTAAGTAGATGTATTTTGTAAACCGCATTAAGATTTTCACACAAAAATAGAAAAAAAACAGTAAATTTTGGGGGCTCCCCATACTTAGAACTGAAACTCAAAAACATTTTTTTTCATCAAACCCATACGTGTGTATCTATGGATAGGTCTTAAAAAATGATATTGAGGTTTCTAATATCATTTTCTTCTAAACTGAATAGTTTGCGCGAGAGACACTTCCAAAGTTGTAAAATGTGTGTGTCCCCCCCCCGTAACTTCTAAAATAAGAGAATGATAAAACTAAAAAAAATATATGATGTACATTACCATGCAAACTTCCACCGAAAATTGGTTTGAACGATATCTAGTAAGTAGTTTTTTTTAATACGTCATAAATCGTAAACCGCAATTTACCTTTCATTCAAGTTACAACGAACTACAATTTTTTTTATCAACCGACTTCAAAAAAGGAGGAGGTTCTCAATTCGTCGGAATCTTTTTTTTTTTTTTTTTTATGTATGTTCACCGATTACTCGAAGACGCCTGAACCGATTTCGAAAATTCTTTTTTTGTTTGAAAGGGTATACTTCACAGGTGGTCCCATATAAATTTTATCGAAATCGATTCAGCGGTTTTTGAGAAAATCAACAAAACATAGCAAAATTGGAGTTGTTGCGATTGAAGTCGGTTGTTTTTAACGTATTCAGCGTGGTCAATTATATTATGTTACTTGTTGCTACGGAACGCTTCATGGGCGAGTCCGACTCGCACTTGGCCGCTTTTTTAGTTCGATGCCTATCTTTCCTTTAGCACTTTTGGAGGTCATGGGTTTTTTGTCACATAAGTACAGCATTTCACCATAATTGGCACAAAGCTTAGATTGCTGCACATCTTGCCTTGGAATTTTGGAGTTAGTACATAGATTAGTTCGTTCCTCATTCATTGCTAAAGAATTATATTTCTATGTATGTTCGTAAAAGTTGTTTGCCTTTTTTGGGGAATCACTACAGATAAATAATTTTGTTTCCGTGGTAGGTTCTGTTACCAAGTGTAATTCAAAGCAGTTGATATTAATGTCATTTATTTGAAACTCTATTCCCCCAACTAGGTGACGTCATGGTTGCTGGGAAATACAAATTTAAAAATCAAGTGTATGTATTTACTATGTGCGTAGAGTTCGACGAACTGAATCCAGAGTTGGGGTAAATATATTATCATTATCAGGTTCGCCAAGTACTAGGAACGTAAAATTCCAGATACCACTTTATTCATGTAAGTCATGTTTTTTCCTGTGAACAACAATTGGGAAACATCTCTGTTCTCGGTAAGTCGATCATTAAATCCCGACATATTGCCTAATAAGTTAATGCCGGAATAGTCTGGAATCGTGTTTTAATCCATCCCATAAGGCGAGGTAAATGTCCGATCAGTCAGCAGTCGGGTCGTAGGGGCTTCGATCGGAACGTCACATGAAGAAGCAGCCAGTACTTCGGCGACGTGCTACGCCTGTGTTGCAGGGGCATTGACGTCAGTCCGACTCAGCATTAATATGTAACGAACGATACGCACTTAATAATTCATTTGGAGTTGCTAAATAGAAGACATGATCTAATGGCATGCATTTAAATTGATTCTAAATGCAATTTGTCTCTTTAAATATCGAGGAAATAGTCTTTAAAAAAAGCGGCCAAGTGCGAGTCGGACTCGCCCATGAAGGGTTCCGTAGCAGCAAGTAACATAATATAAAAGTTCTTGTAGTTCGTTGTAACTTGAATGAAAGGTAAATTGCGGTTTACGATTTATGACGTATTAAAAAAAAAAACTACTTACTAGATATCGTTCAAACCAATTTTCGGTGGAAGTTTGCATGGTAATGTACATCATATTTTTTTTTTAGTTTTATCATTCTCTTATTTTAGAAGTTACGGGGGGGGGGGACACACATTTTACCACTTTGGAAGTGTCTCTCGCGCAAACTATTCAGTTTAGAAGAAAATGATATTAGAAACCTCAATATAATTTTTGAAGACCTATCCATAGATACCCCACACGTATGGGTTTGATGAAAAAACATTTTTTGAGTTTCAGTTCTAAGTATGGGGAGCCCCCAAAATTTATTGTTTTTTTTCTATTTTTGTGTGAAAATCTTAATGCGGTTCACAGAATACATCTACTTACCAAGTTTCAACAGTATAGTTCTTATAGTTTCTGAAAAAAAGTGGCTGTGACATACGGACAGACAGACAGACAGACATGACGAATCCATAAGGGTTCCGTTTTTTGCCATTTGGCTACGGAACCTTAAAAATGAGAGATATATCGTGACGTGGCGATATTTTTCGATGTAATGGTTACGATGGGCCATGAACCTTACGTACCCATTTTCTCGCAATGTGTACGTATATTAATATATTACTTAGGAAAAGTTTTAATCTAAATTGGTTAGTAAATTGGACAACTTTGTTTGTTTTTTGTTGAGGGCTTACCAATTGAGGGTAAAAAAAGCGGCCAAGTGCGAGTCGGACTCGCCCATGAAGGGTTCCGTAGCGGCAAGTAACATAATATCCAAGTTTTTGTAGTTCGTTGTAACTTGAATGAAAGGTAAATTGCGGTTTACGATTTATGACGTATTAAAAAAAAACTACTTACTAGATATCGATTATCATTTTTGAAGACCTATCCATATTACCCCACACGTATGGGTTTGATGAAAAAAATTTTTTGAGTTTCAGTTCTAAGTATGGGGAGCCCCCAAAACTTATTGTTTTTTTCTATTTTTGTATGAAAATCTTAATGCGGTTCACAAAATACATCTACTTACAAAGTTTCAACAGTATAGTTCTTATAGTTTCGGAAAAAAGTGGCTGTGACATACGGACAGACAGACAGACAGACAGACAGACAGACATGACGAATCCATAAGGGTTCCGTTTTTTGCCATTTGGCTACGGAACCCTAAAAAGGCAAGGAAAAGTTTCTTACACGCTGAATAATAAATAAGTTTTGTTTTACTCCATTTATGAATCCGTAAATGATCAACAAAGTGAAACAAGCAGAAGGTAGGTAAAACATTACGTTACGCGTTTGTCTATGGACTTAACTTTTTCTATTGTTTACTTACAAGTTACCGTTTTCCAAATTCCACATGACTCATACATAGCATAAACTGTTTTACTTCCATATGTACCTACTTATTAGAAAAACACAAAGTATTGTAAGGTTGGGTTGGTGTATCTATCTACATAATCAATACACACATAAGTAAACGTATTCACAAACACAGTACTCATCCGCGTACACGCCAAACGGTTTTTCTCGAATAATTAATTTCAATGAGTCCTTTTTTTTTTCATTAAATAATTGGTACTAAAATCGAGTGAATTAATCCATGAT
Organism: Coleophora deauratella; assembly: GCA_958295455.1. Taxonomy (NCBI): domain Eukaryota; kingdom Metazoa; phylum Arthropoda; class Insecta; order Lepidoptera; family Coleophoridae; genus Coleophora; species Coleophora deauratella. The sequence continues at coordinate 12,659,725 of OY282391.1, read as the reverse complement.
TTCAATTTCTACCCATTTATTTGCGCTTCTTTGGACGGCTTTTAAATTTTTACGTAAGTAAATATTATTTAACGCATTGTTTCAGTTCAGTGGCTTATATCTTTTTGTTGAATTTATTCCATAAACATTTTGCATAACTGACAGTAATTTTATCGGCTATTCTAACTATTCGAGCAAACTTCATCAATAAATGATGCCAGGGCCGTCATATTACTTGCGCGAGCGCAGCCCCCGGCCCCATTGCCTCGCCTTGCGATCGATAGTCTGATAGGGTCGTAGGGTCGTGGGGTCGCGAGTCGCGCCTGTCTAGGGCGCCGGCGCTGTCTGGCTCCTAATGTAACTCTTGACTCGATTGCACTATGTTTAATGTTTAGTATACTCTATACTAATTACTCATTATTTTCGTCTGACCCGCGACCCCTACTCGCCTCGACTCGCATAAATCGGTTATTATAATCGTTTCATTGCGCTTTAATTTATTGAAGCTTTAATTAACGGTTACTTTAAAAGTGAAGTTGACACTAAGTATTAATATACAATCAGTATAAGTTTACCACAGTTTTGAAAATGGTTGCAAATGTAATGCATAAAGTTACTCGTTCTAGGTAAAAGGTAGAGGTTGTAAAATGAGAAATTGTATTTCGAGCACTTTCCCGTCTTTGCGCAATCGCAGGTTTGGTGTGATGCATAAGCTAGAAGCTGCATACTTATTATCTTTGTTCAAAGGCTTTACGTAATAAATACGATGTTATCAAGTGAACCCTAACCTGATTTCAAATATTGATTAAAAAGCGGCCAAGTGCGAGTCGGACTCGCCCATGAAGGGTTCCGTAATAACATATAACAACATTCCGTAGTAACATAATATAAAAGTTTTTGTAGTTCGTTGTAACTTGAATGAAAGGTAAATTGAGGTTTACGATTTATGACGTATTAAAAAAAAACTACTTACTAGATATCGTTCAAACCAATTTTCGGTGGAAGTTTGCATAGTAATGTACATCATATATTTTTTTTAGTTTTATCATTCTCTTATTTTAGAAGTTACGGGTGGGGGGGGGGGGACACACACATTTTACAACTTTGGAAGTGTCTCTCGCTCAAACTATTCAGTTTAGAAGAAAATGATATTAGAAACCTCAATATCATTTTTGAAGACCTATCCATAGATACCCCACACGTATGGGTTTGATGAAAAAAAAATTTTTGAGTTTCAGTTCTAAGTATGGGGAGCCCCCAAAATTTATTTATTTTTTTCTATTTTTGTGTGAAAATCTTAATGCGGTTCACAAAATACATTTACTTACCAAGTTTCAACAGTATAGTTTTTTATAGTTTCGGAAAAAAAGTGGCTGTGACAGACAGACAGACAGACAGACAGACAGACATGACGAATCCATAAGGGTTCCGTTTTTTGCCATTTGGCTACGGAACCCTAAAAATGAGTAAATATGTAGATAATAAATACGCGGCTTAATACTGTAGTTTTGTTGTTAATAAAATAAAATTAAATATTGATAACGAATAGCCCAGACTGTGCATGTAAGGGAAAATACCGATTCTGTGGTGGGATCATCATCATTTCGCGTGAGAGGGTCGTGGGTTGCACACGGCGGCGCGGCGGCGCGGCACTGATATCAATGTTTATGTCGTTCGTCATCGGTCATCGCATCAGATGACATATTGCAGACATTCGAAGCTATGGATGAGCTACTCTAATACTTATTAAGATGTTTCCTAAGTAACCTAACGTTATTGATTTATTATTTAAGTTTATTCAGAATAACAGCAACGACATTTAATTGAACGGATAACGCAATAATGAAGGCAAATTACAGCTATAAATTAGTTTCTTAACTCGAAAGTAGAACTTATCTACTTACTTATCGCAGGTGAAAACTGCAATAAAAAGCAACCGACATCGCCCCGCGCCGCTGCAGTCTCTTGGGAAAATAAACAATTTTTTTGAAATTTTGTAGGAAATTTAAGTGTTTCAAAAATGTAAACGTACGTATAGCACAAAAAGTTAGGCATTCTTGTGACAAAAACATGCAAATCAGATACTGGACAACTCTATAATTACCATAATAAGTAGAAAAATGGTTATGCTGTACAATTACTTAATTGGTGGCACTCCCTCCACGGTTAAGTTAGTGGCATTATGGGTAAACGTCCGTTGATTAATGGGTTATGTCACGTGGGTCACCATGCTGCCGTACGATGTTACGCCGAATAACTACTTCGGACGAGCTGATGTTACCTATACAAAGGGCAATAAAATATACAATATAAACAAAATATACCCAATAACGATAATATAGGTAAATTGAATCTGATATTGTTTAACAATGGCCTAAGAAAGGCTATGCGGTTCTTTGTGCAGAAAATCTTTTCAAGCTACATATTTCTATTTTATTTCCAAGAACTGAATAAATACGTACCCACATAAAACTAGTATAGATTAAGGATTCTGTAGCATTGTGTACAAATTTAGCTCAAGATATTTTTTTAAACATGACATAATATACGAAGTTCTACAAGACTGACTATATGACCGTAGACCAGTGTTTTTATTTTTTAATACCCGTTAAAAAATAAACAGGACCAGCCTTCTCACTGAAATCGATTTTTTTCATTGCAGTGTAGGACCTATAAGCACTTACTTTTTTTTTCCGCAACCCCTTTAGAAAGGCTTCACGGCCCCCCAGGGGGTCGCGACCCACAGGTTGGAAAACACTGCCGTAGACTATTTACGTGATAATGATATTTGGATAATATCTCCAGTTAAATAACTTTGACTTTTAAAAGCACGCTTCATACATAACATAGATGTGGAATGGCAAATAGAAAAAAAATTGCTAAATAAGATATAATCAATAAATGTTTTGTATACGTAACCGCGATTACGGAAAGATTTATCTACAACAGCATTCATGTGATTAATTAATTTTGCGTCCATATTGACCCCAAGAGCACGAACCTCTATTACTTATTATAACTTGTATATTACAAAACTTATTTTGTTTTGGAACTTATTGGTGAATGAAGGAGAGTTAACCTATGCTTGCTTCGATTATTTTGTTAAACTATATGTTTGGATATAAACGCAAAGGTTAATTAGGTGTCATGCGGAGGGTTGCCAAAGTACATATTTTTTAAAATAAAACTTGTTTGAACTCGTTAATTTATCTCAGATAAACATCGGAAGTTAGGTAGGTACGTCACCGTAAGATTACCTTAACCGTATTTTACCGTATTAACCGTATTTTAGTGAAAATTCGCGTTTTCCCCGAAAACTTAGATAATCGCTCAATCCGATTACCTGCAAAATTTGCAAAAGGTTTTTCATGAAAAATATGATTTATTCCGAAGTCTCAAACCGAAAGATTGCGTTATTTGAGTGCTATATGTGAGTTCGTGATATAATAGTGATAACCAACCGGTCGAATTTCAATAAATATAATTCACTAATTGGAAGCGAATACATATTCAGAGATCAAACATCGATATCTTAACACAGATGCCGTATACCAAAAACTAATACAAGGGGTTTAAAATGAATCCTAGACTTGCTATTCGCTTTTAAATTGGCAATTCCAGTATTTGAATCTTTATATCGCCACCTTTTGATCATAATTGTCAACTACGGCCAGGATACCGGTGCAGCGGCGAGCGGCGGCGGCGGCGGCGATTTCCCACGCTTCTGGGCATTGTTCGCTACACAAACATACAAACACTCGGTATCCGAAGAAAACACGGAGACGTCTCGTGGGAATGTTTACAGTTGACAATGTATGGCAGATAATGTATCATTAGACTCTACGTAGGAGTATTCTTACTAATTAAAACTCAGTTTTCAATGAAGCAACTAGAGCCTAATTAGGCCGTTTTCATTTTAAAATATTTATAAATAAAAGTTTTGGTTTAATTTTGTGTTGCCCTTTCTAACTACTAAGACACAGATTAGAAGACTAGTGAATCATTTATTTGACCTATAAAGGGTAAAAACAATACCTGAAAAAAAAAATTGGTTCTGTTTACGAAACTAAAAAAACATTCCCCAAGAAACCAGTACTTAATTTGCAAAAAAAGTTTGGGCTTCTCACACTTACTTGATCTGCTGGTTCATGAAGTCGAATAGGGGTTCAAAGCTTTTTTCGACTTTGGAGAAGGTTGTTCGGGTGCATGAGTAGAATTAGTGCATCTACTCCTAATGCACTAATTCTGCATGATTTTATCAGAAGGACCATATTATTATTTAAAGCTTCAGGCGATGATCCAAAACAAGTAATTATTAATTTATTACCCGATAGCCCATTGATTGTAAATCTCTCAAGTGTGTCAAAATGACGAACTCGTCAAGTAATGACATTACCTAATTAGGAACACGACCTTAGTAATTCTCAACTGGGCAAACAAGAGATCATGTACAGTGTATACAATATATGTACAAGTACTAATTATGTACAATGGGTATAGCACAGTTAATTACTTTGTGGATAATTTCATTCAAGCATGTTCTCTGACTCGTCACGTGTGCACACTTGCGATAAATATTCACGTGAACTATTATTTTATTAAACTATTAAATTCTAACACGACTCCAAGCTCAAGACTGGCTGTATAAGAAAATAAAACAAACAGTGTTATTTATATATTCATGTGTATAATTTATTAAGATACTAGTTTTTACACGAGCATAATTTAGTATCCATAACACAATATTATATACCTATGAACTTACTTACCATATAAAATATGTATAGATACAATATTTAAGAGACCGCACAGTCTTTCCTAGGCCATTCTTCAACAATATCCATATCCACAGATTCCATTGTACAAAGTTTTCTCATTTAATATCGTTATTGGGTATATTTTATTTTTATTGTATACTTTATTGCCCTTTGTATGGGTAACGTCAGGTCGTCTTAAGTAGTAATTCAGCGTAGCATCGTGCGGCAGCATGGTGACCCACGTGACGCAACCCATTATTCAACCGACGTTTACCCATAATGCCACTGATTTAACCGTGGAGTGACACCAATCAAGTAATTGTACAGCACTAACATTTTTCTACTTATTAGGGTAATTATATAGTCGTCCAGTATCCGATTGCATGTTTTTTGTCATGAGCCTGTCCTATTTTTTGATGCTGCTATATACGTACTTTTACGTTTTTATTCAATTTATATACTATTTATGCATGTAACTCCCGCATAAATTACTACTCATGCATATAATTTCAGCTTTATAATCATTAGTTTTTAAAAAGATTTTATTTTAAGATTCGCAATGCGTTTCTTTTTGTTTGTAATCTCTAAGAAAGCACGAAAATCACCTTTAGTCCGTTATGTTTATAGTATCCATGGCAAAAGTTTATTATTTCAGTTAGCGATTGGCCAATTATTAAATATAAATCATATAATTTGCACAAATAAATTCTCTCCGTTAATCATACATAATTGTACTTTGCGACTCGACCATGTTTCAGGGAGCTGATCGCACACGCACATAAAAAGTGCAATTGGTTTATCACAAACGTATAAGTGACAGCTGACTTGAGCTGACAGACAGGTTAATTGTAGTGATTACCAAATTATTTTCTGATAAGTACCCGACATATGTTAAATTGTATGTAGTAGGTAGGTGATTCGGGGCGAAAATTCACCGAGAAGCTAATATTTATCGAATAAAAAAAAAGATTTACAATTAAGATTTATAGATGCTCTTTGTAATGTTAAGCATTCATTTGAATCGATAATATTATTTACTTATGACCTATACCAATATACCTATTACCTATATGATGATCTGGATTTTGGGTATGGGGATTTGGGGATGCTACATGAAAATATTTTTAACGAATATCCTAAAAGGAATCCATGTCTACTGGATTTCAGTAAGGCATCCTCGATATGTTTAGAGCCAAGGTATGTTTTATTTAAATATATCAACTCTATTCTCACGGATCGTGGATACTTTTTTGGCAAACAAGAATTTCCACAATCGTTTGTAAGTCATATTGTTAGTATAAAAAATAATTAATTACACCCGTGATATAATTATTGTATTTTATTACGTCAGCCATGTCATTTTTTCCTGTTATTTCTCAGGAAAAAAATACAAATATTTAAATTTACTTATTTACCATTGATAATGTTTTTATCTTTTTTTTTTTACTTAAGTACCTTACTAACTTTGTTAATGTGTTCTTAAAGTTGTCTGGGTGTAATAAATAATGGACCAGTCGCGGTCGGTCTTACACGAGCGTATTATTCCTTGATCAAATGTGTAGTAATCTTTAACATTTTGAGGGGTAAACAAAATTATCTTATATGCACATGAATCCGATCGGCGTGTCTGCGTGTCTTTGACGTGGCGGGTGCACGCGGGTGTGTCGGGCGTAGGGCATGCAAATATTCGAAAATTTTGGTATTCGAATATTTTTGCCTGAGATATTCGAATATTCGAATATTATTCGAAAAGTTATAAAGTCCAATAAAATAGGATTTTACGTGGTAGGACACTATTTTGCAATTAGATAAAATAGACTCATTAAAATTTCTAAAATCAATCATATTTATTTGCGACAACATGTTAAAAAAATATAAAATCAAACAACTACCTACTTCAAATAAAAGAAACAAGGTAATTAGTTTTAACTTAATAAACCCCATCTCTTCCCGTGGGTGTCGTAAAAGGCGACTAAGGGATCCATAAACTGGAAGATGGGCAGCAGCGTCTTTTCCGCATACCATCTCGGCTCACGCCACACTGCGATCGCCAACCCGCATGCCAAGCGTGGCGATTACGGCAACTCCCCCCCCCATGGATATAAACCCTAAAAAACGGCCCCTAGTCCCCGGCAGCCCCGCTATTCATGACTCCGGTAGCGGTCACGGTAACGGCGGGGCATGGGGTGCGAAGAATCTCCGGCAGAGGCCAGGCTACCAAAAACTAAGACCTTTGGCCCTGGCAACATACAACACGCGCACACTGCGAACAGACGAGAAAGTCGCTGAACTGGAGGAGGAATTGTGCAGGCTACGGTGGGACATTGTAAAATTATGTGAAGTCCGAAGAGAGGGAGAGGACACCATGATCCTTAAGTCCGGAAACCTGCTCTATTTCCGGGAGGGCGACCATCTGTCCCAGGGTGGTGTCGGGTTTATTGTCCACAAGTCCCTCGTTAACAACGTGGTCCAGGTCGAGAGTGTTTCGACGAGGGTACCGTACCTTATACTCAGAATCACCAAACGGTATTCGCTGAAGGTCATACAGGTATATGCACCGACCGCGGAACACCCCGACGACGAGGTGGAGGCTATGTATGAGGATATCTCCAGAGCCATACATAGCTCCAGGACCCATTACACCGTTGTGATGGGGGACTTCAACGCGAAACTAGGCAAACGAAGTGAAAACGAGCTGAGAGTGGGGAAATTTGGATACGAAGAAAGGAATGCGCGGGGTCAGCTGCTGGCCGGCTTTATGGAGAAGGAGGGCCTCTTTATGATGAACTCTTTCTTTGAAAAGCCAAAACAGGCCAAGTGGACATGGCTGCATCCCAATGGTGTAGTAAAAAATGAGATTGACTTCATCTTGTCGACAAAAAGGCAAATATTCAATGATGTCTCTGTGATCAACTCGCTGAAGACAGGAAGCGATCACCGAATGGTAAGAGGCACATTGAACCTAAAAACAAAGCTGGAAAGATGTCGACTGATGAAGTCCATGCCTCGACCAGCCCCTATCCAACTCCAAAACCCCGAAAGCTTTCAGCTCGAGTTGCACAACCGCTTCGAATGCCTAGGAGAATGCGAAAATGTGGACAATTACAACGACAAGTTCGTGGAAATTGTCCAAACGGCTGAGAATAAAGCTTTCAAAACCAGACGTTCAAAAAGAACATCTCGTATCTCAAACCCCACCAGCAAGCTCATGGAGGAAAGACGAAGCCTGATTCTAAAATCCTCTGAAGATTCTTGTCAGTATCGGTGACTAAACAGACAGATCCCCAAGTCCTTGACCCTCGATATACGTCAATTTAATACAAATCGTATTAAAGAGGCTATCGAGCGTAATAAAGGGTCAAAAGTATTCGCAAGGGATCTGTCTGCTGGTCAAAGCCAACTGACAAAGCTGAAGACCGAGGATGGAAGAGTCGTGTCGTCCAAGCCCGAGCTGTTTGAAGAGGTTACGAAGTCTACACGCTTACACGACAATTATACACGACTACACGCTTACCTGTCAGTAATCAAGCTGAAGACCCGAGAGCCAGATTGACCCGACACTATACCGAAGATATCCCAGATGTCAGCCTGTGCGAGAAAAGAATGGCTCTCAAACAACTTAAGAACAACAAGGCACCGGGTGATGAGGGAATTACAGCTGAGCTTCTGAAAGCAGGTGGAGAACCGGTACTTATAGCTCTTCAGAAGCTATTCAATTCCGTCATGCTCGAGGGACGAACGCCTACAGCATGGCACAAGAGTGTGGTGGTGCTCTTCTTCAAGAAGGGTGATAAGACTCTGCTGAACAATTACAGATCCATCTCACTCCTGAGCCATGTCTACAAGCTGTTTTCGAGAGTCATTACGAATCGTCTCGCACACAGGTTTGGCGACTTCCAGCCTCCCGAACAAGCCGGTTTCCGAAAAGGCTGCAGTACCATAGACCACATACATACGCTGTGGCAGATTATACAGAAGACCGAAGAGTATAATCGGCCACTATGCTTGGCGTTTGTGGACTATGAGAAAGCCTTTGATTCGATCGAGACCTGGGCTGTGTTGCAGTCTCTCCAACGGTGCCAAATTGATTATCGATACATCGAAGTATTGAAGTGTTTGTATGAAAACGCCACCATGTCGGTCCACCTCCAGGATCAGAATTCAAAACCTATCCGGCTGCAGCGTGGGGTGAGACAGGGAGATGTTATATCTCCGAAACTGTTGACCGCTGCACTGGAAGATGTTTTCAAGCTTCTGGACTGGAGAGGACTCGGCATTAACATCAATAGCGAGTACATAACTCACCTTCGATTTGCTGACGATATCGTGATCATGGCTGAGACATTGGAGGACCTAGGCGCGATGCTCGAAGGACTCAGTAAAGCCTCCCAACAAGTGGGTCTTAAAATGAACATGGATAAGACGAAAATCATGTTAAACGTCCGTGTTACACCCACTCCTCTGAAGGTTGGAGACTCTACACTTGAAGTTGTTGACGAGTATGTACACCTGGGACAAACAGTCCAGTTAGGTAGGTCCAACTTCGAGAAAGAGATCAATCGCCGAATCCAACTCGGCTGGGCAGCGTTCGGGAAGCTTCGCAATATCGTCACGTCCAAAATACCGCAGTGTCTCAAGACTAAAGTCTTTGACCAGTGTGTGTTGCCAGTGATGACATATGAATCCGAGACATGTTCGCTTACTATGGGCCTCATAAGAAGGCTCAAAGTCACCCAAAGGAAGGAGCGCGCTATGCTTGGTGTTTCTCTACGTGATCGAATCAGAAATGAGGAGATACGTAGGAGAACTAAAGTTACCGACATAGCTCTCAGAATCGCTAGACTTAAGTGGCAGTGGGCAGGGCACATAGCTCGTAGAACAGATGGCCGTTGGGGCAGTAAAGTTCTCGAGTGGCGACCGCGTACCGGAAGACGCAGTGTGGGCAGGCCTCCGACTCGGTGGACCGACGACCTGGTGAAGGTTGCGGGAAGCCGCTGGATGCGAGCCGCACAGGACCGGTCAGTGTGGAAATCCTTGGGGAAGGCCTTTGTCCAGCAGTGGACGTCTTTCGGCTGATAGATAGATAGATAGATAGATAATAAACCTATCATAAATGAGATCATCAATTATCATTGATTAAATTAATATATGGCAGTTTGCCATTCTTCTTTCCGAATAACGGCGAGCGCTCACGCAGGAATCGCACGATCCTTCTTTTGGGTGCGTTCACGCAAGATGCGTTTGATGAAATATGTTAAAAACATTTTTTTAGATTTTTTTTTAAATAATTGTAATACTGTCTTTTAATATTTAATGTGATGAAATAAATAAACTCGTTACCACTATGGATCAAATATTGTATAAAATTCGTTTACTAGTCAGTTCAAATGTCTTTAAAAATAATCGAATATTCGAATATTCGCAAACATTATTTGAATATTAAAATGAGGCGAATATTCGAATTATTCGAATATTCGAATATTCGATTGCAGGCCCTAGTCGGGCGCACGCCTAACGTTGCGTTAGTAGAGCACCACTGCGGGTAGCTTATATACTGCGGGTTATCGCCGCCGCGGGCGCGGGCGCGTGGCTCTTTCCACTGGCCGGTGCGCAGGAGCATCAACCCTAATATAACCAGAACAACTTTGCAAAAAGCGAAATAAATAAAACAGTATAAAGCAATTCATCTTGAAAAGGTTTTTGATGGTTCGCCAAAGTAGAGACAGCACCCCCGATATTGTAAAATTGACCATAGGCGGTGGTGATCACTTTCCATCAGGTAGCTCCGTCAGCCTTTTGCCATCCTTAACAATAAATAATAGTACTTCCATTTCAAAGGCCAGTAACGCACTTGTGACTCCTCTGGTGTTGCGGGTGTCTATGGGCGGCGGCGGTAATAGCTTACCTTCAGGTGATCCGTCTGCTCGTTTGCCACCTCTGCCATAAAATAAAATAAAAATCTGCGTTCGACTCAACTCGTGAATTTCAACAACTTTCCCTAGGGAACCAATATTCAATTTTTTTTTAATTCTGCTTCTCATGCTAATTGATCAGCTGATTTGTGTATAAAGAATAGAAGTTTTTTTGAGAATTGAGTATAGGATCTTTTGGTAAAAGTTGTTCAGTTTCATGAGGAAAAACCATAGTTTAAGCTCTGGCAGATATTTTAAGAGCACCTCATGGGATAATAAATAACGACGTATTGACAGATTCTCCTAACACAGGTATTTGTAATACCTACAAGGAGACCTCAACATATAATGTTTTTTCCAGGCATTTAAAGTTGAAGCTCTGAAATACCATGTATTGTTAAAAAGCATTTTTAAAGTTTGATTATAAAAAACACACAATTCTACTTGCTTCTTACATAGATTAAAATCATATAAAGTAATTTACTATACGAACTTTTAGATAATTGAGCTATAATTATTAAAAACTTAAAATCGCGAAATGCCGTTATTTCACTCAACTTTACAAACTGCGTATATCTCGGAAACTAAATGCCGACCACTGGACCCTACTTGCTTGGACGCCCACATATGACCTTTTAACTGGAGCTTCTGCTCATCATACTGAACAACTTTTATTCTACGATGTTAAAATAACAATAAAAACAATTGGACCCTACATATCAAATTGCACAAACAGCTGATCAATCTATATGAAGAGTACAAATATTTTCTTGCAATTATAAGAAAGTCGTATGTTATGGTAAGGAAACCGTAGCTTAGTCGGAGTTACTCCATATAAAAGACATCAACGAGGGCGACAATGTATATTATAGTTCCTTAGAAAAGACATCAACGGCATTACAAACAGATGACCAGTTAGTCCAGTCAGTCTACAAATTTTGGTATGGAGCACATGGCGTTCAATGCACTTTGGGTGTCAATTTTGAATTTTTGAATATATTAGTTAGTTGAATAATTGAAAAATTAAAATTCACAAAAATCTCTTAAGAACAGGGGCGCCGACTTCATAAAAATATTGGGAGGGCTTGGCCAAAAAAATTTTGTTTATTTTCCTAATATTTTCTAACTAGCTTTTACCCATGGCTTCGCCCGCATCAATTTCAGGTTGTTAAAAAAGTGCGTTTGCAATTTTAACGGGTCACTCAGAATTAAGTATGGAATACAGGAAAAATAATGAAATATTGGTGGGGCTCAGCCCCGCTGATAATGTCACCGAGGGGGCTCGAGCACCCCAGGCTCTATGAAGTCGGGGCCAATGCTTAAGAATATTGGATAATTGTTGGGTAATTTATCCTTAAAGAAATAAGTGTGAAAAAAATTGACAACTGGTGTTTTTTACATGACAGCTTCTTTAAACACGTTTTATTTAGGTCGTAATCGCTATGTGGAGTAGATATTAAATACATTACAAAGAATAATTATAATTTGAAAGAAAATATTGCGAGGAGATGAAGGCGATTGATATATATTGCAGCCTCACATATTTCTCTACTGGATTAGTTTCAAAAATTGACTTCATCGCGGAGAGATCATAATTTACTACAGATATCAATTTGTTATTTAACATTATAAACTCCCGATATTTATGAGTATTTTATGTAAAATAGGCAATAATAAATCTCCCACCTATCAACCGAAAATATATTTTTTGTTTCTATGCCTCTTCGTGTTTTAGGCTGTGTAGGTTAGGTATAGAGCCTTAATCTTGAGTCGACTTAATTAATAGTTAATACAAAAAACGTTATCTTCATGTTGCCTTTAAAATCCGAATAGAGTAAAAAATAATGATCTCAATGAGTCAAACCGAAAGTTTCTAGAACGGGTCGGTTAGAGTCAGGCATATCAAAAAAAAAGATTTTTAATTTTGATTATAGGACTTTTTGGTAATGTATTAAAGTACAATGTGTTTTGATTTATTTGCCATTTGTTTTGACAAATTGGCGGCAATTCAATATGAATTTAACACAAAAAAAAGGTGAGATGACCTACGAAATGAGAGGGCTTAACAATAGTGGATAAAAAAAAGCATCTAGATAATTATTATATGAAGACGAAGCTATAGAAAGCTAGAATTCGAAATTCAATAAAATATTTTTTGAAATAGTAACAATAAGTATTTGAATTGTTAATAAGAAAACGAAACGAAATATTACAAACATATGATTGTTTACAAAATATTACATGGGATCATTAATTAATCGTATTACAGGAAGTTACGATGATGTTTTCAAGTAAATACGTGTAAGTATTAAAATTAAGAAAAAAATTGATTGTACTTACAGATAAAAAACAAAAATAAAACATATTGTGTTGTTACACGATGCAATGTGGAGTAGGTAAGATAAATATGTATAATGTTTCTTGATTAAAAATTGTAATAAAATAAACAAATAGCGCTACGAAGTACTGTGTACTCAGACTGTGACCAGTTTGAACTGGTTGCATTGATAACGCCACCAGTTGTATCCCGCTGCAAGCCAACATACCTAGTATTGCCACCAGACTTCAACGTAATCAAGGTCAAAGTTATTTTACCTCCACCACCTAAGTTACATTGGATTGCATTAATTATCAATTGATTAAATATAAAGTTATAAACACCGGTAATATAAATAAAATATTAATAACTTCATTGAAAATCTTACAAGCATGATCTTTTTCTATATTTTTTATAGGCTGTAAGCGATGGAAAAATTAAAACTTTACGAGTTACGTGGTAAAAATTGAATGCTTTGCTGAAACCCAAAGCTAAGCTTACTTTTAACATTCAATGGAAAACACGCCTTTTTTAACGTTTAAATTAATACACTTTATGTACTCACACCTATATGTTCTTAAGGATGTACCTGATACCGCACGGTGTTCATGTGCCGTTGAAACGACAAAGAACGTTTGAAGTTGTGGTAAACGTGGTGCGAGGTGAAAAACACTACACTTTACAGAAAGAAGTGAAACGTGACTTTTTGGAAGGCATCAGGGCGGGTTGCACAACTACACAATATTCTTATCTCTCTAATTTCTAATGTAGTGAATTTCACCATACAAAATGACGTCAATGATATACAAGTAGGTAACAAATGCAACTATCTTGCTTGTTAATTATTTTTATTCAATTAAAATATTTTTTATTTCGTTCCAGTGTTGTATGACTATCGAAACTATGTATGCATTTTACTTACAGATAATTAAAAGTCATATTCTGTAACACAAATGAACAATAGACGTTTACAGGATTTCCCCAAATTACTATGCCGTATGTCAACAAACGGTATAGGTAAACAAACCAAAATATGCTGTTTGTAACATTTGCATGTACATAGGTCGAAACAAGTTCAACGTTTAAAAACGCATATATCTTCTCCGTTCCGTCAAAATTTATTTATTTATTAGCCTTATTTGCTTAAGAATCCGTCAAAATATCTGCTGTTAAAAACACAGGGTGTATCAAAATAGGCATTAGGTTTCGTTAAATAGGGGTTTCCTTTACACTAGCACTTATGGGCTACGGTCTCAAATAGATTTTATAATATTATTATTAAACCATACCATACTAAATACGAGTAACTTTCTCCTAGATACAAATACCTATTTTACAAAAAATACAAAAGTATCTTAGAATAAAGTTTGTTCAGTTTCATGAGTTTTTTTATTTATATTTATTTTATTACACCAAAAAGTATCTAGTTATATTATTTGGTAGAATATATCGTAGGTTATTTGTGTAGTGTTGAGTAAACAAACTTAAGAAAATGTTAAACGGTGTCATGTGGAAATACCCTGACGTATTGTCTTGTCCATAACACACAGCAAGCCTCGGTGCAAACGTTGCACTACCTTCCTAAAGGTAAAAACCAATGGAATTGTCTTCTTTGAATTTCTAATCATACAGGAAACATTAATTAAGCCAAATCTACGTACTCTACATAATTGAAATTGAGAATGGGTATTTTTGTATGGGCACCGTACCCAATTACTGTAGTATTATGAACAATGTTGGTCTTTGTTGCCCTCATGAGGTAGTTTAATGCATCCTAAGACAATATGCCTGACTGAATTCACTTGAAAAAAAATATATATATGTTTCATCAAAGAGGAACTGATTTTCGTAATAACCGCAATCCTACTTCTCAGTAATAATAATTATAAAAAAGGATTATAATAATAGGATAGATTAGGATAAATTAAACTACTCCACAAGGGCAACTCATACCGGTATAGTTCATAATGCAACAATTCACTTTGTGTTTGGGAACGCTCTTACCCATTGTATTTCGAAAAGTTTTAAATGTGTGCAAAAACTTGTTGATATTTTTACCTAATCAAAACACAGGGTTCTTTTAAATTGGAAATTCGAAAATCTCAGGTAGGAAAATTTGTATTTGATTGCAACCGTGCTTGGTTTAATATGGCTTGAGAATGGAGGTGAGCTGCACGTGCGATTGCATGCGTGCGCCGCCGCAGCCGCAGGGGCGCTCTATACTAAGTCAGCGCGGCGCGGGCGGCTCATTTAGTGACCATAAAAGGTTGTTCCACTGACAAGATAAAGAAGAAGAAAAGGTAGATTATTATTATTATTATTTGGGGGTAAAGGGGTATAGGACCAAAGGAGGGCCCTATTGGATCACTGCGACCTGGGTAGATCTATTGTGATCACTGCCCCTGTTAAATTATATCCTCAAGGCCAAAAGTTCTAATGAACTGTAGGATGCACTTGGGATCGAGTCCCTAATGACCACTGGAGTTACCATCGGTCCACCTAGAGATCGGCTTCTGGCTTGGACCAGTGCCTCGCACTCGCAGAGTATATGAAGAGGAGTTTCCTCTTCCTCGAGGCAGAATCGGCATTCGTCCGTATCTGCAAGCTTCATTTGATAGAGATGTTTGTTAAGCTTGCAGTGGCCAGTTAGAGTTCTGACTAGAATCCTAAGTCCAGGCCTAAGAAGTCGTAGTGCTCTAGACGTGTATTCCCGCGAAAAACCAGATATGAGCGCTTTCGAATGCTTTTGGTCTGGGGCACTAGCCCAGAGTGTTCTACTCTGTTCCTTAGCCCATTCCTGCAGCATTCTTCTTCCTGTGCAACGAGGCACTCCCACTATTGGTTCGGGTCCAATAGCTGGTGCCTCCGCTCCGTTCCTAGCTTGCTATTTCGTTCCCCTTGATACCACTGTGCCCGGGCACCCAACATAAGGTGACTTTGTTGTGCCTTCCTAGCTGATTAAGTGCCTTGGCGCACTCAAGGGTAGTTTTGAATCAATCTCATGTGTGAATCAAGAAAAGGTAGATAAAATAATCGTTGCGCTCGCTCTCCCTAGCATTTTAGCAGCGAATGTTCCGAAATACACGCATCTCACTTGCTTCTGGCTACGCACTTATTTTAACACAAATAGTAAGAAATTTAAATTCAATTGATACATTATACACAGAGTAAAAAAAAATTGAACTACGTTTACTGAAATTCAGTTGACGATTTGATGACTTTCTTTCCCTAAGTAAAATTATTTTGCTTGCTCATTACCCACAGCGCATAAACAATATCGCTGTTATTTTACTAGGTACCTATTTCGGTAACCACTCGAGGAGTCAGGATGATAGCCTAATAATTATTCATGTCAATAAAGGCTACATGCATGTCAGATTTTGTGAGGGTTGGTTGAGGCTTTGAAGCGTCAAGAGAGAACAAATAAATAAACACATTTTCACATTCATAAATATTTGTTAGGATTGACTTATGACTAGTGATCGGAAATTCGGATGCAATTATACCTAAAATTGGGGAGCTAGCATAATATGGAACTGCCGTTTTGAATAGAATTGGAAACTATTGGCCATACATATGTAGTGTTAAATTTTTCACATTTTAGCCCCCCTATCACCTCCTACAAGGATTACCGGTAACCCTGTATATATAAAATAAGTTGTGGATATAAACACATAATAGCATACATAAAATTTTCAATAAGATCAACATTCACTACAATCAGATCATTACAATTAAGAATCCCAACGCTTTTTAAGATCTCGGTATCCCGGGAAGTTTTTCTATGAAAATCTATAAATTTATTGGGAAAGGCAAATCCATACTATTCTTTCTATAAACGAAATCGCATCCGAATTTCCGATCACTACTTATGACACTTAATACTATGTATAACAATTCACCGCTTAGGAGCTGTAATCACGCGATTGTGCCTGTCGCAGTGCTATCCAGTCTTCAGTAAATGTTGAAGTCGTGACTAGAGGTCTAATAATGCAGATAAAGATCTTTTAGTCAAAATTCCATTCCCCACTCTACAATTGACATTTTGACTATATGTTTACACGTATCTTAATCCTAATTACCCGACTGCCTGGATACTTTTTAGGGTTCCGTAGCCAAATGGCAAAAAACGGAACCCTTATAGATTCGTCATGTCTGTCTGTCTGTCTGTCTGTCTGTCTGTCTGTCTGTCTGTCCGTCCGTATGTCACAGCCGCATTTTTCCGAAACTACAGGGTGTAACAGAAAGGTGTGATAATACTTCAAGGTTGACTTTTACCCATCAAACTGAACAACTTTTGTTCTACAACTTTGTTCAAATCGCAAAATTTTTTTTTGGACTTTTCATACAAATCGATCAGCTGGCGAACCAAGTTTGTATGAAAAGTCCGAAAATTTCTTTGCGATTTCAACAAAGTTGTAGAACAAAAGTTGTTCAGTTTGATGGGTAAAAGCCAAACTTGAAGTATTATCACACCTTTCTGTTACACCCTGTATAAGAACTATACTGTTAAAACTTGGTAAGTAGATGTAATCTGTGAACCGCATTAAGATTTTCACACAAAAATAGAAAAAAAAAATTTTGGGGGTTCCCCATACTTAGAACTGAAACTCAAATTTTTTTTTCATCAAACCTATACGTGTGGGGTATCTATGGATAGGTCTTCAAAAATGATATTGAGGTTTCTAATATATTTTTTTTCTAAACCGAAAAGTTTGCGCGAGAGACACTTCCAAAGTGGTAAAATGTGTCCCGTCCCCCCTCTGTAACTTTTAAAATAAGAGAATGATAAAACTAGAAAAAATATATGATGTACATTACCATGCATACTTCCACCGAAAATTGGTTTGAACGAGATCTAGTAAGTAGTTTTTTTTAATACGTCATAAATCGTAAACCGCAAATTACCTTTCATTCAATCAACGCAAATATAAAAAATATAGAGTTCAAGACATGTGTGATTTATACGGAATTCATACGGAACCCTTGGTGCGCGAGTCCGACTCGCACTTGGTCGGTTTTTATTTCTTATGTTTTTAACCAGCTGCTCGAGCAAAAGGTAATATGTTTGTTCGGGTGTATGTAAGTATCTCTGTTTTATTGATATCACCAAAACCGTAAGGTGGATTTTAAAATGCGGGTGTCAGTTAATTTGTTTTGATTTACAAATTGACATTAGGATACATTTTATGCAGTCGGGTTTCGTTTTTGTTAAATTGATTTGGTCTTTCCTCTTTACCAATGCTAGTAGGTATCTGTGTGGTGTCATCATCCGCGTGAATTTTGAACGTAAGCAGTTCATTGAACCGGTTGAAGATCGAATTTTCATAAAACCTTTTATATCCCCTTTGTATTCAAGTATTCTCGTATTTTGAGTTCCCAATCCTATTATTTTCCTACACCCTATATCTATTTAAGTTTATAGTTTCTTTGATCAGGTTTAATGACTCAGTCTTTTATAACGATTTTAATAAATAAAAAAAAACACCAGGAAGAAACTTACATCAGGGTTGCAGTAAAAAAGCTTTGCATAAATGGGGAACTTTTACAAATATACCTAAAATTATATTTTTTATATATTCAATTCAAATATTTTATTACTAAATTTTATACAAATCGTTCCAAAGATGCGAAAAATCGAGATAATGAAGATCTTATAATGGACTCCTCAATATACATACTATGAAGTTGTAATACCTAGATTGCGAATATTATTATATTATACGTACCTATATTATTTGGTTGTTAGGTATTGTAATAGTTATTCATAGTTTTTGCTGCAACTGTTACTTGCTTGGCTTGTTTTGTTGTTTTTTATCAAATCAACATTTGAACTCACGACGAAACATTCTTACAACGCAATCCGGATCCTTTATTACACGCTTCCGTTTAAAAACTTAAGTTTAAATTACTTAATTGGTCCCTAGTTTTAAAGGGTCTCTATAATCATAATGTTAAGTAAAGCTGCTTTAGTTAGATAAGGAGAAGACCAAAACAATTTTCTAATTTTATCTTAATGTGTTCACGTCACTTTCCATTTGTGCCCAATAGTGGTTGTGGTACCACATAGTCTCTCATGCCGACTATGACCTTCCCCAACGCTGATAAAAGTTAATTTCGTTCAATTTTTAAAATGTTTTTAAACAAGAAGATGTGTTATTGCTAACTGTGTAAGTGCTACACGTGTTATTTAACCTACATTGCGCCGTGTTTTTTTTATAGTAGTTTATAGTGTTCTAGTAGTGACTTGCTTTGGATGAGACGGAGAACGCAGAGCGACGTAAGGAGGCGTTCGTTCCTGTCGCTAATCCGCGTGTTACATGCACCAAAGGGGTCGGCGCGTGCGCCCGGGGAGCCAGCGGAGCGGGGCGGGGGATCGCGGGGCGCGCGGTGCACGCCGAGCAAACACCACGCCATGCCACCATCGCTATTCTATCTTTGAAATAGTTGAATCATTTGTTTTAATCTTTTTATTTATATAAAAGTTAAGTGATACGTATACAAAATTCGTGTTCTAGTAACTGTGAAATGTCAAACAAAACTGAATAATTTATTCAAACAAGTGTTTTAGATGAAAGAGGTTATGTGTACAAAGCATCATTTTTGGAGCGGGGTGAGTGATTGACTAATTCATTAACATTGACCTCACGACATTATGTAACGTTTGATGAATTTGATTTGTTGGCCCATAGAACTGATGGTAAACGAACATCTCTTAGAAGGATGATAAAAATACCGTTAATGAGAAACGAGTTTAACATGAAAATCAAGAAGTTAGTGACACACACAACAGAGAGTGTCCGAAGTCACGTAGGCCAATATTGAAATAACAAAAAAAATTAAATAAACAAAAACAGGAAAGATAAGGTAAATCCATCATCAATAAAACTAATAAAACAAAGAACTAGTGACCATGGTTTCTTATATAAAGAGCCCGTTGTAGGTACCTGTCGATTTTTTTCCATACAATACAAACACTGAAATCTCGTTTCACCCTTTTCGTTCGTTCAAAATGGGTTTTCGGAAAATTATTCCTAGTTGCTCTTTTCGCACTTCAAGCTAAGCTAGGTTGCTTAGCTTGAAGTGCGAAAAGAGCATTACAGTCTACATTATATTACCTATATGTTACAAATTACAACAATGTATAGGTAGGTATAAATCAAACTGTGCCATATGAATTACCTCATAAATGTATTAAGCATTCGACCATAATGATGTCTCACTTTTTCTAGGATTTGAAAAGGTTTTACATACCTACTTACAAACCGTTTTAAATTACTTTCGTGAGAGTAATTTTTACCCTGACAGCATTACCTTGATTATGGAACGACTTCTTATATACTGTTATTTAAAAATGTGTGTAGCTATCTTATAGTTTTTCACCCAGTGCATACCTACGTTTACTTTTTTTAAATATCAATAAATAAATACAATATTATAAAGTTTATGAATCGATTTTATTACAATAATATTATAAACACGCTCGCGCTCAAGTTAATTATTGACTGTTGTGTTGAAGCTATCGTTGCACGATTGCACGAACTCGTTATGCAAAGCAAGCACCTAAACAAATGACGTCAATTAAGAATTTTATTAGGGACTCAATTTTGACACTTTGTACCTCAAATGCTATCGTATCGTTACCTACCAACATAATACTTATACATATATGTATACCTATTTTGAAACTCCACCTCAACAATAGGAATAGATAAAATAAACCTATTTCCTCTTTAGATAGGTAACTAAGTCAGTAGATCACACTTAAAATATACCTATTAGTAAATTATTTAATTTACTACTCATAATATAAATAGCAAAGTATAGGACTTTATCATATGTAGTTTTTATTAATCTTGTGTTCCTGTTTCGTATAAAAGTGTATGCAACCATTCACAAATAAGTATAATACGATAGATACTTAAATATCCCATAAGTTACAAACGACTTTGTTGCCTGTTCGTGACGCAAATCGGTACCTGTTCAGAATCTCGAGATATTTGCCGGCTACGATACGATGCTCTCTCATTATTATACCATGAAATATTAATGGCCCACTTGATAAGCGATCGATGCAGTAGATCTGCTCGTTTTGAAAACAATACGACTCAAACTATTGAGAGTGAAATGTTATCTATTAATCCATATCACCAAATGTACTTGTTGCAATTTATTTGCCGGATCATCTCATAAAACAACTTGACGGTTTGACCTTCCCATCTTCTTGTCGACGTATAGGTAATGATTTTTGTTTTTGTTTTATTTTACCCCGAGATGGGGAAGGCAAAGGATCAGAGCCATACAGTCTAGTCTGTTGAAAATCTTCTATCGAATTTAGAGGCCAAAAGCCATTTCTTCCGTATTTCTTCGTCTCCATAGAAAAATTAAATTAAGGCCAAAGACATTTCTTCCGTCTTTAAACCTATTCTTCAGCAAAATAATAGCACTTTTGATGAAGATTTCTTTCATGGACTTCTTGAGAGTACTCGAAACACAGTCTACACACTTTTATTTCATTATCCTACATAAAATACACTTAAATGGCACTTTATTGAACAATACACTATCAATATTATGCATTAAAAACCACGCTATCTATTTTTTCGGATAATAAAAGAAAACTGACAAACTCTTGATACGAGTTCCCGCCAAACACTCGCATAGGTAATGATTTCATTATTTTTACTGTCAAAAAAATTATCGACCTCTTCCTATGAGGCTCAGCTGTCAGATTATTTGTTACATACCTACATATCTTTTGATTCGATGTACTGAATAACTTTAGTCAGAGATGCGTCATCCATTACTTAAAAAAGATCTGGTTCAATCTGACTCGGTATAAGTGGCCTTAGATCATCGACAATATTCGAGGCGTAGTCATCGTTCCACTTGATTATAGAGCAATAATCAGTACAATTATCATTTACCTGTTCGTTGTCGATGTCGTGAGCGCCTTCACATTCTTGTTCGTGTATTCAATTGTCCAGGATATGCCATGCTTGATTGTCTCTCACTGTTCAGTGCGTTGCACAATCTCATATTCTCCATCTACTAAACACAGTCGTCTATTAAACACATGTCATCCTTATTTAAGTACTCATATTCGTTTGCGATTCAAATCGCAAAAAATAATTTCGGACTCTCCATACAAATTGATCATCTGTTTTGCCATTTTTGTATGGCGAGTCCAAAAATTTTTTTGCGAATTGCGCAAAGTCGTAGAACAAAAGTTGTTCAGTACGATGAGTAGAATCCTCAGTTAACGGGTCCTACACCAATTTTGTTACACCTGTATATTTAATTTACGTATTTTGGTAGTAAAAATATATTGATTGAATGTGTAAATCACTTAATATATTTTCGTTTAATCGTGTGAAAAGTCGTTTTCTTAAAACATTTCAGACTGCATTATCTATGCGAACATCTCTTGCATCCTTATCTTTAACCGGGTATCTCAGAACGACTGCAAATCAAACACTACAATGTGGCGTGGTTTTGGAGTCTTGACATATGAGAATATGTAGGATTTATACGAGTAGTTAACATAACAGTGGCAAATCTGAGGTGCTTGTTCGTTTTGTTTGCCCTAGCAGAGTAATAACAACTTGTTTTGTTAGATTAAGTTAACCATCGAAGACCTCTTAAACTAAAGTATGCAATAGAGAACAATCACGGTCCGGGCCAATTCGATATAACGTATCATTTATATTGTAAACATTGCCAATTGCTTACAGTATGTTTACAGTGGGCTAAAAGTTTATACATAAGTTTATAAGATTATAAATTTATTTAACAGTGAAAGATAAAGCATTCAGTGTTTGGCTTACTTTTGTTTATATTATTGTGAAGCTCGCTGCAGGGTTATTTCTAGAAATACTGACGTACGAGAGTGAACTCGAGGAACTCCTACAGATTGCTACACCGATTTGCAGCAAAAGCGGGTCAGGTCAGCGGCCGGCCGCAGCCGCTGTTGCATGGACGGGCAGGGAAAGTCACCCGAGCGTTGAGCGTGGTGGTCGACCGACTCGTAGTTTTCTTTTTGCAAACGCGGCATTGCGAGCGCGCATGCGCGGACTCAGCGTACGTACGTCAGTGTTGCGGTGGGTCGACGTTCACTTCGGACGCTAGTTTGGTGTTTGTTCGTATGCCGGTCGGTTCAGGGCAGTGCTCAGGTGGTGTGGTGGCTCCCGCGGCTGGAGGCGGGATGAGCGGCGCGGGGGTTGCGTCCCGGCCCGCCGAGGGCGCCGCCGGGACGCTCCCGAGGGAGCTCCCCCTCAGATTCTATATGCGAGCCCTCCGACAGTACCAGAAGCTCCTAGACCTGAGGCGACTGTCATCCAAAGACAAAGTAAGAATAACTGCAATCGTTGGTGCTTATTTTGTTTTTAGAAGAATAAATTATATTCATACGAATTTAATTACTTTTTAATTGGTCTGCACTTTAGGTTCTTTGCTGTTAATTAGCGTGCGAGCTTTTTGTTTGACGTGTGTTTCTTTGAGGTTAGAACCATTAGTTAATTGTTTAATTACTTATACCTATTTATACTTAGGAACGATTTATTTTATAGGTATAGGATCATTGGTTATCTGGCGTTTAAAATTACATTGACTCTATTCTTCTAAATATGATATGACATTTTACTATCTTATACTTAAAAAACGATACAAACGATATACTTAAATATACAAGTTTACGCTTATATCATTTTAAATACTCTTACACTTACGTAAAAACGCGTGACCTAATTACCCTGTGCCCTGTACATACTTACTCGCCTAAATACTTACGCAAATAGAATGTCGAAAATTGTATAAATTATAATATTAAATAAAATAGGTATCAGGTAAAACACAGCCAAAAGTTTGGCATTTACGCACTGTGCTTATTCAGAAATGTTTATTATTCTGGTTTCTTTTGCAAAATATACATTTTAATATATTTTAATATATTTTATGCATTTTATTTGAACTACACTCGTACGCACTTTGTTTACGTTTTTCCATCATATAGGTAGGTATTATAATTAACGATTTAGAAATCCCTACGAGGATCTCTATGGGTCTTTATTAAGATGAATAGGTCCTGTCTAAGAATATTTTATCACGCTTCGAAGATAAATCGTAAAATAGTGAAATTAACTATGAAAGAGGGTCTAAATATGTACTTTATCACAATGCAAAATATGTCGTATACCTACCTTGTGTTCTAGTTAAAGATATAAACAAAAAATAAAATG
Source organism: Coleophora deauratella (assembly GCA_958295455.1). Lineage (NCBI taxonomy): Eukaryota > Metazoa > Arthropoda > Insecta > Lepidoptera > Coleophoridae > Coleophora > Coleophora deauratella. The sequence continues at coordinate 12,635,523 of OY282391.1, read as the reverse complement.
AGAAATCGGCATCTCAACTTGTAAAATACCTCTTTATAATAAGTATTTGTAGTATTTACTACGGTATACAACGTGATGCAACAGTACGCGTGGTCCGACGCGCACTTGGCCGTTTTTTATCAGTACCTGTAGCTTCGTGTACGGGAGGGGACGGACGGGGGCTCCGACAGATGGCTGGCAGTTATAATAGAATGCTCGGTACAAGGTTACCAGTCGCCCACGGCTTAGAAGCTTCATGCTTAAAATGTACCTAGCTAGAGTACTCGGTAACAAAGAAGTCCCGCGGAGTTAAGGGAACTGCCGCCAGTTGAAGTATGAATATCATCACTAAATGTGCTCGCTCTGCTCCGCACTTTTTTCGTGGCGAGCACTTTACTTACTCTCTGTTTCCCACTTAATAGGAAAGGTTATAGAACTTTGTGGTTATAGTTATAGGTGAAATAAGACTCCGAACACGTCATATAATTTAGACATGTCTGTCGCACTGATCTATACTTGTCACGTGCTTAAGTTTTTTTACCATTTAATATTAATCACTGTAATACACGCACAAAGTACACTCACACACTGGTTGCAATTTAATTATTTTATTCATGTAGGCCGAAGTTGTTTGTAACAGATTGGAATATATTGATCAAAACTCGTTTAAGATGCAGCAAAAAAAAAAAACTTGTTTCCGCAGGCAAGAAACAAAATACCTATTTGGTATAAAAAATCATTTATATTTAATATAAATCTCACTAATTACAATCTTGTAGGTACAAAAATACTTGTTGAACAATCAACCCATGGTTTGCTTCTGAGTCCAAGACCAAAAACCATAGGAATACCTCTATCTAACAATGGGATTAACGAAATTCCCTGGTTGTTGATACAAGTCTGTTGACCAGCCATTATTACGGCATTCATATCATACGGCGACATTAGTATAGTATACATATTTATGAGTCTTGGCTTCCTCTAAAATACCTACTACAACTTTATGAGTCTATGGAAACAGAATTTACACCTCGTAGGCGCTTACTATAGTGTAAGTTGTATTGTAGTGGCTAGGTGGCCACTACACAGAGTATGCGCAGAATAAAAATAGGAGGAATAGGCAATAGTTTATATATTTTTGTTTGTAACGTTAGAGAAGAGAAAAGAAAGTGACAAGTTATTATAAAACAATACCACATGAGGATTTTTTAAATTTGCCACGATTCTCAAGACACCCTTTGGATGGCCAGACTCTAATAACTATTAGAAATAGATAGCCTATTAGAAAAGTCAAAAGGAGATTCAACATAAGTAACTATAGAGCATACTAATTTATTTCTTCATTTCTACCTCTAAATAATAGATATACCTAGTACGTATTTGGCCTGCCAAAGACTATGTCTGCATCAAGTCGTCTCCAACTTGCCTAGTTCCCCTACCGCATTTGTGACAGGCTATTTACATTCGGTTTGATATAAATACATTATTTTTGTTATTGCTTATACTATGTATAATGTTGCTTACTTGTTTACAACATGAGTACTTAATCAAAATAATATAACCAAAACGTTATTTAGTTATAATGAGAGACGACGAATCCGGAACACTGTTTAATCGTTTGGCGAACACCAGTCATATTAACATTGATGACAAAAATATACGTATCGTATTTATAACTCTGCAAATGATAAATTTAAAATATAATAACGAAAAAAGCAGACTCAAAGAGTATATACAACATGAAAATTATAGGAGCTAAAAGCATATCTCTCGACCCGACGAACGGTGGCATATAGTTTTTGCAATAAGCACTTTGGCCTGAGACTTTGGCCACAAGCCAAATATCGATAAACTCGGCAGTTGGATTGGTGTCTGACTAGCCTTAGGACAAAACACCACACGGTTTAGGCTCTCAACTTAAAACGCTTATAATATTACTGCGTTAATCATTATAAATAACTTAAAACAATATAACATTAGCCCGCAATGGGGTAAATAGGTTCAATTTCGATAGATATACTTTGTATTCTATATACTAAAAAAGAACATCAGCAGAAAATTACAACAATCAAGATGCGGTGGTACAATATGGGTAAACTAACAAATACCAAAGAAATCCAAGTTCTTCATTACACGTGTCATTTCGTTTGCCGGCCTTGTCTAGCAACCCCGTAAGATAATTTCAGCTCCGGCATTTGCGGAACTACTTATGCTGTCCCGCGGGATTCAGCACGATACTATAAAACGTCATAAATAAACCTTTAACTAGTAGGTACCATAATGACAGGTTTTAAGGCGCGACGTACACTCAATCTAAGGAGGTTGATGCATGATAATATAATATCGACCGTAACACCACTCATTTTAAGTTCAGATCAGTGTGGGTACCATCGCGGCGGTCACGTCAAGGCCGAACGCAAAATTCTCGAGATTTCGATGTTTTTATTACTTTTCTTGGCTTTCAATTAAGTTAAAAAAAATCCGTTCAAGTTAAACTGAAGGTATTAAAATGGCCGATTTTTGTGTGTTTGTTTAAACATAAACAAATATTTTGTTTCCGAGAGAATTTGCAATTAATGCAAAATACAGCGTTTACAGGATTTTTTTTCATCAAAGTTTTTGTGATTTTTATGTTTCTGTTCAAGACAATTTGTTTTGTATTGTTTCAAGTATATTATATATTTTTTCCATGGTGATAGCTTTAAGCATTATTTCAATAATTTGAATTGAATATTGCGATTTGGCGCCTCAGTGCCTTAACTGAGTTATAGAGGAAAAGTACCGAATATGGAATACATAAACAAATTCTTAAAAAAATCTGTACAATAGTTTTATTTTAATCAGTCTAATGGGTTACAATTAAATGCAGTCGTAATCACTCTTGAAAAGTAATAATTAAATCAACAAATAATAAACACTTCGTAATATTATTAACTAAAATAAATCAACCAAAAATATGCTTCTCAAAAATGTGATCCTATTATGGAATAGGGTATTCCATACTAACATATGTTCAATGTCAGGTCCCAAAACTGTTTTACGACCAAGGCAGCAGTCTATATTTCGTTCGTGGGTATGGCAAAACCGAAAGAGAGTAGTCCGACGTACATCAAAGACTTGTGCAGCTCTCTTGTAATCCATTTTTTGGGTTTTCATGGCTTCAATAGCATTTTTCATATTAGTTTTGTTCCAGGCTTTTCGTTTTCTTAGGCTGCATATACACGAGCGACACACAGCCAACGGCAGAGTCAACGGCAGCCGCTATCTGTTGCAATCTGTCGGCGGCAGCCGTCACCGTGTCAGCGGTTGCCTTCGCCACTTGTCGGCGGCAGCTGTCACCGTGTCGGCGGCTGCCGCCGAAACGCCGACGAGGCACAGTGTTTTTTTTGCCCCAAAAAAGTGACATCTTTTTTTTATTTGTTTATTCAGTTAAGCTTTTTATAACAAACGCAAGAGTAAAACTCCCAGGAATCAAATTTGTTTAGTTTATTTTTAAAAAAATCACAAAGTTTTGGTGACCTTCATGGTAAAAATACGGAAATTAATTCATAGGAAAAAAACTGTTCACAACTAAGTATTAATTATTTTACGGATATATAAAGATATTTTAGACGCATACTATCTTCTTTTTAGTTTATGAAAAATGCTGGTAATTTCCTAAAAAAAAAATATTTTCAGATTTTTAAAATTTATTTATTTTTATTTTTCTAGGCCGAAGTAGAGGTTCTGCCTAGGACAGATATATACCTAATACTAATATGTATCACCCACAAAATTATTACACTCTACTTGGGCGGAAGTTTAGAAAAAATGATTTTCAAAAATATCTCTTAGGGTTGTCACTAATTAAACCTTTCTATTTATATCGTGAGTATTATTTTTTGACTCGGTGGATGTCTTTCGGCTGATGATGATTATTTTTTGAAAGATTAATCAAATGCTTGCTTCACCTTTATTTGTGTCTGTTAAATCTGTTTCTATTATACAAAGTGACTTTTTTATCACTGACAAATATTTGTCAATCGTTTACTTTCTTTAAGTTGTTGACAGTTGCTGTGAGAAGTAAAACTGTTTTATTTCTGCCCTTGTTTGTTTTGTTGGGACAAGTTGTTCAGTTTCATAAGAACCATCTGCAATTTTCCGTTTTATTTCAGCAAATAAAAAGTCATCAAGCATAACTGAACAGACTGAATGTTAACGTACGTATAAGTTCATCGTCATATTTTGTCGGATAACATATTTTGTACTTCCTATTAATCAGCAAGTAGGTTTGTTGAAGACTTTATCGTAATTAGAAGCTTGTCAGAAATTAATTTCACATTTGAAATTTTGAACACTGTGCTAAGAAATGCTTTTGAATTTTTGAGAAGTTAGTTAGAATAAAGTATAGAATCACAAAGTAAGAAAAGATAGCGATAGAATACAGCAAATATACTGAAATAATCCGATCCATATTTTTTTTCAGTTTCCCATACAAATTCTTGATTCACTATTTAGATATAACAAAATAAATAAGGTGGATTTCTACTCATGAAATTGCACTACTTTTGTTTTAGTACTTTGCCGAAATAACAACAATATTTGGGCGTTTCATACCTATTTAATCAGTTAATTGGCAAGTCTGTAAGACCATTTTTTTTTGGAATTTCGGCAATGTTGATGCGCAAAAGTTGTTCAGTTCCTTAGTTTACTGCATCCAAGTATGTTTCAAATTAAAACTTTTTAAATACAGTTGATTTTATATAAAAAAAAGGTAAAGGGAAATGACCTTATTGTGTCAACCCTAAATCCAAAATTTTGACCTTAGTATTTAAAAATATATTTTACCAAACTTCCGCCGAAGTAGAATGTGGTAATTTTGTGGGAGATACATATAAATATGATGAATATATCTGTCCTAGACAGAACCTCTACTTCGACCTAGAAACAATATAAAAAAATAAAATTTAAAATTTAGAAAACTTTTTTTTTTGAGGAAATTCCCAACATGTTTGATTTAATAAAAAGGGGATAATATGCGCCTAGACTATCTTTATATACTTGATAAACAAATAATACTAAATTGTGAATAGTTATTTTTCTATGAATTAATTTCCGTATTTTTAACAGCAAGGTCACCAAAACTTTGTGATTTTTTTAAAAATAAACTACACAAAATGGACTCCTGGGAGTTTTACTCTTGCATTTGTTATGAAAAGCCAAATTGAATGAACGAAAAAAAAGAAGATGTCACTTTTTTTGGGCAAAAAAAACACTGTGCGAGGTGACGGCTGCCGCCGACGTGGCGACTGCAGCCACCGACGCGGTGACGGCTGCCACCGACGCGTTGACGGCTGCCGCCGACAGGTAGCGACGGTTGCCGTTGACTCTGCCGTCCGCTGCGTGCTGCTCGTGTATATGCAGCCTTACTGGCGGATCCATCATAAATACATCTGTAAAAGTAATTAGTCACCACATTAAAAACTTATTTACGTTGAGGTTACGTTGAGATCCTAATATGGAATAGTATTCCATATTAGGAACTCAACGATATTCCATATTACGAACAATATGATGGCGGGAGGAAAATAAATGTAACTTTTTATTATTATTAAATATTCATAAAATAACAATACCATTTAAAAACTACATACTTCGATTAGATACTTACTAACTTATATCGAAATATTCATGTAAGAATAATAAGAGAATATATACGTAAAACTTACGTAAATATACAATGGATGTTTCGTCAACAGTGTCGCGCACTCTTACTCGCGTCTTGTGCTGCCAAACGCCACATGCGCACTGGCCGTCAAATGCGGGTAACGAGAGGGATAACATGACATACGTATAAAATATTCGTGGTGCTTAGTTTTAGAAATATTATGGTGTTCCATATTAGGCACGTATTCCATAATTGGTACTTTTCCTCTACCTCTGTGTATTTTAGTAAATAATTAATCTTAAAAATTATATGTAAAAGTGACTATGTACTTTCGCATATCTTTATAGGCAATCATCATTAGAACGCATTGAATATCACCCGAATTCTTTTTTCCCATTCTTCCCGCGCTTACTGTTTCTCCTTCGACACGCAAGCTCGACCGCCTGATCTAATTTAATTTACTACATAGATTAGTAGGTACTTATTAGCAGTGAGTGATCTGTAACTCTTTGCTCATTAGTAAATAGCTTGCGTGGTCCCGGAAATTCGGCATCCTCGGGATTCCGGCAAACGGGCATTACATCCCCTAGCCAGTCTTGTCTGCTGTTCGACGTGGTAGTGATTATAATTACACCATGTGTTTCTTAAATCCTAATAGGCTCTGGCGGCGGAACATACATGATAGCTTTTGATTAGTGAACTTTCGTAAAGCTTGTTTGTATCCGTTGTCTTCAATTTCAATGTGATGTCCAATGTTCCTATTCAAGCCAGTGTTGCAAAAGGATCAGCGTTTGCTAGATTTGTTACCGTTTTTAAATTATTGATTATCTTGTCTAGAAATTAATTCGAGTGAGCCGACATTTCGCTTGCAGTCGTTCCGCGTTGCACCTCATTGCCTCTGCTTAACCGCTGCCGCTGTCAGTGCACGAGCGCAGGAAGGCTTTCTTGTGGACAACGCAGTCACGCCTCGAATTATATTATAATAGAATTATCATAGTTGTATTTCTTGACTTTCTGTAGACTTATTAAATTACATATCCAGCTTATCCAGGTAGGTGGGTCCATTTCAATCTCATTTATACAGTTATGACAGTTGCAATATGAGCTTTGCTTACTATATTATAATAAAACTAAAACAAAAAAGAATTAATTTTACTTTTTTAAATTTAAATAATATGTAGATTAACAGCCTGAAGTTTAAATTGCCTGTTGTAATATTGTACTTTGTTTGAATGTTACAATATTCGTACTACGGAAATTAACCTGCATACATACTTATATATAAGATAATAAGAAAAAAAAAAAAAAAAGATGGTGGCATTAGGCCTATTGCTATTGGGACTACTTTTCGTCGTTTGTGTGCAAAACTTGGTTGCTATGCTGTTAAGGATGCTATGGCTTCCTATTTACAGCCGTATCAACTAGGCTTCGGTACAGCTTTGGGTTGTGAAGCAGCTATTCATGCAACTCGATCCTTTGCTATGACAAGTGAAAATTCAGATAATGTCATTATTAAATTAGACATCAGGAATGCCTTCAATAGTGTGGAAAGGGACACAATTCTTTCGGAGGTCAAGGAACACATTCCAACTCTCTTCCCTTTCTTGTATCAGTGTTATTCAACACCCAGTTTTCTTTACTACAGGGAGTCATCTATTACTTCTCAAGTAGGTGCACAGCAGGGTGATCCATTGGGCCCTTTAATATTCAGCCTAGCCATACATAAATGTATTTCTTCTCTTGAAACGCCCCTAAACATTTGGTATCTGGACGACGGAACAATTGGTGGACCTCCAAGTGTTGTGGCACGGGATGTTAATATGCTTTTTTCTAAACTGAAAGAGTTGGGCCTTGTTTTTAACACTAATAAGTGTGAAATTTTTCCATGTGGTCAGCAGGCTCATGATTTTATTCCTCTTTTTGAGAATTTAATTCCTGGCTTAAGAATAATTGATCGAAACTCCTTTAATTTGCTCGGCGCTCCCATTTTCGAAGACGCTGTTCCTGATGTTCTACGCAAAAAGTGTGACGCTATGGCCGCTTTGCGTGTACATTTTAAAAACCTTTCAGCTCACGTGTCTCTTGTTTTGCTTCGATGTTGTTTTGCAATACCAAAACTAACATACACCATAAGGACTACACCTTCTTGGCTTTATCCTAGTGATGTTTTGCAAATTGATAACTTAATCAAGGATTTAGTACAAGAAATATTAAATGTTTCACTAGATAACGATCAGTGGCGCCAAGCATCACTTCCTGTTCGTTTTGGTGGTATTGGTGTGCGGCGAGTTGAGGACATCAGCCTGGCAGCTTTTTTGGCCTCGGCGTATGGGGTGAGAAATCTAGTCGCTAAAATACTCTCTTTCAATGGTGACGGATTTGTTATTCCTTATGAGCCAGAGGCCTTTGCTGCTTGGTCTTCTCTGTGTCCGGGTAAAAGCCCTCCTGATAGTCCAAGCGTTCAGAGACACTGGGATGATATTCGTTCTCGTCTCATTATTGACACGCTTATGAATGACGCTTCTGGTGTTGATTTAGCTCGTCTCAGGGCTGCTTCAGCACCAGCCTCAGGTGCTTGGCTACATGCTTTGCCATCTCCGCAGCTTGGTACGTTCCTGGACAATGATTCTCTGAGAATAGCGGCAGCCCTTCGTCTTGGCTGCGTGGTTTGTGAGCCTCATCGTTGTGTATGTGGCACGATGGTCGAGTCAAACGGCCATCATGGTCTTAGTTGTGTTAGATGTAGTGGCCGTTTGTCTCGCCATCATGCACTTAACGACATAATCCGTCGCGCATTAATATCGGCAAACATTCCTTGCATTACGGAGCCGCAGGGTTTAGTTCGAACAGATGGTAGGAGACCAGATGGTCTTACTCTTGTACCGTGGCAGAGAGGGCGCTCCCTTTTATGGGATGCAACGTGCGTTAGCACCTTTGCTTCAACTTATGTTGGTGGCACTGCTCGTGAGGCCGGGTATGCGGCTGAACGCGCTGCGCGTCAAAAACATGACAGATATTCGGTCCTAAAGAACACGCACCTTTTTATCCCCTTCGCGGTGGAGACATCAGGCACTTGGGGATCTGAAGCCAGGGCTTTTGTGAATGACTTGGCCTCTCGCTTAAGACAAAGGGGCCATGATCCCCGTTCCGGATCGTACCTGACTCAGCGAATTTCCGTCGCAATTCAGCGTGGTAACGCTGCTTCTGTGATGGGCACTTTTGTTCCGGGAGCGATTCGGGGCGGTATTTTTGACTAATCAGTTTTTAATTGTGTTAATTTTTTTTTTTCTTATGTTCTATTATTTGTGTGTTTTGGTTTTTCATGTGTTTTGTGTAATAAATTTTATGTACCAAAATACAATAGATAATAAGAGATATAAGTTATATCATACATATTTTGATATTTTTTGTTGGATATTTTTATACTGCAAAATACTTGTTAATTAACCCGAGCGAGACTAAAACACTAGTTGACCCTTCGTTGACCATACAGTAATACCCCGCTTAACGCGAGTGATGCGTTCCAGACAAAATCGCGTTAAGTGAAATTCGCGCATAACGGGGCATAAACAAATAACGAGCTAAAATATAAATCAATGTACTTTTGTTAGAGAAAGTTGACACAAAATATTAATCACTTGCACTTTTTTTTCGCACATAAGAAAATTAGCTGTCTAAGGTTTTTTGTGTCGCATTTTGTTTGCGCTCTTGCAAAATTCTAAAAACTATTTTCCTATCTTTGGAGTTACCGGCAAGTCAACCGTCAATCTTTTTCAATTAATGAGCAGTTACGGGTTGCTATTGGTCAATGAAATCACACCACTTAGCATGCAAATGAATCAATCAACGCATTCGCGTAAAGCGGGGTAAATTAGCGCGAATTTTAAAAATCGCACTATAACGAATCCGCGTAAAAAGGGGTCGCGTTAAGCGGGGTATTACTGTATAACTGTCCTTTGCTGTCAACTGGCCAATAGCCTCTGTGTCGGCGCTTACGCTCGATCATTGCACACTTCCGCCTGCGCGGACGCAGTGTTCCATTAGATATTAATATAATATGTAATAAAACTGATAAAGCTTTACTGGACTTATATATTACATAGGCTATAATTGTAAATAAAAAGATGATTCATATCTACCTATATTGCGACAGCTAAAGTGCTTACTTGATGGGTGCAAAACATCGTTTATAATGTTATACTTTATTTAAGTATGAGTTTAATAAAGTGCCTTGATTTATTTTGTATCTGGCTTGGACTAGTTCAAGTGCTTGAAATATACATATAAGTAAAATATACAAGCAGGGGCGTTTCAAAATATTTTTAACCAGCTTTCGCCTACAACTTCGCCCGCGTGGATATCTTTTTTGTGATTATCGTTAGGGACCGCAGTTCGCGAACCGCAAACCAGCCATACCAGTATTTTCATAGAAAATATTGGGGGGCTCAGCCCCGTGTGTAATGTCATTGGGGGGGGGGGGGGGGGGGGGGCTCGCGCGCCGTATGGAGTCGGCGCCAGTATAAACAAGGCAAGATTTTGTTCCCTAAAATGCAGTTAAAATTTCTTAAAAACTCAAGTAAATGTAAATCTTTTACATATTGTTACGTTACAAAAAGAAAGAGGGCGTCATCCGGAATTACAATATTTAACAAAATAAAAGGGAAACCTATACAACCTATTCTAGAAAACGTCCGCAAATGTCCACAGTTCAATTCAATGTTAACACTATTTACACAAAAAAAAACGTCACGTGAGGCGGCGGCGGCGGTGGGCGGCTTGGTGCGTCGGGCGGCCGGCCGGAGGGGTTTGCTCCGACGGCGACGGGGGGCTCGCTCCGACGGCGACGGGTAGAGCGGCTGGGACGGCAGCACGAGGGCCCGGGACTACAGGAAGGAACACTCGAAGGAGAGAGGTCCCGGGCTTCTGTTCCAAGAATTTTGATTAATCGAAGTCCGGCGATAGAACAAATCTCCGCCCGCTCTTGTTCAAGAAATCTACAAGAATGATCGTGTTCATTTTGAATTTTCCATTTTGACATTCTTCGTTATCAGTCCTGGCTATTCTCACTCGCCAGAAAAGATATGCGTTAAACCAAAAAGACCATAGTTCTTAATTAATCTCTTAATAATATACAACTGATGCAAACTCCTTAAGAATAAAATGAGTTTCCTATAGAAACTATAAGATGTCAAACATAAAAACATTGAATTGAAGTTGCACCGAAAATAAACAATATTTGAGAAAATACAAGAATTTCGAGATAAAGATAATAAGAAACGCTAACTTAAGAACCTACGCACATAAAGGAATAAAAGGAATACATGAATAAAACTAACAAAGGTAAATATTTACAAGAGAGATAAAAAATATAATATAATCCCTATAATATGTATGTCGTAACCAGATCATATGTATTGGCCAGATCATGAAATCTCCGACAAAATAAGAGTCAATGGTGTCGATTCGGTTTTCACGATTAAACATTAAACTTATGTGACAGGATTAAACTTAATTTAAGTGCTCTGTCTTTTTCTATCTACATATATCGAAAAAATGACCACGCTGAATACGTTAAAAACAACCGACTTCAATCGCAACAACTCCAATTTTGCTATGTTTTTGTTGATTTTCTCAAAAACCGCTGAATTGATTTCGATAAAATTTATATGGGACCACCTGTGAAGTATACCATTTTAAACAAAAAAAGAATTTTCCAAATCGGTTCAGGCGTCTTCGAGTAATCGGTGAACATACATTAAAAAAAACCGACGAATTGAGAACCTCCTCTTTTTTTGAAGTCGGTTAAAAAGACAAGGACGGGACGCTTTAAATAAGTTTAGTCATGTCAAATAAGTTTAATCATAAACACCGAATAGACACCAATATTATTTTATACGGTAATACTCGTACCAGTAACTTAACCTGAATTAGAGTTTTATCTGAGCTCCTCCAACGATATGGCCAGTCATTTCATAATCTGGCCAATGTTCTGATCAGGCCACGATACATACATTGTCAAGTCAATGGACGATCAATCCGTTCTACCGATTTAATAGCCAAGGTTAGAAAATATAGCTAAGAAACAAGTGGTTATAATAATACATATACAATACTATAAGCTCATTGCCAAGACATAGACCCCACACCGGCAGCCCGATCCTACGCAAACAAGCGTCGTCGTTTGAACATCATACAGATACATACAATAAATAGGCGTGTACTCGCAGATACTTAGGTAATCATGAAATTAAAATTAGTCATTACACTATATACATACAGTTTGGTTTTCTGTCAAACAAGAATGCGTCATCAAATACTCATTAGTAGTTTAGTACCACTACTAGCTATCTTCATAACTCCACGCACTCCTGGGACAAGGACTAATTTAAAATTATGTATAAATATATTGTATAAAAAGAACATTCACCTACTTAATAAAATTCTTCTCGCGGTCTCGTGTTAGCGGACACTTCACGAAACGTGTTGAGTACAGGTTCCAAGCGGAGTGGTAACTTTGTAATGGGTAGAAAAAAATTTGATTTAAAAGAATGTATAAGTACCTACTTCATTAAAAACATTTTGAATTTGAATTTTGAATTTGAATAAAATATAGTTCTTTTAGCCAATTGGTCCGGTTATGCAAACTGGTACAAAATTTATTAAAGAAAATTATACGGACTAGCTTCGGACTAGACTATGTGTATGCTTTTTGGGATGTGTCGCTCGAAAAGAATTATGGCAAGATCATACCTGACTTTTTAAAACGTATAAAATAAAGACGAAAAAAAAAAATTAAAATATTTACTCTTGATTTTTAAATAAGCCAGTATGGTTATTGCAACCGGAGGAAATTAATTAATTATTTTTGGAAGTTTAGTTGACTAACTGGTCCCGTAGCGCGTTCCGAGGGTACGTTCAGACAGCACCCGTTCACTTTGACAGCAGGATAACCTAATATAAATCTCGTAAGTGTGAAAGGGAAAGTACATAACAACAACAGTTGCTCTCAGGGTGTACCCATTGAACGCGGCCCTGAGCAAAATGTCATTGTTGTGCTTTTAGTGTTGCCATTCGCTAGATACTTCACAATTGTAGAAGATTATTTCTTATTTCACTTTAAGTGTAAGGAAATTATTCTCTTTATCTTTTTTTATCTGGTTCAGAGAGTCTTAATTCTTGAAGGAATACGTTAAGGCGTAACACCTGAATAGTTCTTAGTGTTTTTCATTTTTATACTTTAACAAATTTAATCCAGGTAAATTAATGTATGGCAGTTTGCCATTATTCTTTATAAACTGATTCTGGCTATAAATCATGTTTAACTTAACTTTTAAATGATTCATCGACCTAACAAAAAAATTATATGTTAAGAGAGGCAGTGACGTGTGGAGTGTCTTTTTTTGGATCTTAATCGTTATACCTATATTACGTTACCTCTTAGTCTGTCGTGGCTAAATCGCAGAATTGACCATATCTTAGTTTTGAAAGTTTTGTTGTGAACTCTGTATAATAAGGTCAAGTAATGAGACTTTGGGATTTTGTTTTATTTATCTAAAACCATAAGTTTCAGAAATCTCACTTTGATTTTCCTGTAAAATACAGGGTTATTTTTGGATCCTCCACCAAAACTTCACAGTGGCTTCTACTCATGAAACTGAGCAACTTTCCCCAAGTAACTAATGGTCAGTTAAGCAAAGGCTCCTTTGTCATACCGTCTAAGTTACACTTCTTGTTATGTTACCGTTTTAAGAAATTGATATTTCCGAAATAGTGGAACTTTTAACGACAGATATGAACATAAACGACAGATTTTACAATAGGCATTTTTAATGAAGTGAATACTGTATAAAGGCTGTATAACTTTAGAAACCTTTGCGTCTCTCCTTAAGAAAATAAAATTGTCTTTGGTTTGCCAATCTTTTGACAACCGGAAGACAACCGGTTACTAATCGGTCACACAGGGGGGGGTGAGATAGCCTTCAGAGAGCGGCAGGGAGTGTCAGTACTGTATAATGTCCTTATATTGTGGTGTATACTTTGTCTCGAATCCAAATGGCTCACTATAAATTAACTCACTCTAATTTATAGTGAGACGACTACTGGATACTTGGCGTACTCGGCACGTTTATTTTAATACTTGTACTCGGCCGAATAACTCGGTTCAAATGACGAGTACTCGGTAAAATAAAGTTAATATATAATTTTAGAGATTAGAGATAATATAATGAAAACAAGCCTGTTTTTAAATAAAGTGATGAGCATTTATTTAAGAAAACAAAGGTATATATAATTTTAGAGACCGTATTTTTACTTTCGAGCGACGAAGGGGTAAGCAAGTATTGTCATGGCAAAAAAATAATTGAACTCGAAATTTTGATAGGGATTGATTGTCTTAGAGCCCAAAAATCTAAAAAATAAAAATGTTTCTGTGTGGTCCAGTACTCTAGCGCCAATACCACTGGATATATTTTGTTAATATCTTTTTTATTTCTTCATAGACATTATTACTGGCTTCAGAAAAAAGTCGCTTGCATTTAGTTTAATATATATTGTGTGTTGAACATACACAGCGACAAAAACAAAATGGTCACTTAAGAAAGACATCAACAAGAACTACATATGTAATTTTTATTTTTTTGGTTAAATAAAATTATTTTTTTTACTGTTTAATAATATTGGGATAGGCCACCAAACTGCGGTTGTAGCTACTCCAAACGACAAAACTTTGTTCGACAGTACTCACTGCTATAGGCGAAAAACCTATATGTATAGACTAATATTTTATCTCTGATATTGTGAGTCACTTCTGTTAATCGTTTTACCAGAAACATAAAGAAATTATCGAAGAGGATATTGAACCGAGTAATTCGGCCGAGTACTCGGTTTGGCAAACCTTAAACCGAGTAATACTCAGTACTCGGCTACTCGGTAAAACTTGTACTCGGCGCATCTCTACTATAAATCATTTTGCGATTTGAGCAAAGTCGTAGAACAAAAGTTGTTTAGTACGATGAGTAGAATCCTCAGTTAATAGGTCCTACACCAATTTTGTTACACCCTGTATATGTACCCAATATCAAATGCAAATAAATAATTTTCAATTCATAATATTTTTAATTTATATTTTTTTGTGTCCTATTAGTGAAAGCCAATCAGTCCCTATTAAAATGTAAAGGTAGATTTTTTGTGTGTTAATACTTACTTAGTTCTTCACCACTCGCTTCTACTCGCTCAGCTGCTCGAAAGTAAAAACCTCCAAAATCTGAAAATCGATATCGTCGGCTTGATTACCATACTTAATTAACTGTTTAGTAAAATAAAATTATTAACACTCTCTCCTGGTAACGTAGAAGTACTTTGTGAAAACCATAGATGATGTATTATAGAGCATTATCTTTCAAAAAAGTATTCGTAATTCAAATTGCAAACATGGATCAAGAGTTCAACGGCTGGGTGACTACGACCAAAACATGAATCGATTAAAAATTTAAATCGATTTATTGTTCGTTAGGACCGTCGTCGGGCACACTGCTGTTGGTGCTGGCGTCACTCGCCGCATACAGCTGATTCTCCACAAAGGAGATTAGCATCCGCTCCACTTTCCCCGGTATCGGTGTAGCCGTGCTCATGAATGCGATCTCTTTGTTCACACGCTATCATTACCATGTAGTAGATGATGTTTTAAGCAAATTTCATACAATAAATCTTTTTGTAGTTATTACATCGAGACGATTGGCGATTTCATTTTTCACCAATCTGCGCAACTCGAAATATGAAAAGCTTTGTATGAAAGTAAGCAAACTTTCAAGGGGGTCTTTCTACGTTACTTTGATGCTACGGTTCGGCTAATAAAAATCGGTGCCAAAGTATAAAACTTCCATGTTTCGTCGTCACAGTTACGGTCGATTCGAATTTGTATATGCATCATAATGCATATTTCGTTTAATGAGAAATTATAAAATACAGATCTTTATCCCGAATAATGAGTAAAACATTTTGTTACTCGTAAAATAAATAACACCACTAAAAAGTATTGAGACTCAAGCAAGGTTTGCCGTAACAATATTTGATCATCTGATTGTTGAGTCGCTACTGTGACTGGCCTTCAATGTATTGGCCAGCGAAAAGTCACCCGCCACTTGCTCGTAAAGACGTTAAGGTTCATAAAAGGATTTAGTAAGTTTACATTGGAACCGTTTATCTCGTAAACTAAAACAAGTTCTGCCACCAAAAAATGTGACTTATCTTGTAACACCTATTAACCGTGCAGTGCCCAAGGGACACACGTCGCGTCGTTTAATAGCCCGGTGTTGCTATCGGATTGACTGCTTTTAATGATGATTTTTACTCTTCACTTTGCTTACGGCCCTAACATGTCGATTTTCTTAACGCTTCTCTAATAATTATGTACTTACATATTCAAATGTCTAAGCATGCATAGGGCTAGCTATAGTGTTTAAGTCACTAATTTTGGTTGTTAAATCACAAAGCTTCAGACGTTTAACAAATTTTACATAAAAAAATGTGGATTACTTCTAACTAAATACAAAATATACGTATAACAACTTTTTCAACACACTTGCTCATAAAGTGGCTCTATGGTCACCGCAATTAGGCACAGAATGATACCCATAATCAAACTGTGACTTTTTCATTGCTATAACTCACTAGTGAGTTATAGATTTTTTTTAAATTTTATTGGTTGAGTTGCTTTGTTCTTAAAAAAGTTTTTATTCAAAAAAAAAAAAGATCGTGTTCAATAGAACAAATAAATTAATGTTCCTATTGCTTGCTCATTTCATGCAACTTCTTAATTAAATAGATAATTTTAACTCGTACGTGTTTAATAAATAAAACTTTCACTCAAATATAACTTTTGTTTTCTCTGTAATAAAAGAAAACTTTAAATTCCCCATTTTGTACGTGGCAGAATAGGCGCAAATCCTATGCGCCGAAAATAATAAAAAAAACCTCATCCCTTTAGTCTGTGGCCGATCGCAATGCGCGCGCATAGGAAAACTGATTAATTTTTCCCGCCATAGCGAAACATTTTTCACAACTCGTTTTCACTGTTGAAATGAGTTTTTATTGTTATTTTATTCACAAGTGTGTTGAAAAACGTCGTATGATACTCGTGTGTATTGATGATTACCGTCCTTGGCTCTCGTAAGTTCGTAAGCTCAATGGCGCCTCGACGGTAATCACCAATGTTACACACTAGTACCATAATGTACTATAATACTCTCCTTTTCTTCTTATTTTTTACACATTATGAAATATAAATGGTTATCTTAATGTCTTTAAATATTTGAAAATTATATTTCTCAACTTTCAAATCCAAAGATTTGTTTCACGCTAAAAATCATCCGACCAATCGTATATTGCATCATATCGCAAGGAAAATATTGAGCCAGAAATTAAAACATTACGCGATTGTTTTACCAACATGTCCCGATAGTGTTATCTTTAAACCAAAATAGAGTGGCCGTTTTATGTTTCACTAGTGGAGCGCCTGTGACTTCGTTCATGTCGACATCGGATGTGAACACTTCTTCGCTCTCGGTTGAAATTTATTTTATCCATAAAAACTTTAATACCACATTTCACACAATTAACGATTATATTTTTTCTTGCTCTTTCGTATACTCTAAGAATCTAAGGAGTATATTCGAATTTTTAATTGTCTTAGATGGTTTGTCGGTCAGTCAGTCAGTCAGTCAGTCGCGGTACTGTTTTATACGTGTAGATAGATTGAACTTATCGAACATTGACATCTACGATGCATGATGATTATATCTAAAGCATTGTTATAAAGTTTTTATTTCCACTGAATTGACGTCATGTTATTGTTATCTAAATTGATTCTAATTATAAAAATAACCTTAGTAAGTAAAATTAATAGTTTTAGTAAGTTTTAATGCACTTTATTTTTAACAGTTATGAATTAGCTATTATACAAGATATTTAAGAACAAGAATTCTGCATGAAAACTTGAAGATTTTTAGTTTCTTATATAACTTTTTCAAGTTTTTATGCGGAATCTTAAATATCTTGTTATCATAACAATAATAATAAACTCTATTTCAAGCAATGCTCATAAATTGTCGGTAGAATTTAACCTACCTATATCTTAGTTTACAATTGTATCTGTATTAAATATTTATGAAATAAAATTAATAAATAATGAAGATAATTATATAATCTTCGGGCATAGAAACAAGAGCGCGCTAAGGTTATCGTATATTATTAATTATTATATTAACACAATTCAAAGAGTTTCACCTGTAATTATGTCAGTATGAAAATCTAAAGAATTAAATTACCCATGACGGTCACTTTTGTGCAGCCAAACCCAAGTGGAGCCGTCTCGAGTTGTGCATTAGCACTCAATACTCAGTACGTCATCCGACTGTGATATGTAAGTCTATGAGAACCATAGCTTACTAGGTTGACAGTTTCATAATACGAGATTTTTTGGGTAGGTCTGAGAAGAGGTCAACGGCCGGTCTAGTGATGAAATAAGTTGGTAAATAGACCAGCAGCTGCCAGCTAGAGACTTTGTTAGCGTGCAATTTGTAATGTTTATTTGGTAATTCCGGGTCATCTATTTATGTGCAAGATTAAAACAGCTGCTTTTGTATGATTGAATAATAAATTCAAAAAATTGTGTTATTTTCAAAACCAGTAAGATTTTAGAAAAATGTTAGTGATGAAACAATTACAATTAATTGTAATTGGCAATTACTGGCATTTTAACAATTAATTGTAATTGTCACTTTTACGACAATTATTTAAACAATTATTAAGATTACCAGTTTTTTAATTAAAATATGTATCTAGAAGACAAAACTTTTTCCCAAGGAAAAATTCGTAGTTTCTGAGAAAAATATTAAATTTTTTTCCGGTTAGGAGCACTATTTAGGCACTATTTTTAATATGAAGCCTGCTAACCTAAAGTTTTATGTTTTAAAAATAAAAATCTAGTAAAATTTCATTTTCCATATAAAAAATTCTTAAGTTAGGCGACATAAAACATATATGTACTTATCTTTTACGTTTTGACGGGTTATAATGTTATGTCATGTTTTAGGTCTCGTACTTTGGTTTTTTAATACAGTCTTAACAATCCAGGCACTTATATTAAAACACTCCCAAATATGATAACAACCAATCTGAATATCAATAATTGTAATTGGCAATTATTTCATGAAAAAAAATTAATTGTTAACCAGTAATTGTTTCATCACAAAAAATATCTATGATCTGTTTTAAGGTAGATTTATTTTAAAAATAGCTATACACAGACACAGCCACTGGCGTACTATACTTAACGTATTTTACATCACAGTCGATAACACCGGAAGCAGCGTTTGTCGTATTTCCTCATTCGCAGTGTAGCCCGACCCGAACATATCAGCGCATACACGACCGCTCACAATGCCGCTGTCTGTTTACGTTGTTATAAGATATTATTATGCATAGAACATATTATGGCACAGAAGCACAAGTGGAACAAATGCGAATAAATAAAATTCAGGTATCTATGTAACGATCCAACTGCAATCAGTGTTTGCTAATGGGTAAAGTCAAAAGTGTCTTCCATTTTCCTCTAATTGTCGATCACAGTAAATAAATTAAATATAGGTCATATTTAATTTATTTACTGGTTAATTTGTGTCAAGTCTTGTAAAGTGCACCGACTCTATATGTAATTTACATGGACTGACAAGCTAATCTCACATCGAATGGTCATCCTACTTTTATAATTGAAACGTTTGACGTTCATACTCTTATATTGCAGCGCTCGGAGAGCTGTAATCAGAGCTGTGAACACTCATCACGCTAATAATAGCTGCTATTTCTATAAGCTGACCGCCGCCTGATTATCATCAATTGCTAACTGACACTGCGTACTTTATCTGCTAATCCTAAAATAAAAGACTCGTTTAAAATAATCATACCTCTAAAGATAAACAAAACACTCCACTTTAGTTTACATAGCGTATGTATATAGGTAGCACTAAACTAAATTTAAAATGCAATCATCTCACCTCTTTTGTAACACAACTTACATGAATTTGCCTGGTTCTCTCTTACGTAATATGTAATTTTACTTACCTATGTGTGTTATATATTGGTAATGGAAACCTTACACCGGGTTTTGAATTAAACATCTGACTTTTGCAATATTATCTGGCAGCAGGTATTTTTCCTGGAAAAGTATGAATGTAAGTAGTATGAATAAGATGAAAAAGCATCTTATATATTCTTTTAATGTGCTACAGAATTTATAATTACAGGTGATGTCGTCGGTACTGAAATAGTTTAATTTTTGAAGCCACCGATAACCTGTCTCACTGCAGAAATATTCCGAGCATTCCTGTTCTATCTGTTTCCTATGTTAGATGTTTTGCCATGTACATGATAAAATACGTGACTGTTTCTGAGTTTAGCCGCCGGATGGACTTATTTGGATCGTTAGTTTTACACGTCACCTCAGTCAGCGGCCGGCAGAGGCGGCGCATCGTCGCGGGCGCATCTTATTACCTCGAAGCTTCGTGATTCTGGTCTAGCAATTTAAACACACTGTTTTAACCATATTTTTTGTCATATCACTGTATCTATCTCTCTCAGGTTTGTCGTTGAAACGAGACAAATGATTTATCGTCGTAAATAGCGCGCAGGAGTGGCTATTAATGCTAGTGTAGTGCTGAAGCCTACGCGCAATTATAACAATTGTTACCGTCTGAATGTCACACCAAAAGAGGGAATATGAAACATTAAATGTATTGTTTCAAGAACCTTCGGATATAATAAAAGCGCAATTTTTTTAATTTAAAATTTTTAAAATTATTTTAAAATTTATTTAAAAAAAACTATTACACAGTACCTAGATAGAGTTTCAACATTAAACGCATACTAGTATAGTTGCACTACTTTTGAGGTCTACATACGATTTTATTTTACTTAGTTTGATCTGTAATTTGACCGAAATTATAAATCAACTTTAAACTAATAGTCTCATAGATGATTTAAACATAACACGCTAAGACATCATTGAATTGGTGGGAGTAGCAATTAACTTATCATACCTTTCAACACGTGTCAAGAGTATATCAATCAATCAATCAATCACGTGTCGTTTACTTGTCGTAGTAATTATTTGCTACTCAAATAATGTCATTTGACTATTTACTGCGTTATCGGATAGCTGTTTTTTTTTTTTGTTAAATGTGAGAAATACGAACGAATCTTCTTTATACTCACTCGCTATCTGACTGAGCTATTGGATGTAATTTTTTGTACGTGTGCTCTTTGTATCATGCTTGGTGGCCTTAAAACTGGCGGTGAAAATTTACGTATTTTCTACCCTTAGTAATATTTAGTTACTAGCTTTCTGACCGCGGCATCGCTCGCAATGTCATTGACGCTATTAGGTATTTAGCATTCCCACTACCTTACTTACTTGAGGAAATCCAAATTTCGTCAAGACTAGTTGAGACGTAAAGAGGGAACGTACAAACATATTTTCACATTTATAATATTACTTAGGATAACATTATATACTCTTTGAAACTGGCGATATGTATTTAAAAGAAAGAGCGGTATTGGAAGAGTGTGAAGTAGTAATTTATTATCAGCTGTCATTATTACCGACACAGATGTTGACGCAGCCGGACTCTAACAAACAGACAAAAATACACTTTTTATATTCAGAATTTTCTCATAAAATTAGTTCTTAAATTAATGAAGTTTTCTGAAGCTGGGAAAATATCTTTGACAATATGCTGACAATCAATTTGAAAACCAGTTTCTGACTCTGTCTTACTGAATGTATTATTTTGTATAGCTACCCGTCCAAAGTGTCCTCCTACTTTTGCCTCCAGGACTTATTTCTTCTTCAGATTTACATTTATGGAGGCCACAGTGTCGTTGATACTGAATAACATTGTGTTTTGAAAAATTATTGTAATATTCTCGATTAAATTTGCGTGATGATTTCTACACGAAGACGTAATGTGATAAAAAATACTTGTTTTCTTGTCCAATTCATATTTATGAGCACTAGTGCAATGCCTTTTAGATATTTGTGATTTCAGTTCAGGTTTAGTACATGGTTTTGAATTTAAATAGAAGCCCTATTTAAATTCAAAACCCTTGTTGATTAAAAAAAACGTTGCATTTTATATTTCACAATCTCATTTTATCTTCTTACATGGGACTAACTCGTAAATCCACGTATAATATTAAACATCAACGCCTTCAATTACAACATATTTTTTAAATTGTTGTTCTTGTTGCCTCTCATTATCTTTCTCCAGACTTTTAGATTTTTTTGTATAGAATATACATGTATAACATTTTTCAGCAAAAAAAAAATGGATTTTTTTAGCAAAAACAACCGACTATCAGGCGTTTAGGTCATTTCAAATGTCACAGAGTATTGAAGTGAGGCAACTGAAACTGATCTGTATCTCCAAAGCATAAGAATGGAAATGTGAATGACATGCATAACACCGTAAGCGAAGGTTCCAACAAGTGCACGTGTAATTCGATCGATAAAGCCACTCAAATGCAGCATCGAGCTCATTACATGATATGATTCTAACAACTGACAAACATGTGCTGTTTTGTAATCCTACGTGACCCCTAAGTTTGGGAATATTAGGAAAAACAAAATATGGAACTTTCAGAAAATAAAGTAGATATTTCATTTTACAAAAATAAACAACCATAACAACTGATAACTTTAAAACTAATAATAAGATACTCTGTCGATTGTAGTGAAAACTTGAACACATTAATGATGCTATCTACTAGGTACCTACTAATAATCGTAAAGACACAAAAAAATACAGATGTATGTCATAGACAATGTCATTAGTAAGTTAAGCTACACAACTCAATGCTAAATAAAAAAGAAGAGAGAGAGAGAGTGCCCAACACCCTTAGAGCCGCCATTTTTTTAAGATTCTCCCAAATAAATTTGACAGGCAAAAACACTTATGTGGAATGCCAAATAAAAAAGAAAGGAAAGGAACCCTACCTTGGTTCCTTAATTATTTTATATTAGGCGAAATTTAGAGGCGCTTGACCTTTTTATTCCCATAGGAAGGTAGCCCGTAGGTTGTGTGGCTCGTGGCCAACCCCAACGGGCGAAGTTTTTAAGCCGCCTATAGGGGCTCTGACATGACTTAACCACTGCGATCCAGTGTTAGCAACCGGCGGCACCAACGGCTTAACGTGCCTTGCGAAGCACAGAAATGCAACCACGCAAGCGTCACTGAGTCACGATCGATTTTATTATTTCGAGCTAGTAATGTGTACAGCACGGTAGTTAAATAAAAAAGTGTTAAAATGCTGTTGAAGTTCTTTCACCGTGAATAGATTTGAGTTCTCAATTCTAGCACAGTCTAGCATGCCACAAAAAAGCAAAGTAGGTACAAGCTTGGACTAACTGGTTATTCTACTCAACATTCTTAACATCATTTGTTCTATAAGTTTGCTTACATTGCAAAAAAAAATTGTTCCATACAAAAACGGCCAAATAAGTGATCAATTTTGATGAAAAGTCCAATTTTTTTTTTTTGCAATTTGAGCAAAGTCGTAGAACAAAAGTTGATCAAAATGTTCAGTACTTGAGTAGAATCCCCTACCTACGCCAATTGTGTTACACCCTGTATATATTAACTTAAACAAAGTTTTGTGACATGTTAAATGTATATCTTTATTTAAAACTAGCTTTTGCTACTGTCTCTATCCGCGTTGACTTTAGTTGTTAAGCTTTCCTCTAAATAAAATAAGTTGCAGATGATTTTAGCGCTGCTGAAATGTTTATATTAGAAAGTTTTAGCACTAGATAGATAGATAAGAAAGTGCATAATGCTTTTTATGCTTAGTTTGACAGCCTTTACACAGCTTTCCCGTGGATTTGTAGGTCGCGACATAACATAGGTTTCTATGCCCCTTTTGTTCAATACAAGGAATCTATTTTACATTACACACAGTTTGTTTGTTCTTTAATCTTGAAACTCTATTTGTGTCTTCTTAATGTCATTCAACAAAACTTTTGCCTCTCACTTTAAAATTAGTTCAATAAGATAAGAAGTACTTACTTATTATTGTATTCGCGTAACTTATGGTCACCTTAAACCTAAATTTATGAACATCTCCTATAAATTATGTAATAGTAAGATTACGTATGTTAGGTTACGATTCGAAAATACGAGTAAATTATGGAGAGTGTATAACAATCACGTGGTACAGACAAAAACATTTTCATGAGAATTTTCACTTGTTTCTAGGAAAGTTTGAATAAATATAACCTTCTTTAAATAACAAATCGTGGTTACACGTGACTAAAGTTATACTCTAATTTGTACCTATTTTGTCATAGTGCGAATTTTTAGATAATGAAAGTGACTTCAAAGGTGCTTCGATTTTAGACCGCAATGTTTGTATGTATTTCCACAATTTCCTTAAAAATTACTGGACAAAACTTTTTTGTACGGATTTGTGACGAAGGCAGAATCTTAGATTCCTTCGATTCAATTTCATCCTACGGTCAAACCTAAAAAGTGTAAATTATCTAAAAACAAATTAAAATTAAACTATGTCATCGCAACATTTATGTTGAATATCTCTATTCAAGTTGTATTTTACATATATTATAATGACCCATAATATTTTCATTATTAAACTACAAACTTGAGTCATTTTAATACTTACTTGATAGGTAAGTTTCATCCAAGGATAATTAAGCTACACACAGCAGTCTAAGATCTTACCTGGCACGAGTATTATACCGGTTTATGCAGATTATGGGATCCTCCAAAGAACCAGTTAACTAAATTAATGTACAAAAATGACAATCTCATAAAAGCTCTTACTATAATATTCTTAAAACTGTGTATCGCAACCTTTGACATTTGCAAGTTAATGTTATTGTAAATAGTTAACAACGATTTAACACGTTTAAATAAAATACGAATTTAAGTACTAGTTTTTCCGAGTTTTTGTCAAAATTTTTTTTTGTTAGGTCTTTAGTTTCGTGAATTCGGTACACGAAATTGAATTGTTGTCTATTCCTTTTTGTCACAAGTTACAAAATTAGATCATCAGGTTATACTTTACATTGAACTCTTTTAACTTAAAACCAGAATAATAATAAAATGATTTTAGTCACTTATTATTCAAAGGATGAAAGCCTTTAGCAGTAACTACAATTAAAGGATTTTAGCTCCTAACCTAAAAAGGGAAAATTCAGTTTATATAATTAGAGAAACAATGCGCTTTTCCTCTTCCGAGATGTATGTATCATGTATTTTACAGCTCTTAGTCACTAATTATGGTGAACATGTTGTCTAAATAAAGATTGTTCTATATTCTAAATGACTTTAATTTAACCCCACTAAGACACAAGTTTGCGCGTTCACTGCCAAGAAAATGCCATTTGTCGTATCACCTCGTTTTGAGGACACTCCCCTAAATGCCTCAGCTAGTATCGGAATTCTTGGTGTCGACATATCGAGTGAAGTCCAGTTCCGTGGCCATCTAGAGGGTAAGGCTAAATTAGCTTCGAAGAAGCTTGGTGTGCTCAATAGATCGAGACGGTATTTCACTGCGGCGCATCGCCTGCAACTTTATAAGGCGCAGGTTCGGCCTCATATGGAATACTGTTCTCATCTCTGGGCAGGGGCACCCCAGTACCAGCTTCTCCCTCTGGACCGCATTCAACGAAGGGCTACTCGAATCGTCGACTGCCAGGATATTTCAGATCAGCTTGACTCCCTGGCGCTGCGTAGAGATGTAGCCTCGCTCTGTATTCTCTATCGCATGTACAATGGGGAGTGCTCCGAGGAATTGTTCGGATTGATCCCTGCCGCCTCTTTCCGCCATCGTTCTACGCGACAACATATTCATCCCCATCACATAGATGGTTGGCAGTCCACAACTGTGCGTTTCACTAGAAACTTTCTGCCTCGCACAACCAAACTGTGGAATGAATTGTCGCCTGCGGTATTTCCGGACCGATACGACATTCAAACCTTCAAGAAAAGAGCGTACTCCCAAATCAAAGGCCGGCAACGCACTTGTAACTCCTCTGGTGTTGCGGGTGTCTATGGGCGGCGGTAATCGCTTACCATCAGGTGATCCGTCTGCTCGTTTGCCACCTCTGCCATAAAAAAAAAAAAAAAAAAAAAAGACTTAATATTTTCAACAGAAAAACGATGACTAACATAAAAATTATTGATTGAAACAAAAACTTTTGAAAAGAAAAAAATATGTAGGGTGGGGTGACTTTAGTTCTTGATACGAAAGGCTATTATGTGCACATGATAACAAACAACTTTCTCCAAGGAACCCATAGTCAAATCTCCTATGCAAATACCTATAAAGTCACGCTAAACATTTTTTGTACTACATTTTGTGTATACTATACATGTACCTAGCTTGCGTGATTGTTTGCGTTATCTTTCTATGTATTTCGTTAGAGTCGACGCAACATTTACTTGTTTTTTTTTATCATAAGTTATAAAAAGCAATAAAATATTATAAAGACACGTATATTTCCTACTTATCCGCACAAATTCCAAGTACGTTATTACTTTCTCCGATTGTTCGTGTTTAATGGACGTAAACAGCACATACTGTATAGTGACTTTCGCGTACTGAATATTTACAAGTGAGTTATACGAATATTCACAATGTCATAATGGTAGGTTTTTAAATAAGGTGCCTTTCGTTCTACTAATAACCCATAGCTCCCTCCCGCTAATGCACTGGTGTTTTTCCTTAAAGTTCGGGAATACAAGAAGGCCAGTTGACAAAACAAATAAAATTAAATTTAATTGAGCATAATTTTGTGGTATTTTCGTAGGTTTGTCAACATTGATCGATTTGCAATAAATGATTACATGTATACGTAAAATCTTTTTTGGTGTGATTACGTAGTAGATACGTAGATAATAAATAATGCAAGTTTTGAAACGTAGCGTAGCGAGCGCTCACGCAGGTAGTAACTACATGAGTTTTTTACAAACTCCACATGTATTAAGCGAGCCTTGACCCTGTTTGGTGTTATCCTCAAGCAGCAGTTCCGTCTCGGATGCTCGTTGGCTGCTGGTCGTCACTTGGTATTCGCCAGCGCGGGTTTCCGCTTGCCACTTGCCGATATTATTAACATCTGACCCCGAATGCGCTCAGCTCTCAAAATGAACCTCCTGCTAATTTCAACGCGACAATGTTTATCTAGCAAGTCACATACGAAATCTTATTTGTCAGCGGCCCACGTAGGATGTCTCTTTTGTTTTCGTGATTCCTTATTGAATTCGTAGCGATAAATAAGTTAACATGTCAATGAAAATTCTTGGTTTGCATTTTAGATTTGGTAGTACTTTAGATGCAGGATGTAAGGATACCTCTCCCGGGAACTATTCGGGGGTTTCTAATCATCATTCTGAAAAACTTTTCTCAATAAAACCATACTATAATAATAATATCTGGGACCAATCACACACGGTCATCTGGCCCCAAACTAGGATTCCCTGTATCTTGGGAACCAGAGACTGATATACATACATATACACATATATTTTTAAATACATACATATATAGATATAATACACCCAGACTCAGAGCAAACAATTCTGCTCATCACAGAAAAGTTTGCCCTGTGTGGGGATCGAACCCACGACTCTCGGATCAGATTTCAACTTTTTTTCTTTTTTATGCAAATTAGTTATCTCATCGGCCATATTTGAATTTCCCATTCAAATAGCCAAAAAACCAAAAAGTTAAATATTTTTAAAAATTTTTGTTTTGTTTTTAAAGTTATAAAAATTTGGTTCTAATGGTTCTTTTATTATTTAGACCTTTAGAAGTTGTTTAGTATTTTTCTTTTAGTATTTTTAGTATTTTTTTGTGTTTTTGGCTATTGCCAAAACTATGCATTTTGGAGTTACGACCTTTGTAGCGGAAACCATCGCAGGTGTAGTTTTTGGTGCGAATGGTCAGAACAGAATGCCAGCACGCCACCTTCCTGTTGACCAAACGGCCTATTGTCTTACTTTTTGTCCGTTTGTTTGGTCTGCTATGTGAATGGCATGGTAATATAAGTGATACAAAATAAAATTACTCTGGCAATATTTCTTTATCATAAATTAATTAAATCGTAGGTGGCCTCACCGCGTACTACCTGAGTGCATAGAAGGATCAACGAACCCAAGTCTAGCGCCGCGCCGTAGCAGACTTTATTTTTATTTAATACAAGATTTCTCCCGCGGCTGTCACACAGAACATTATTTTCCTAACTCTCTGAAACGGTGTTGTAATATATTGTTTCTCAATCTTACTTTAGCTTTATGCCGAATTACAGTAATATTAAAATTAAGTAGTTTCAGCAACAAAAACTTCGACTCGCAACGGAGCATGTTGCGATATGAAGAAGAATAAACTCACACATATATTGTTTCTGCAATAATAACTATCGTCAAGGAACTATGCATTTTCCGGGATAACAATGAGTAAGTGTATCCTTTACTTGATCTTTCTTCGATACCTACCAAATATCATTCGAATCTTTCAATAGTTTCGGCGACAAACGAAAAAATAAATAAACAAATAAACACCCTACTTTTGAATTTAAAATATTAAAGTGAGGGATAGATGATGTATCCTTACAAGTGAAATATCATTTTGTTTTTGGTTAACTAAAGATTCTAATCATGAAATCGAACAACTTTCCGGGTAAAACCCATTATCATTATACTAAAGGTGGACCCTAACGGATCACTGCGACCTGGGGGGGGGGGGGGGGGGTAGATCTATTGTGATTGTGACCACTGCCCTTGATTATATTGCACGTTATATGTAGGATGCACTTGGGTACAGAATACCCAATACTTGGGATCGAATTTCCTAATAAACTCTAGAGTTAACATTGGTCCACCTAGAGACCTAGAGACCAAGCCAGAAGCTTGGACTAGTGCCAGGGTGAAACCCATACAAATGGAGAAAACAAATTGGATTCTCCATACGAAGTTAGATTATCTATGTGTGAGAGAGAAGTCCAAAAACTTTTTTTCTCCGATCGTATGGGTTTTTGGGAAAAGTTGCCCTGTTTCACTCGTAGGTCACAGTAAGCATTTACTTATTTCGCTACGTGAGTCACCGCGTCGGGTGAAACTTCAGCTCAGCAGTCGTAGGTCCGCAGTGAGTAGTGGTGTAGGCACCGTCAGCGCCGGCTGTGTCAACACAGCCACCGGTACCTGCGTCACGCAGCTTATTTCGATTCGCCAAAACATCCACACTCCTATATTGTTTAATAGAACCATAATTTATGAATTTTATAGTCAACACACAGTCACACTACCCAGTTGTTATTATTTAAGCACACTCGAGTTGAGTTTTGAGATCATGAATGAAAATTAGCCGCAAGCTGGTTGGCAATCACCGTGTTACGTATACAAAATGATAACTTTGTCAAAACAAATATGCAATCAACTTTACGCCTGGTGTGGTACGAGGTCGTAATCGTCAAATAGATAGTTTTTAAGAAAAATAATTTGTATTTTTCAACCTTAAATGTTGCGTCAGGAAAAATTAATATGGGAATATAAATAAAAAAATATTAAATTTCATCTAGTGATTTACTTAGGCTCTAGAGCTTCGGACAAACACACGTTTTTAGTGCCAAATAAACGAAATTCATCAAAATCTCAGTTTTTTTTACTAACGTGCAAGAGAATACTTTTATCGCACTCCATGGGTCGTAACGTAATAAAAAGGAGCTCCGCGATTGTAGGTACAAGTGCTAATGCGTTTCAAATAATATTATATCTTTGAATAGGTTTAAACAACAATACTTCGCTTTTTAATGTGTTTGATTGACGTGCATTTTATTTGTATTGTCATTTAATTTATGAATTTACGACAACGGTGACAAACAATACCTATCGCGCATATTTCTAGATCCATAAGTGTCCGCACGTTGACGCAGGGAGGCGGGTGTCTATTTACATTATTCATAAAGGCATGTTACAAACTTACACTAAATACCTACAATATGTACTCAAATATTATATCAGCAAACTTTTTATCGAGTTATTTTTTTTTTATTTTTTTTTTTTACATATAAATGACGAAAATTAAGTTTATTTGAAACGTAGTGTAATTAATGTTTATCAAAATACATATCGACACGCATAGGTCTAAAAGGAAATATTCAAACTATTTAAAATTATACCTTACGATTTGATAACTTTCGTTTTTAGACGTAGTATTTTTTTCATCGATCATTCAATAAAATCAAAAAGATTGTATCACTATTGCTAAGTAGGTAAATATGTACAGCCATTGTACTTTTATTTAAAATTATTTACAATATTCAATCTTGTTGACTCGCCGGGCAGCGGTTAGCTACTGCGACTATTTGATCCTAGAATCGGGGTTCGATTCGCACCAGGATATAATAGCTCTGTGATTGGCAGATTTGTTTGGTTTGTTTGTAGATTAGAGTAGTTTATATCATATATGTATATCATAAACGATATGTGTATGTACATCAGGTTCTGGTTTCCATAATACAGGGAATCTAGTTCATCAGTTCATAGATTCATCCCTGGATATAAGCATAAATTTTTTAGGTATATGATTTATAATTTATTGTTATTCTTATGCGCGACTGGTAAATCGAACCGCAGATTACTTAAGAGACTGCATGACGAAGTCGACAACTAACGCGCATATGCTACTGTTGCTTTTAGATACCAGTGCAAACCTTCGGTAATCTAATTAGGGTGTGGTGTGTTAAACATATTTGAGATGGGTATTATGCTACTCCGAGAGCAAATACACCGAGATAGGCAAACACTGGAAAAGTACGGAACATACGAAACGATAACATTATTCGATGCATAAAATGCTTTATTTTTTTCTAGAAGGTAGCAAAGTAAAAGGACAAGTAGGTATACTTTTTAATGCAGAAACATAGAACAAGAAATTTGTCACTTCTATGGAAGTTTCGGGGAACCATACCGTCACTATTTCAGATTCTATGTTTAGATTCGAAAACGACAATATGTGTAATTCGTAAAATATAATATTATATTTTGGCGGAATTACTGTGCACAATTATAACAACAACTGTGCGCAACAATAGAAAAATATCATATTTTTATCTAGCGCGTTTTTAAACTGATCACGCTGTACTCGTTTCGTGTTTGTACGTCTACGCATACTTCGTATAGTTACGATATCCCGACTATATAGTTGCAATAGCCGATTATGCTATGAATTTTTCATAAGAGCTAGGAGCCGGTGACCGCGTGGCACATATGAAGTAGATGCAGGCGGACGGAGTGCATAGGACTGAGATTGATCTGCAGTGGTGCGGCCTCCAGACGGGACACTATATTAAAGCCACGCGCCAGCGCGGCGGCTGCGGCGGCGGCGGCGGCGGCGTCGGCGCGGTGGCGGGGCGGCGTCTGTGCATTAGCACTAGCTGCACTCACCTGCAACCTGGCCAACCTTGACCTGACCTATGAGCAGGAATAGGATAATACATGTCGCATATCATTTGGAAGGTTTAAGGAAAAACAAGATTTTATCCCTTTTTGGCATAAGGTGGTAATGTAATCACCTGATTTCGGTAGAAGAGAAATTCAAGGTTTAAATCATGTACATAATTATATATAAAAAACTTGTTTATGTTCTGTTTTGTAAGTTACTTTGCGTTTTGCGTAGAATTTTTTTGTGGTCGGTTGATGTAGGTTTGTTAGTTTGTAAACTCTTTACTGCATACATAACACAAATAAAATTAAAATATAAAAAAAAACACAAAATATAGCGTATTGTCGTTAGTCGTTTTTCTCGCTTTCTATTCGCGTTTATGAAGGATTTTTTATAGAAAAGTTGTCTGTCCCATAATTACCGTACTTCAAAGTCATTGATATGCATAACCTCATAAACCGAATCATACGCGTATTGTTAGTATGTATCTGCTTATAACACGTGCGTAATTACAGCTACGTGCGAGAAAAAAATCAGAACAAGAGCTTAGAGCATGGCAAGTGTGTCTACCAAGAAATCGTTCAGAGCTAAGAGCCAATAGATGATAAAGAAATAAGCCGGTGATAAAGTTCTTCACTAAAGTTCGAAAGTTATCCGTAGAAAACTTCTAATGCACAGCGACCATAAAAGTTTAACAAACTGGTAACAAATAATTGACGACGCTGAACACGTTAAAAACAACCTACTTCAATCGTAACAACAACTTTTTTTTTTGTTTTGTTGATTTTTTCAAAAAGCGCTGAATCAATTATGATAACACTTATATGGGATCACCTCTGACGTATGTCAAAATCAATTCAATTCATAGTTGGCGGAATAATCGCGTATTAAATAAATACAAAAAAACATACAGTCGAATTGAGAACCCCCTCCTTTTTGAAGTCGGTTAATAAAATAGGTGTAGGAGCATCTATCGGTAGGCTCACATATCATATAATAGAAATAGTTTTTGTAGGGTTTTTGAGTTTTAAAGAGTCTCATTATTGTAGGTATACAGTGTTTATCTTTTTAATTATATATTTTTGCGTTGGGGATTTTCTGAGGACTTTTAAGAGCGAGATTATTGTAAGTATTTAGATTTTTCTATTTTTTTTAGTTTTTCAATTTTTTCGTTGGGGGTTTAAATATATACAGGATGTAACAGAAGTCTGTCACACACTTCTGAAGTTTGATAGGAAAATATACAGGATATTTTCCTATCAAACTTCTTGACAATTTTTGTAGTGAATTACTTGACTGCCAAAACTTATGACGCGCGCCCAGGAATTAAGAACAAAAAAGCGGTCAAGTGCGTGTCGGGTGACACACAGTGTAGGGTTCCGTATTAATTCTCGTTAACTTGAAAAGCTTACTTAGCTGTAATAGTTTTCCTTTTAACTTCGTTATATATACTACTGTCGTGAAATTTTTCACATTTCTAGAAACAACCATTTAGCTGGCAGGGTGACACATGACTGTAACAAAAAATTGCTCTTTAAAGCTTAATATTTAGAAAACAGATCTCTGAATCGAATTTTTTTTATTACAAACCCACAATGTTTTTGAAAGACCTATCGAACAACACCCCGCATCATGGGATAGTCGAGAAAAAAAATATCATCCCCACTTCCCGTTTAGGTGAGAGGAGGTACCGTGAAAAATTTTTTTTTTCAAGATTTTATTTTACGTCTTTGTCGGCGTGATTAATATGTATATCCGTGCCAAATAACAGCTCTCTGGCAGAATATCGTAGTTTTTGAGCTAAGCCGCGGACAGACAAACAGACGGACAAGGCGAAACTAATAAGCGTTCCTTGTTGACAACGGAACTTTAAAAAAGGTTCCTGGACTGGAATGAGACTTGGTTGACCATCATAATGGTTTGATTATCTAATCACAGTTAAAGTGATAAGAAGTTGCGCTTATGCACTCTGTTTACCGATTAATCAATTAAAATATAACTTTACTTTAACTACGTATATACATATAAGGTATTTTTAAAGATACTAATTCTATTGAAATGACGGTTCCTTTCCTATTCATGTAAAAAGTTCGTTGTAACTCAGAATCAAAATATGTAACCCAGAATCAGTCTACATAGGAAAAGTATTTTATAAAATTCATCTACAAAAAAATTACAGTTTCATCCTATACAACCGAGGAGAATTCAACTTTTCTCAGTTTTTATGAGTTTTTTTAAGATATATTTTTTCTGAAACTGTATTGTATTTT
Organism: Coleophora deauratella; assembly: GCA_958295455.1. Classification (NCBI taxonomy): domain Eukaryota; kingdom Metazoa; phylum Arthropoda; class Insecta; order Lepidoptera; family Coleophoridae; genus Coleophora; species Coleophora deauratella. Next base: position 12,602,115 of record OY282391.1, on the reverse strand, counting down.
TTTATTGACTGTGTAACTATTTTTGTGTAAAAGAGATTGTTTTATAAATGCTTTTAAAACAACAATCGATAAACAAGCTACAAAACCTACAAAAATGTATATATACAGTTCAATCCGACTGTTATAGAACTTATGAACATGGGTCACCATCGAAACAGTTAATACTATAGTAAACCTTGAATTAATACCAATGTCAGAGTGACCTCTACAAAGTATATTGGTTTATCTTTTTTTTTTGCTATCATCGTTGTTTACTACTTATCATAACATAACCAGGGTATGTGAAAGTCCAAATGTTGTTAATATCATGTAAGTGATTAAATAGATTTTGACAATACAGCTAGAGTTCCTGTTTAACCCAAAATAAAACCTACGTTTCAGCAATAAAGTTATAAATCATTAGACTACGAAGTCTACTTATAAAAAATTGGTTCCCAAGGAAACGTATTCCCAATTCCATGCCGACAATGACGCGTCAAAAATGAAGTGGGAAAGTTTAATATATTATTACCAGTATTAAAAAAACTGTTTAATTACTTATTTATTTGTTTACACTTTTGGAACACAGTTTTGTAGTTTTTAAGCGATGTTAAAGTAGGCGGTGTTATTGCTTGCAATCTATTCTAGTAATAAATATCGATGGTTTCCGCTACAAAGGTCGTAACTCCAAAATGCATAGTTTTGGTAAAGCCAAAAAACCAAAAAAATAAGATATTTTTAACAACTTTTTTGTTTTTAAAGTTATAAAAATCTGGTTCTAATGTTTCTTTTATTATTTAGACATAGAAAAGTTTTAGTATTTTTTTAGTTTTTTGGCTATTGCCAACACTATGCATTCTGGTTACGACCTTTGTAGCGGAAACCATTGATATATTTTTCGAGTATATTTAGGTTTTTCTAGTACTCAATATTATCGATATTATAAGTTTAATACCTTGCAACTTGTAAATCAGGTTTACTATTGAACTTCTTGATAGGAAATAGATAAAACTATGTAATTTTATGACAACTAGTATATTACATTCTTGAATCATACATAGATATACCGTAGTGTCAAAACATTTTTTTCTCACCCGTGACACTATCAGTAGTGCCATTGATAAAATTATGTACATTTTCCGTGACACTAATTCTATGCCAGTAGCGCGCTTTCGATCTCCCGTGGAACTATCGCGGGGCACTTTGGTAAAGACCAATACCCACCAACGCTACTATAATTTAGATTGAATCATATAATTTAAATATTTACAAGGGGTTTCCAAAAATGCCCATGTGTTACTGGATTTTTTTAGTGCATGTTTTAATTGAAAATTATAGCTCTTTGATGTCTTTTGTAAGGTCGTTCGGCAGTGGCTCGCCATATAAAAGACATTAACGCGACTTGCAACCTTCTTCGTGTTGTCTCGTTTTTTTTAGAGATTAAACAGATTTAAAATTAATTCTCCTATAAAAATCGTTTTTTATTGAAACAGTCGATAGTCACGGTCAAACTTAAATTTATAGAAAATGATATACCCATTGGAATAGGTACTACGAGTACTTCAGTTTGAAAGGAACTGCGGTGACATTATTTCGAGCCTTCGAGGGTCGTATGCACGCACACACAGCTACTTATTATATCTTGTTTTATGATTGTGAGTTTATGTGTTAGTATCTACTTAGAGAGTTAAATAATGGTGTCGATTCGGTGTTTACAATTAAACTTATTTGACAGGACTTAACTTTATTTTAAGCATCCTATCCTTGTCTTTTCGATACAGAGAGAAAACGACAAAACAGTTAAATTTAGTTCTGTCAAATAGGTTTAATCGTGAAAACCGAATCGACACCAATATTCTCCAAATTCCTCTTCGGAAAGTGAAGATGTGTGTTCAAAAAGTGCGTTTTAAATTTTAAGGGGTTGCTCAGATTCAAGCATAGGTAAAATATAGGAAAAAAATTAAAAAAAAACAGATTTTCAGTTTTCCATACAAATTCTTGATTCACTCACTATTCAGATAAGTAGGTATGGGAAACAGAAAAAAAAACTTGGAGATCGGATTTTTTCAATATTTTTCCTGTAATCTATATAAGTATACTCGATTCTGAGTTATACCTTAAAACAAATGCACCTTTTTAACACTCTGTATAATATTGTTATTGGAACTTTGGGAGGTATTTATCACATACATCTTAAATGTGTGCACATGTAAAATAATTAAATTAAACGTGAATAAAAGAACTTTAGGGCCTGTTGCGTGCCACACAGACAATGTTGCGAGATTTCAGTGTTTTTGTTCAGGTGTTTTATTTTTCATTAAAGTCACACGTAATGCATGCGCGCAGCACGTATACCTTTACCTCGCATGTTTCCTCATTCAAAGCCGCATTTTTCGCTTACCTAAGTAGGTATTCATTTCATTCGCACCAAATGCATTTTCTTACGCCGCCGTCATCAAAATTCTTGGCTCTACGTCATTGCAACCTAACCCCGGCCGATGTGACGTCACACCAGTAAAGAGCCCTGAAAACCTCGGTCTTCGTCACGGAGTCTGCTCTTCCCTTTACGTCATAATATACTGTGCTCACAGCGTAGAGGACAAAGCGTAGCCTTGCTTTTCATGTGTTACTTTACGGCTATTGTAGGCATGCGATTAGATACGTCTAAGATTTTGTTGCCGAGTTTTACTATGAAATTTTAATAATATATAAAAGCGATTGTATTTCATTTGATTTATAATTTTAAAACTGATAATGTGATAGCTATAGCGATAGTTTCTATTTAAGTTCATAATTTATGTTTACGTATTCGTACTTACTTAATTGTTTCACAAGCGATGTTTTTTGGGAAAATAAGTATTTATTTAAAAGTTCTGTAAACTCGATGAAAAAAGGGTCCATTTAACCGGCTTCAAAAAGTACGGTTATCAGTTCGTCTTGTATGTATTTGTGTTGTCCGTGATTTTAGTTACTATGCATATTCGAGGGTGGTAAAATTTTAAGTAAACTAGAGTAAAAAGAAATGGCTAAGAAGCGATGCTAGCGACCGTTTTCAAGGGAGACAAATCAATCACTGCGTTACCACTATGTGAGAAAAACAGATACGAGCATGGCGCCAGTAGGAAAACTGTATAGCATACATTGAGGCGGCGCGCGCGGGCGGGTCGTGGCCGCTACGTCAGCGCCGCGCCGAGGTCTCTATATAACCTGCGGCGTCCCTCCCACTGACATACTCGTTGCCTGCAGTCGCTCGTGTTCGCACGCCGATCGCTCTCCGCAACTTCTCTCAACTTACTACTTCACTCGTGTCCGCCGCGTACGCTCGTGTGCAATGACAGTCACCAGCAAGATGAACACTGTGTCCCGCCAGTCGGTGTTGAGCCGTCTTGGCCCCGGCGGCCTCCTCTACGCCGCTAACAAAATATTAGCAGTACGTGTCTTTGTGTTAACTAGTGCTCATTAGCTAATTCTGTGCAATTTAACTTTAAAATTTTTTTAAAGTGATTCAGTGGTGATTAACAGTGTGCTTCCGTTGTCCTCAGGTTGCCGTGCCCGATAAGGATGACAGTCGCTGGTACAAGGAGGACGGCGCGCTGTTCAAGCGCTGGCGCCGCAGCACCGCGTCCGCTGACTCCGCGACCACTCCTGCGCAACCTTCAGCACAGCCGTCCGAACTCCTCAAATTCCTAGCTATTGTAAGTAGAACTTCTTAGTAGTTCTTCATTATCTTTTTGGCAGTATCATGGTTTCCGCATTGCTAAGCTCTAAGTTCCAAAATAAATAATTTCAGACCATTAAAAAAGATTATAAAGAAAGTTCAAAAACGAAACTTCTTAATGAGTTTCATGAGTCTCATAAAGCGTTTTCAATTGTTTCAGAATGCCCTAGAACTATCAGCGCCTGCATCAGACGCTCTCCTCAAGTCCCGCAGCTCGGAGTGGTTCCAGCTGGCGGGGCACCCGGGCTCGCTGGCGCCAGCCGGGCCCGGCACGGTGTGGAAGCGGCGCGCGGCCGGCGACCACCCCGCGCACAACCCCGAGCGCGACGCCTACGAGGCGCTGGCCGCCTGCCCGCACATGCGCGCCGCCATCCCGCGCTACTACCGCGAGCTCGAGTACGGCGGTGAGCGGTTCATCGAGCTGCAGGACCTGCTCCACGGCTTCCGCGATCCCCACGTTATGGACATCAAAATGGGCACACGCACATTCCTCGAAGACGAAGTCAGCAATTCGCGCGCCCGCACCGACCTCTACGAGAAGATGGTGCGGCTCGACCCCAACGCGCCCACTGACGCCGAGCACGCGGCTCGCGCCGTCACCAAGTTGCGCTACATGCAGTTCCGCGAGCAGCGATCCTCCTCCGCCGAACAGGGCTTTAGGATCGAAGCGGTGAAGCTGCCCGGTCAGCCTCCGTTGACGGATCTACAGAAGGTGCGAGACCGGCATCAGCTCGCGGCGACTGTCGCCCGTTTCCTCGGGAAGAACGAGCACGCCCGCCAGGCTATCGTGACGCGCCTTCGCGAGATCAGAGACCTCTTCGAGCGCTCGGAGTTCTTCAAAACCCACGAGATCGTCGGCAGCAGCATTTTCATCATCTACGACGATGAGAAAGTCGGTGCATGGTTGATCGACTTCGCTAAAACGAGACGCGTTCCGGAGGGAGCTCAATTGAACCACCGCACTAATTGGAAGCAAGGAAATCACGAGGAAGGTTTCCTATACGGGCTGGATAGACTGATAGATACTATAGAGACTGCAAAGTTACCGTCACAGAGTGATGAAGACGTGTCGGAGCCCGACGTGTCGCGTTGAACCCCGGTGAGCGGACCCTGGACTCGCCTCGTGTCTTCGCCACCGTTCGCCCGCCCGGTAGCACCCGCGGCGCTGCACTCTGCGCCCGTGCCGTCGCGCGGAGATGTACAATATTACGTTTATGAGCATAGAGAAAAAATTGCGGCTTGTTTTTTCTGATAATGATCTAGTCCCAATATTTCAATACACAATCTTTTGTAAATAAATATGTAGTTTTAATATTTCTCCACATTTATCTTTAAAGTAAGTAGTACCTACTTTCTATATCTACTCGTGTAACTAACTTGCGAATACTAAAATGAAACTGATAGATATGATTTTGCTGAAAATTACGTTAAGTTGTTCAGTTTTGGGGCAGTTAAAAACATGGTAGATATGTATTTAGTAGGTTTCTGGCTATCTTTGCAATGCTATACTTGAGGTTCTCGATTTATTAGAAAATAAAGAGTAATCTGCATTTCTGCACCCATATCAGGTCTTACAAAATCTGCCGAATATTGCGCTTCTACACATGAAACTGAAAAACTTTCCCCAAGGAATGTATAAAAAATGTTGACGTCAGCTGATTAGCTTAACGATTTGTAAGAAAAGACTAATGCTTTTTTTGCAAACTGACTATGGGTTCCTGTGGCAAAGTTGTTCAGTTTCATGAATAGGAAGAAGCATCCAAGTTGTTTCAGCTGATTTTAGTATAAACATAGATCCAAAGAAATATTTAGCACTGCACGGCGACTGGCGCGTAAATACAACTAGCGCCATCTAGTTCCGCAACAAGAAAAGATATTGAAACCAAGTTGGAACGTTAAGTGGTTTTATAATGGGGAAGAAAACGCAAAGCTATTTGCAGATGGCGCTACGGACGCTGGGGAAGAAAACGCAAAGCTATTGGCAGATGGCACTACCGACGCTTGACTCATAACAACTTTCAATTTGTTCCGCGTTTTTTATTATTGAGGTGTAATAAAATAGTATTTTTTCTGTAAAATTGTTAAATGGAAAATGTATGCGACTTGGACTGTTCCTTAATGGGGAAGAAAACTGACAAAGCTCGCCGATAGAGGCGCTGATATCGCTTGACTCATACTAACTGTCAAAACGTATAGTTTTTTTTTACGTGAAATAAAGATAAGATTATTAAAAAAAATGCCGCGTTGTGTGGCGATTGGTTGCAAAAATAATGGAAATCATTAATTTCCTAAAGATTCTCGGATGAAGAAGACGTGGGAAAAAGTTACGTTTTCAATTAGGTATGTACTTTTCAACTTCGCCTTTAATTGAGGAACAGTCTAAGTTACATAGATTTTCCATTTAACAATTTTACAGACAAAAAACAAATTTATAACACCTCAATAATAAAAAACGTGGAACTAATTGAAAGTTGTTATGAGTCAAGCGTTCGTAGCGCCATCTGCAAATAGCTTTGTGTTTTCTTCCCCATTAAAGGCGAAGTTCAAAAATACATAATTGAAAACGTAAGTTTTCCCACGTCTTCTTCATCCGAGAATCTTTAGGAAATAAATGATTTCCATTATTATTGCAACCAATCGCCACACAACGCGGCATTTATTTAATAAGTAAATCTTATGTTTAGTTCGCGTAAACAGTTTTTCTCTACGTTTTGACAGTTGGTGATGATTGTTATGAGTCAAGCGATATCAGCGCCTCTATCGGCGAGTTCTGTCAGTTTTCTTTCCCATTAGTTCCGCGTTTTTTATTATCGAGGTGTTATAGTTTTTTTGCTGTAAAATTATTAAATAGGAAATGTATGCGACTTGGACTGTTCGTCAATTAAAGGCGAAGTTGAAAAGTACATAATTGTAAACGTAACTTTTGTTACGTCTTCTTTATCCGAGAATCTTTAGGAAATTAACGATTTCCATTATTATTGCAACCAATCGCCACACAACGCGGCATTTTTTTAAATAATTTTTTAGTAAACAATTTTTTCTATACGTTTTGACAGTTAGTATGAGTCAAGCGATATCAGCGCCTCTATCGGCGAGCTTTGTCAGTTTTCTTCCCCATATGAAACAGATTTCTTATTTGCTGTGGTTGAAAATGTGCGATAAATAAAAACAATCAAGTATTACAATACTTATTTTGTAATAATCAAAGTAATAAATGTTAAAAATATACATAATTGCAATTATTACATAGGTTTCCATCATAATTCATAAAACAGCAAAATAACATCTAAAACTAAAACGACGTCACACGGCCACGCCAGTCCATGGCGCCATTTCTCCACCAACAGCATATTATAAAGATCAGAACTACTTAGCTATAAAATGGTGGTAAATTTTCTCCTCCATCAAAGAACAGTTAGTGAAGAATCATCTCTAGCTATACAGTAGTTAATATAATGCTAACAAATCTACTACATCTAAATGTCTCGAAAATTATGTATTATAATTAATGCCGTGATTCTGGCAAAAAACAAAAAGTCAAAGACTGCACAAAAAATGTTTAGTGAAAATTATAGTAATATGAATAAAATAAATTCTAGGATATGATTAGCATAATCAATAACTATAACACTAATAGCATAATCAATAATGTAAAGACTAAACTCAGAACTATTTATCATACAGGTGGGAAAATATGAAATTGTAATTTAACATTCTAAGTAGTCAATCAATCAGTTGTAATCATTGTTATTTGACATATAAAAAAACTGTCTTAAAAATTTACTTTGTTTTTATGAGTCAACCATTGTAAGATTTTTCTTGGCTTTGATGGTTCGACAGTTATTGACCTTTGTAGCAAACCTCAAGGAGTTCAAAGTCTCACTGAAGCAGTCATCGAATTGGTTGATATTGACCAACATCAAAGTCTTTGAATTGCCACCAAGACTAGGCATGAGCAAATGAGTCAGTTTTGAATTTCTGTATGGTATGTGTGACTGGTTTGTTTGCAAAGACAAAATAACTTTAGAGAGTTCTGATAAAGACCTGTTGATATGTTTGGTCTCATCCATCCTCTGGGTTGTTTTCCCACTCTCTGATCCAGCCAAGTCTACTAAATTCAAATTACTGGTATACTTTTCTTTCCTTTTCTCATGGATGGCAGAGATCTTGATTTGTGCAACTGAATGAGAGCGGGAACTCCTCTCATTGTTGAGTGTTGCTGCAGTCTGTCTGTTGCGTTGGGCATATATCATCAATTTGATGAAGTCATGAGAACTTTTTACAGTCTCTTCTTTTAAATTGGACACATAGACATCAGCACCCTTGGAATTCACCATTTTGATTTCATGAGTTTCCTGTTCCTTGTTGGAATTCAGTAAGTCATAAATAACTTCATTGTATATCTCCAAGAAGGAGGCTTTTATTGTCAAATCCCAACCCATCTTCTTCAAGTCTTCCATGCATGTGAAAATCATGTTAAAGGCACGTGGTATAATTCCATAGTGCTCTTTGCTGCCACCACCTTCCATTGTAAAGGTCTTGCCAGATCCAGTCTGGCCGTATGCAAAGATACAAACATTATAACCATCTAATGCAGATTGTACCATTGCTGAAACCTCAGCAAACACATCAGCCTGTGATGAGTGAGGAGTGAAAATACCATCGAATGAGAAGGAGTGTTTTCCTTTCCTCGCTGACTGAAGCAACTCTACTTTCTCTACTTCTATAGAACAAGCATCTAAGACATTGAGATTGAAAAGTGGCCTTGATGCTTCAGATTCCAAAGGTGGTCTTATTCTACAGTAGACACGAATGTTCCCTTTCAAATCTTGTATTGTATTTCTCAAATCACGCTGCTCTTTATACATGGCTGCCAATATGTTTTGCAGACTCTCTGCATCAGACATAGTTTTAGTCAGAGATAATTGGGTTTCTTTATGGTCAAGTTGTAATTTGTCATGCTCCACGGACACTTTCTTTAAGTGTTCTGTTAAAACTCTCAATGCTTCAGCCTCATCTTTCAAGCTATTGTATCTCCTGGTAAGATCATCAAAATCTGTCTGTAATTTATCAAATTCAGCAGACTTTTTCTTCAAACTACTAGTTACTTCTTCCAAAAGTTTGGTTTTGCGATGTAATTCCTCAATTTCATGTTTCTGAATCTCAAAATCTAGTTTTACTCTTTCAAATTCAGAAGCTTTTTCTCTTAGGTCGCTAAGAGCTTTCAGCAATTTCTCCTTTAGCATATCACGCTCATTTCCAGCAGTCTCAGCTGATTCCCTCACTTTTTCATATTCATCAGAAATATCACCGTGCTTTTCTTTCAAGTCATTCAGTTCGGCTTTAATAACTTTGTGTTTTTCTAACAAGTCATTGAATTTAGCTTTGTAGTCATATGGTGCGATCCTCGGTGCTGTTATTGGTTTTTTTGGCTCCACTTTAGCCACCTTGGCTGGTATTGTAGTAGATGAAGGAGCTGTCTGAGACCTCTTGAATCGCTGAGCGGGCACTGTAGATTGTCCACTACCAAAGGCTGCTCGACCGGTGGTGTTTCCAAAAGCAGCGCGAGTGACTGGCTTAGTGTGGTTCTCGAGCAGGCTCTTCTTGTCTGCGTCACTGAGCCCGTTGGCGAGAGTCCTTGACATTGGACGGTTGTTCAGCAAGCCTGCCCTATTCTCTTTAGCTGCCATGGTTGGCAGTTTTGGTATTCTGGACATCTATAACGAAAATACCACTTTGTTAAAACTGCAAATAAAATGACACAAAACAACAAAATAGAGACGCGGTCAGACGCTTTATGAAAAATCTTATGTTACCTTATTTAAAAAAACTTTCAAACAGATCTCTCACTACTACTGCGTTCTTCTATAACTGAAACAAAACAAAGATTTTCAGTTTGTAAACAGCACAGATTGTTGCAGAGCTTTTTACTAGCATATTAATAAATAACACACGGACAAATATAGTTGCTAACCTTTTTGCACCATAAATAGAGGAAAATGTGAATATTTCATAAAACAAACACAAACCGCAACATAAATACGAAGCGCAAGATTCCAACGGTCTATCATTCAATTCAAAATTTCAAATTGAGAAAATTCAGTGTTGCTAGTTGTGAATAGCGAATTTGTGTGGTAAAACGTGGGGATTTTCATCGGAAACTATTCCAGAGGGCGCTGGAAGCGATTGAGATTCATTCGACTTAGGTAATTTTAATGTTGTATTCAGAGAAATTGAATAAACCATCCTCCTAAATCCTGAAGTGATATAATTTGTTTGGTTTAATTAGGTAGCTGGAAAAAATTAAAGGGGTTGCAGGAAGTTCTTTATTTAGTGATTCTATGGACGTGTTTAATAAAGTATATTTTGGATTACGAGATATCATAGATAAATACCTTTGACATTACTCAAACACTTATGCGCAGAAGCAATTGGCAGTAAAATGACACTGAAGAAGTATTCATGCACTTAATTATCTTCATTACATATTATCTCCGTTTAGGTGCATATTGGTGTCGATTCGGTTTTCATGATTAAACTTATTTGACAGAATTAAACTTAATATAAGTGTTTTGTCTTTTTCTCTGTGTATCGAAAAGACAAGTATAGGACTGGCTTGGTGGCTAAGTGGTTAGCGATCCTGATCTCTGATCCGAGAGTCGTGGGTTCGATCCCCACACAGGGCAAACTTTTTTGTGATGAGCAGAATTGTTTGCTCTCAGTCTGGGTGTATTATATCTATATATGTATGTATTTAAAAGTATATGTGTATGTATAACAGTCTCTGGTTCCAAGATACAGGAAATCCTAGTTTGGGGCCAGATGACCGTGTGTGATTTGTCCCAGATATTGTCCCTTAAATAAATTTTAGTCCTGTCAAATAAGTTAAATCGTAAACGCCGAATCGTCCCAATGTTATATCATGCAGAGCTGCGTTCCGAGGGTGTACTCTGACAGCAACCGTTTTATGCCCTCTCTTTCATACTTACGCGATTTATATTATGCTATCCTGTTGTTAGAGTGAACGGTTTCTGTCAAAATATACCCTCGGAATGCACTACTACGCACGCAAAATTATTTTTTCTTGCGCGGAAATGTAACGTTTCTTTTATTTTCGACCAAAAAAACAATAGTTATTTATTTCATTTTCAGTAACGTCTTTGTGACTTCTGTTCGTTCCGTGTGTTCTGTTCTTTTAGTTTAGACCAAAAAACAAAACAATAATCACTCATTTCATTTTCAGTGACGTTTTTGTATTTTGTTCGTTTAGTTTGGACCAAAAAAATAAAACAATAGAGTTTGACCAATGAAAGCTGACCACGATTAAAAAAAAACTACCCAAATACGCTACCCCAGGAGGGTACTAGCTGCGCGAGCGCTGGAGAATCCCTCTCTGGACGTCCAGGCCGCCTCTCGTCGTACTCTGGGGGGGGGGGGGGGGCAAAACCGCGTTTTCAACTGCACGAGGCAAGGGCAAACACACTGTGGCACCCCCTGCCACGCTGGCTGTGGACTTCTGCAACATCAGGGGGGCTTACATTCAAACCTAAGTGCTGTACACTAGGTACCACCTTGAGACAGCAAAGCCGGCCTTGCTCCTTTTGACCGAGACACAGATATCGTCTCCAGCGGACACATCATACCCTGGGTACGGTCTGGAACACTCCTTTGTGCCTAGGGCTGGAGTGTGCGTGTACGTCAGAGACGATACCAGTTCTCACCGCCTCAGCAACCTTGAAGGTGTAGACGTCGATGACCATCCTCGCGTCTATTCGTGCCTATATAGGTCCCATACCGGCGATTCCGAAACTGACCGACTCGTTCAGCACGTCCAAATGGCTGCAGATACTGTGCAGTAGCAGATCCCATCCGCTGAGATCGTGGTACTCGGCGATTTTAACGCCTACCACGCCGAATGGCTCGGCTCTAGCAAGACCGATCATGCGGGGAGATCTGTCCACGACTTCGCCCTGGCATATGGTTTGACACAACTGGTAACTGGCATAGTTACGCGAATCCCAGATGTGGAGAACCATGAACCTTCACTGCTGGACCTTCTGCTGACTTCTTATCCGGACGGCTACCAAGTATCCGTTGGCACCTCACTCGGCTCTTCGGATCACTGCCTTATTCGTAGTACGGTGCCACTCACGTGCCCGCCGCGACCGCGAGTTGCTTGTTGCCGTCGTGTGTGGCACTACAAGTCAGTAGATTGGGATGCGATGCGGTCTTTCTTTGCGTCCTACCCGGGGGGCAGGTTTGCTTCACGTCGGATGATCCCAACTTCGCTGCTGATTCTGTCACTGATGTGGTGCTGCAGGGTACGGAGCTTTTTATCCCATCCTCGGTGGTCCCCATTGGTGGCAAATCCCAGCCTCGGTTTGGTCGATCCTGCAAAAAGGCTTCTCGCCGGAAGCAGGAATGTTACCAAGCCTGGGCAAATGCAGCAAAGGTACGGGATGAAAAGACCAGCGCATTAAAAAAGGAGTTTAACTTTGCCTCCAGGTCCTTCAAAAGAGACATTAGTAGGGCGAAGTCGGCGCACATAGGCAGAATTGGCGAGAGACTAGAGCTTCTTCCTTCGGGAACTTGTGCGTTCTGGTCTCTGGCCAAAGCTGTCCAGGGTAATTTCTGCACGCCATCATATCCACCACTGCACATGGGAAATGATTCATTGGCCCACGATGCAAAGGAGAAAGCCGATCTTCTAGGCAAACTCTTTGCATCCAACTCGACATTGGATGACGGGGGAAACGAGCCGCCAACCATACCACGGTACAAGAGCTGTATGCCGGATATCTGGTTCCACCAACGCTCAGTGCGTAAAGCACTTTTTTCCCTCGACATTCATAAGTCGAGTGGGCCCGATGAAATCCCTCCTATCGTGTTGAAGGTGTGTGCTCCAGAGTTGGCTCCAGTTTTAACGCGCCTTTTTCGGTTTTCTTACTCTCGGTAGTCTCAAGGTCATGGAAAACAGCTTTAGTGCACCCGATCCCTAAAAAAGGTGACCGCTCGAATCCGTCCAACTACAGGCCGATAGCCATAACACCCTTATTCTCAAAGATAATGGTGTCCATTATCAATAGCCAGCTCCTTCGGTATCTAGAGGATAGCCAGCTCCTTCTGTATCTAGAGGATCGCCAGCTGCTTAGTGACCGACAGTACAGTTTCCGTAAGGGCCAGTCCGCTGGTGATCTTCTTGTCTTCCTGATGCAATGTGGGGCCCGGGAGAGACGTTGAATGAAACGCACAAGTCACTGGTCAGACGTGTAATGTCAATAAATTGAGTTATATGATGATTATAATAAGTAACTTAACCTACTTAGGTATGTGTATGTAAAGCGGTGGTGCATCACATACTGTACCTCCCCCTTTCCGAAAAAAAAATATCATCATATATTTTTTAAAATTTCAAAAAATAAAAAAAAATACTCGGTTTTTAAAATTAAACATCACATTTTTAACACTTGATTTAAAATTTACAATTTACAATAAATATCCTCTGTGTCTATTACAATTTAAAACGAACATATTATTTCACATTGTTTTATGTTTGAAAATTTTAATTTTTAATTATTTTCATTAAACAACCATCTACTGAAATCAATACACAACATTTATGATTAAAATCCAATACATACACCAATGTGTTCTTATTATTGTAAGTACTTTAATAATTATATACGTAAATAATGTTCTAAATATTTCCTTTTGGTTACACTATTGTTAAAATGAATTCACGTTTTTGAAATACAAACGAAAATTTGGTGCATAATATTTCAAGGTTTTTTTTTAAATACAAACTCAGTGACAAACAGAAACTTAATAATACATGATACAGTTATAAACGTATGGTGACAAAGTATAAAAACACTGATAATATTATAATAACATTTTCAGCAAACAAAAACTGTTAATTTAGACATTTTCTTATATAACCTCGTAAGTCCTGTGTTTTTTTAAGATCAGTAGTCATATCTACCGGCTGTACTTTACCAAGTACGAATCAAGAATAGTGCTTCAGACCGAGACAAAGATATGTCGGTTTTAGGTAATTTTGGAAGTGAATTACTGTTGTCTCTATTTTTTACGGTATGTTTGTGATGTATAGCACCTCCTTAGGAAGGAAAAAATTGAAAATATTTTGTACTTGTGTAAGTACATTAGGTTTTTACGCAGTATATCAAAAACAATGTGAAAAAACTTAAAGGTTTTATTTAGTATCAAAAGTAAATCATATTTTTCTTCCAAACATCACTGAAGTGAACATTTTACATTGTAACAACAGAAACAATCTTTTTCAAAGACAATTCAAGCATAATCAACGTTTTTGAATCAAAGAATAACGGTATCATTGTACCTACTTATCAAAATAGAGCACATACAATTGCGAATAATCTTCCTTACGTACTAGTTAATTGACATTTTAAAGTTAAATCACAGTCAAGTATAAGAGATCAACATTTTTATCAACTAAACACGACAAGAAATTGTTTTTATTTCATATTTTTAATTCCCTTCGAGATGAAAGGTCCTAAAACAATTCCTCGTTGGGTTCAGGCAAAGAGCTACGTTACAGTCAGAGCATTTAAATAAACTTCTTTTGTCACACCCAGAGAGACGACATCGTTGCTGTTTGTCTAGATTTTCTGGTAGGTGGATATTGCCATGTAAGCGTCGCATTTTTGACGGTATAGGCACTATTCCTGGTCTACCTACGGGCCGTTTAACAGGTCGTTCTTCGCAATCATTTTCCACCTCGTTGAGTTCGTCCAGCTGATTCTTTTCTAATATTTGTTCACCGAATTGCATTTTGTAATGTCTCAATTGCTGTATCTTTTTTACTGGAACGCCTTTTTCTATTTCTGTCCGTTTGTACATAAGCCATGAATTAGAGATAGCAAGGTCTATCATATGAGATATAAACCTCACAGGCCACTTCTTGGTTCTACTTCTTGCCGGACAAACTGCAATCAATCGGTCCGCCATGTCTACCCCACCCATTTTAGAGTTGTATTGCTTGACAACTTCTGGCCTTACAACTTGTTTATACTGCTTATCTTTTTTGCACCAACGGGAACAAACATCTGTTTCACAAGCTGCGTGAGCTGTTGAGAGCATTATTACAGGTTTATTGTCCATCCATTTCGTGATTGCCATAGTATTTTCGGTGTTAGTCAATACTTGATAGCTCCCTCTGCCTCTTCTTTTCATGCTTGAATCGGATTCGAGTACATTTCTGGCGGCTGCAGGTATTCTGTTTTTCATTAGTGTGCCGGCACATTTGAGGCCTCTATTAGATAGTTCTTTTGCCAATTTGACTGTAGAAAAATATCTGTCAAAATAAATGATTGATCCCGGCACCAAAATTTCGCTCAATTTCAAAACAGCACTTTCACCTAATCCAAAACCAGCATCAGTGTAGGACGGAAAGGTAGTTTTTCCCTGGTATATAACCATATTACAGACCAAGCCATCAGGATTCGCCAAAATAAAAGCTTTTAGCCCTACTGGGTTTGGTTTATTGGGACAATATTGTTTCATGCCACATGTGCCGGAAAATGGGATAATCATTTCATCCAGACTAATTTGTTGCTCAGGTACTTGTTTTTGACAGCCAGCCAGAACACTGTCAAGTAATGGTCTAACTTTCCAAAGCTTGTCTTTTTGGCGCTCTTCTTGAGGTACGTCATCATCGTACACAAGTTTTTGTGAATTGCGAATGAGGAAATACCTGTCACGGGACATAGAATTAGCTATTATGTCGATCCTCCAGTTTCTTTCCCAATACATCCTTTGAACTGGATAATTAATGCATGACATTAATATCATTATTCCAAAAAATACTTTGGTTTCTTTCAATGTCAGGTTCAAGTTCTTTCCATTTCTTTGCAGAAAAGTTTGATTGCTTTTTTTAGTAATTAACATAAAAATTTCTTCGGAGATGTAGTTATCGATAAAAGTGAATTTATTATAATTACTCTCGTCTATACTCATCGGCAAGTAATCAGGTTGCATCATAGGTAATTTAGAAAACTGCATTTCATTATTTTCATACCATTCTGCATCTCGGGTGATTGGGTCTGGGACTTCAAAACCTGGACTAGAACTCTCAGATCTACCTCTTGCACTTTGAACACGCCGCGCCCTTGTACTTGTGCTTCTACCACGGCTACGCCCACCTCGTTGGCCACGAGCACTTTGGGCTCGACCACGTCCACGTCCACGTTCGCGTACTGCAACTTCTGCTTCTCCATCTTCGGATTCCGAAGACGAAGACGAGTCGCTATTTGATTCTTGGTCGGATTCAGGAATAAACACATCTTCATCATCAGAGTCCTCGAAGTCAGAATCATTGAGAAGTTGTGATATCTGCTCGTCATTGAATGCTAGAATAAAAAAAAACAGTTGTAATAAAGTCCGAACGTACCACCACAAGTACAAATTATAAGCGGTTGTTTATGTAACAAACGCCTAATGTACCACGTCAAGTACAAATTTCTTTGACCAGTCACGAATCACCTTAAATATATAGTTTGCTTTCAAAGATTTATAATTTTACAATATTCAATGTTTATAGGCACTAATTCAGGCATAAAACAATAGAAAAAACAAATGATTACATGGATTTAAACAGATATTCTTACCTCGTGCTGGCCGACGACCGGACCGCGTAGACATCTTGCGAAAAAGTGAAACTGACACTGACAGTTGACGTAACCTGTCTAACATGGCGGAACCGACCATAGAATAAAGAATGATAAGGACCGTATTGTGTTACCATTGCAAAAAAAAATACCCGGTAAACGGGGAATTAGGATTTTGTACTTGGGTAAGTACGTTAGGTTGTTACTATATGTATGTAGTTAAAATGTCAGGTATGAACTGCTATCATAATTTGTACTTGTATAAGTACGCGGGGACTTACGAGGTTATTATTATAAAAATTTTACAAAGTCACTTGAGATTCAAATATTCATCGGTTACAGTGATTCTGTATTTAATTCATATATTCAATATTCGTACAACACTAAACCCTGGCAGGGTCGCCATGCAATGTGGGGCCCGGGAGAGACGTTGAATGAAACGCACAAGTCACTGGTCAGACGTGTAATGTCAATAAATTGAGTTATATGATGATTATAATAATTAACTTAACCTACTTAGGTATGTGTATGTAAAGCGGTGGTGCGTCACATACTGCACTGACACATCGTTGGGCATAGGCGATCGAGACTAAGGGGGAAGCATTGGCGGTTAGTTTGGACATACCGAAGGTCTTCGATCGGGTCTGGCACAAAGCACTTCTTGCGAAGCTTCCTTCTTATGGGCTTTCCGAGGAATTATGCAAATGGGTCACTAGTTTTCTTGCAGACAGAAGCATAAAGGTCGTAGTCGACGGTGAATGCTCAGATTCTATGTCTGTGAATGCTGGTGTCCCTCAAGGCTGTGTGCTGTCGCCTACACTGTTCCTTCTGCATATCAATGATATGCTGCAAACCAGCAGCACTCATTGTTATGCGGATGACAGCACAGGTGATGCCTTCTATACCGGCCGTGCTAACATTTCTCGGTAAAACGTCATCGAGAGCCGAAACAAACTTGTGTCGGAAATTGAGGACTCTTTAAAGAAATTTTCAGAATGGGGTCGGCTTAATTTGGTCCAATTTAATCCCACTAAGACCCAGTTTTGCACGTTCACTGCCAAGAAAATGCCATTTGTCATATCACCTGGTTTTGAGGACACTCCCCTTAATGCCTCAGCTAGTATCGGAATCCTCGGTGTCGAAATATCGAGTGAAATCCAGTTCCGTGGTCATCTAGAGGGTAAGGCTAAATTGGCTAATTTAGCCTTGCCCTCAAGGCTTCGAAGAAGCTTGGTGTGCTTAATAGGTCGAGACGGTATTTCACTGCGGCCCATCGCCTGCAGCTTTATAAGGCGCAGATTCGGCTTCATATGGAATACTGTTCTCATCTCTGGGCAGGGGCACCCCAGTACCAGCTTCTCCCTCTGGACCGCATTCAACGGAGAGCAACTCGAATCGTCGGCTGCCAGGATATTTCAGATCGGCTTGACTCCTTGGCGCTGCGTAGAGATGTAGCCTCGCTCTGCATTCTCTATCGCATGTACAATGGGGAGTGCTCCGAGGAATTGTTCGGATTGAGCCTTGCCGTCTCTTTTCGCCATCGTTCTACGCGACAATATATTCATCCCCATCATATCTATAGATGGTTGGCAGTCCACAACTGTGCGTTTCACTAGAAACTTTCTGCCTCGCACAACCAAAAAATACAACGTTGTGTAACCGCGTCGATGCGCTGCGCTGCACTGCGAACGCCCCGCCCGCAGTGTGACATGCTAACATGGTTGCCATAGTTATACAGCAGCGCGGGCCCGCAATCAAACTGCGCCGCGCCGCGACTGCACTGCTTCTGACCCGCGCCCGCGCTGCCTGGTTTGTCGTCTGGCAGTTGCAGAGCGGCGCGGCGCGGCGCAGCGCAGTTTGAGCATGGGCCCGCGTTCAAATTGTGTGTGACGTACTTCATATAATTTCTTGTATTACAACATGCGCGGGCCCGCATTTAAACCGCGCTGCTACTGACCTGCTTTTGGTGTGCCGAAGCCTTTATTCAGTGTATAATCGTTGTTAACAGCTGAATATTTTTTCAAATGCCGCCATTTGCCGTTGGCCAGACTTCTAGTTATTTATTTCATTGTCAAGAAGAAGCGACGACGATTCATTCAAAGATATAACAGATCACTGGGGTGGAGCCATCTTTTAAGTAAGCAAACTATTCAGTTTTACACTCATTTTAGGGTTTTATTTTTAAACTGGCAACACTGTAGGTACTATTGAGTTCCAATGTCTGTATTCAAAATCTACCATACAAGTTTTCGTGATTCGTAGATAGTAACTGTTTTTATTTAGATAAGCTCTGACTTCTGTCTGGCTAAGCTTGCCAGATCATTTTCGTTAGTATCCCGACTTCATAAAATTGCATCTAACGTAGTAAAAGCCAAAAACATTGTATAAAAAAAATTCGACCAAGCGCACCGCCATGATTTTTGTTATATTTTTTACATATGGCAATAAAAAAAGGCCGTTTCCATTTGCGAATTCAATGATATTCTGTGAGTAACCTCGATTTTGATTGGTCCTTTTGTACACGGTTTTCATGGACAGCCAATCATTTCGGCACTCACTATTTACGTACACTTTAAATTTTCTAAATGAAAACATACCTACTAAATCCAATTGCCATTTTTTTCTGTGACGGAAGTGTGCACGAAGTGCTGGAGAATTTTCATTGAAATTTAATTATTCTAATAAGTAGATTATCTTCGGACTGTTAAAATATTTGAAGATCTCAAGAAATCAAGTTGCACACAAAGAAAAACGATTTGGTTTACTATAAAATCGGACAGCATTGTTAACCTGTTTATCACAGTTGACGGATGTCCTTGTTCAATTTGCATATCGGCGTGGCGGTAAATTTGACTTCTCAAATGTCGTAGTTTTACCAGTGTAACTTTAGCGATATTTTGTACGTTATGGGTAGTGCTGAAGAAAATGTTAATGTGTCAGGTTGCGAACCTCTCAGTGAAGTGAAGAGTAACTGCGGCGGCGAGGTAGACCAAGTATCAGAGGAACTGGGCAGTGTCACAGACTCATCGCTGAACGTTTCTTCTGCTCAATCTGTCGGAGAACATAACACTTCCAAAGATGGAGAAGTAGCCGGTGGAAAGAAATCAAAAAAGAAATATCGGCATGGCAAAAAGGGTCATATACCCCCCAAGGAGGGCGCGGATAGAACTACAGTGCGTCGGGTTCACTACCCTCCTGGCAAGTATAAACAATGTAGAAAGAGAGCACAAAGTTTTCCAACTATTTCAAAGTTTTTTCTACCCCATAAAAGACCACGCAAAGAAGTTTTTATTCCACCAACAAAGTTTCTCCTGGGTGGGAATATATCTGATCCCCTGAATTTGAACAGTCTTCAGGATGAGGATATAAATAGAGCAATGAATGCAGTAACTCCTGAGTCTTCTCCACTCCCCACTCCACCTCGGCACAAAGCCAAAATTGATGTCATCATTCCCCCTAATATTCGGGATCCTTTAAATTTAATGGAACCGTTGGACAATGATGAGTATGAAAAAAGGCTAGAAATGCAGCAACGTAGGCCCCGTAAAAAGCCAAGGTTACGTCGTCGTACTACTGACAATACTTCACCAGTATCTGAAAATGTGGAAGTGAAAGTGGAGGATATTAAGGAACCTCTACCTCCAGAGCCATCTACATCAAAGTCACGAAAAAGGTCATGCAGCGATAGTGATAATAATTCACAAAAGGGTAAAGATGCCAAAAAGTTGCGCCGTATGGAGTCTTTAGATAAGATAGTAAGCCCAGTTGTACCACAGCCTGGGGCATGGATGCGGCCTCGCACACAGACACGGGGGGCGCAGCCGGAGCGTCCTGCCTCACCACATCGTGCAAAGCCAAAAACTGAAGGAGAACAAAAGTTGCCAAAGTTTGATCCTAAGAACACCAGATATCAGTATGGAAACTATGACAGGTAAATTAACATTGGATTTTGCTTATTGTGCTGTTTTGGCTTTTAATTTTCCATGTTTATGCATTTTGTTAATGTGTTTTTTCTAATCTTATCTCTTATCTTAAATTTCAGGTATTATGGCTACCGCAACTTGAATGCGATGATGGATGTGCGCCTGCAGGTATTCGAGATGCACAAACATTTGTTCCAGAACAAGGACATATTGGACATTGGGTGCAACGTGGGCCACATTTCCATTGCTGTAGCACGCAATCTAGGCGCCAGGTCCATTGTGGGTGTTGATATTGACCCAGTTTTAATAGGTATGTACTCTTGTTAGTAACTAATATTTAGTAGCTTTTGAGTTACAATGTTGGTAACTATTTTTGTTTTCTTTAACTGTAGTAGGTTTGACCTGTTTTTTTGTAATAGGTAGGTATGCTAATTTATGATAAAATAATATTTTACTTTTGAGGGTATTATACATACAAGTAGTAGTATGGATGTGCCGACTATTAATTTTTTAAGTAACTGATCAATTAGTCTGTTGAAGTCTGTTCTAAAATTGCAGACTAGTAGATTAAATGGTGTAAGGGTAAGGTCAAGGAAAGTACAACCCTAAGGTGCGGATAGGCTACCTCAGTTGTACCACAGAAATTAAATTATTAATGGGTCGTGGTAAGATGGGACTGAAAGGATTTTCTTTCTTCATGAGCTCTATTAACAATGCACATTTTTTGGACTTCATCTACAGAGGTAGGTAATCAGTTAATCGATTTTTCTAAGATATGTATGTCCTCAAGAAAAGTTATTTTCAGTTTTGTCTATTGTCTATCTAGTTAGTGTTAAAAATTACTAGTCACTGGTTTTCTTAATCTCTAAATAAGTTTTTCCGTTTTAGGACAAGTCTCTATTAATTTTTAGTTTTGGTCTTTGTTAGTTAAGGCCCTAAACAGGCTTAAAAAAAATTCTCGTAGGTATCCTTTATCCTTATGTTAATTTAATATACTATTCCTATTTATTCGTTCAATGGGGAATATGATACCCATCATTGTAACGACGATGCACAGTGTGAGATTTGACCTTGGTTGCGGACACCCTCGTTTTATGTTCGATTTGAGAAGGTTTAGTTATCCTAAACCATAAAAACCAACAAATATTTAAAAATTTCAATTAATTTTGGAGATATATATTTTTTTACTTAAGTCATTAATTTTCATGAAAAACTTTTTTATTCATTTTTCCCGAGAAAAAGTGAATTTTACCTTTGTATTATTTTTTTAACTATTTACCAGTTTAAATTGCTTTAAGTTTGAAAATTACAAGAGCCTAACTGCAGAAGAACGAGAGAAAAAAAAATTTGAATATTTTGAAAAAAAATATATATAAAATTAACCATATTATTGTCGCATTTTTTTTAACAAAAATACATTAAAGTAATGTTCCTATTACTTCGTAACAAAAATCTATATACCTAGCTTGCGCGATGTTGGAGATATAGAGTTTCTATGTTTTTTTTAGATTTCTATGGAAATAGGGTTGACACAACAATAAAACTATTTTGTTGGATCTTATCTTATCTTGTTGATTGGGGGCTGCCTAAACAGCGACACTTCAACCCAAAGGGATCTTTTGTATCAACCCCTTATAACCCTAGTACCTATCCACAGTGTGTAAAATGACCGTCAAACCAGACATTTTACTTCTCACTGCCAGTCAATAGGACTTGGTATTCTAAGCATGAAATAAAACTCTCACTGTCTATTACATCCATATACTATGGAACTCCATAGTTGTTTCTATTCAAAGTTGCCCTTTTTATGTTATTCCAGAAACATAACAATAAACATTTCTTGGAAATTATTTTTAAACCTTATAAATGAAATTGAATTCACTCAAAATGGCCCTGAGTTTTACAGCTGATTTTTTTGTGTGGGTCGAACTTTTTCTTTATTATAAAAATAAACATTTATTAAACAGTTTTTTACTGTTTTTACATTTTTTTTAATCTGATCTACCCTTTTTTAGTTTCCCATACTAAATCTGAATAGCGAATCAAGAATTTTTACGGGAAACTGAAAAAAAAGAGATTGGCCATTTTCTTCTTAGTCAATATGCGTCTCATGTATTACAATGCTTTTGGTTAATTTCTGTCAGATATTCCATTCCTTTTATCATTTCTGAGATATTTGTAATGTTCGCTAAAAAAATAATCTAGGTCGAGATTTAACAAAAAAACCCTTGTCTTGGAGCGAGCTGCGAAAATTGAAAGATTTTTTTATATGCACATAACGTAGCCAAATTGCAGAATTAGTCTTTTACAGACGGGTTAGCCGCTTTGTAAACATCATCATGTACCATAACGCTATTTTTTGAATTTAAATTTTAGTTTCCCGTATTTAGTACGGTAAAGTAAATCCGTAAAGTAAATCAAGAATTTGTATGGGAAACTGAATAAATATTAAGATTCGCCAATTTTTTCATAGTCAAGCGAGCTAAATATATATATTTTTTATATACAGGGTTATTTTGGATTGTGTATCACAATGCTATTTATTTTTTAATTTAAATTTTACTTTCCCGTACTAAATCCGTAAAGTGAATCAAGAATTCGTATGGGAAATCGAAAAAAAAATGAGATCCGCCATTTTTTTCATAGTCAATATGCGCCTCATGTATTACATGCTTTTAGTTAAGCTTTTCAAAATTTCTGTCAGATTTTCGATATCTTTTACCGTTTCCGAGATATTTGCAATGTTTGCAAAAAAAATATTCGGAGGTCGAGATTTATCAAAAAATAACAAGCAAAAACGTGTAAACTTGCAATTTCAGATGTTACTTCGCTATTTTTAGGGTTCCGTAGTCGACAAGGAACCCTGATATGTAGTTTCGCCATGTCCGTCTGTCTGTCTATCTGTCTGTCCGCGGCTTAGCTCAGAGGCTTTTAGTATTAGAGAGCTGTAATTTGGCACGGATATGTATATTGATCACGCTGACAAAGTGGTAAATAAAATCTTAAAAAACAATTTTTTTCAGAGTACCTCCGCTACACGTGAGGTGGGTTTTTTTCTCGACTATCCCATGATGTGGGGTGTCGTTGGATAGGTTTGAACAACCATTTTTCGATTCAAGGATCCGTTTTCGAAATATTAAGCTTTAAAGTGGATTTTTTTTTGTTAAAGTCATGTCCTCCCCGCTTCTGCCAGCTAAACGGTTGTTTCTAGAAATGTGAAAAAATTCAGGGTAGTAGTATATATAACGAAGTTAAAAGGAAAACTATCACAGTATTAGTCAATTTTGTAAGACGGGAAGTTTTACCGCTTGAACTCAAAATAGACGTACTTTCTGCCTTGAAGCAGTGTACCTCGAAGTACTACGGAACCCTACACTGCCCGTGGCCCGAAACGCACTTGACCGCTTTTTATTTTATTATAATTGATCATTTTATTTCTGTTACTCAAAAATATTTGCAGTGTCAAATTATTTTATTAAGACTCCAATTATTTTCAGCCTATATTCGCCTAACTGCTAATAGCCACTACTACCATTTACCACTTACTTAGTCCTCACCTCACCCGCGAGGGAAAGGTATGGCTTTAGGACCCATACAATATGTGCATAAAGCTGAAGAATTTAAAATATGAATTCCTAAAATAGTTCCTAATAAAAAAAACACTTTAATTAAATAAATAAATTTAATTCTTTGCGGGATTCTGAGGCATATCCATGTTCAGATAACGATCACTAATTATTACTGCCTTCTTCTACAATGGCTTTATAGTAGGTAGTAATGCTTTAGAAATAGTACTAGTGGATTACGCGGCCAACTGAAACTTGTTTTCCACAAGATTCAAATGCCTACAGGTCATATGACACAAAGTTTGTTTAAAAATATTGCATGTCGTAAACTGGTAGGCGCTTGTGAGTGGCAACCCTAAGTTAAAATTTTGAAATTCAGTATTTCCGTTATCGTGTGTCTGTCGCATCTGTTTTTTTTTTTATGATAGTAGCTATTAATGTAATTAACATATACGTTTCGAAAAAAAATGCGACCATGTAGAAAATTACGAGAAAAAAAATTATAATGAAATCATAGAAAAAGTAACTTTTTGCCTAGAACAGCGAAATATTTTAAGTTTTTATGGATTTGAAGGTTTATATGGTATACTCACTATCACACCATGAAATATTTATTGAAAAACCAATAAAAAGAAAGGAGATAATGTGTTTCTATGGTTTCTATGGAATTTTCTCGATTTTCTGAATTTCTCTAAAACTATAACAGATACAGCAATGGAAGTTTTAACAGGAGTTTTGTGTAAATATAAGTTTTCAAAAAAACACATAAAACTAGGGTGTCCGCAACTAAGGTCAAATCTCACACTGTGAATTTCTCTAAAACTATGACAGATACAGCAATGGGAGTTTTAACAGGAGTTTTGTGTAAATATAAGTTTTCAAAAAAAAACACATAAAACTAGGGTGTCCGCAACTAAGGTCAAATCTCACACTGTGCGATGGCGTAAACACTTCTCACAGTTCTTGACTCCATTTCTACACTAAAGTTTTGAGGAGCAGCTCTAGAGATATTCTATTATTATTTTACCAGTGGCGATTTTTCCAAGTTTAAGCAACTATGTCGCCGCCACACCATCTTGTTTACATGCTATGCGCTTATACTATTGTATTATATTATAATATGCTTATACAATAAATGTAAAAGTTAATTATCTGTAATTATCTGTCGATGTCGATCGTAAAAAGAAAAGTCGTTATTGTTTCCCCTTGCCAGCTTGCAGTAAAAGAATATTCCAGTCGCTTGGCTTGTTATTCTTTTTCCCATGAATGTTTTGTATAGGTGAATGCACTTTTATCAGTTTGCATACGCATGATAAGGACTTCATTGTAAATAGCCTATTTTAAAGCTCACAATAAATATATTTTTCTTATCTCTAATAAATAAATTTGTGGATAACATAAGTAAAGCTTCTTACTTTTTATAAGGTCTATAGTTATAATTATCTTTGGTTTTTATAAATTCAAAAACTGGTGTTTAAGAAATTGATCGCGATTTTCATTTTTTTTGTACTTCCGTAATTCGAAAACTGTTTAATACAAGAAATATGATTTTTTCAATTTTTTTTTATTTGAGTAAATACTAAGTAATACATAGGTACATACAAAAATGTGATTAAGCGCAATCTCTAACGTGCATCGACGAGGGTTTTTGTTACCATTACACATATTGTAAGTCAGACTCACACTGTGTTATTTACTTATTTATCAAAAAAAGATCATAAATGAGAAACTAAATGTTGTTGCTCAATCTTTCGACAATTGGATCTTGGTAAATTTTGGCATGTACTTAGAGATAAAGTTTCACAAATTCCCCACAGACGAAGCAAAGTCTCAAGCTGATTTACTTAAAGTGAAATATGTACTTTAAGATTTTACAAATAACAGCTTAGTTTCAGAAGAGTATTTAGTTACTTGTTTATTTATTTTTCTAATTTCAGGAAGGGCTGAGAAAAACTTACGCTCATTCATACCAGTGCCGGCTGAGCCAGTGAAAACAGAAGACGAGAAAAAAAAGGAGGATGAAAACAAAAAAGTGGAATGTAATAATGCTAAATGCAAAGAGGGTAGCTGCGAAGACTGCGGTTCTGCTGATACGAAGCACGATAAGAATGACGGCGCTGACTCCAAGAAGCCGCTGGGCGGCAGGAAGCTGCGACGGCCGCGGAAGAACCGCAAGGCGCTGCAGAAACCGGAGCAGGGACAGTGTTTCTTCCCAATGTCTATGTCGATGCTGTACGGACCACTGGGCGACCAGATTGCTGGGATGCCTCTGCCTTCATTCCCATATAATGTCACTTTCAAACAGGTCAGTTTTCTTGGTTATAAAGTTCTGATTTATACAGATTTTTTGTATTAATTCTGTTTCAAGCAAGCCAACAAATTATAATATTGGATTGACGAAATATACAGGTGATTTTTGTTTCGTCTCGTTAATGGTAGTTGAGATTCTATTCATGAAACCAAATATATTTGCTCAAAGAACTCATATAATCACGCAAACAAAATATTCACATAAAATAAATGTATCACGTTGAATAACCAGAATGTTCTCTGTGATTGTATGAGTGCTTTTCACAAGCAGAATCCACAGTTAACGAGTACGAAACGAATAAAGATAAAATCAAACAATTCTTATCTAGAAGATCCACTCAAGCTTTATTATTTTAATCTTTACATTTATCATTTATAATGTACCAGGAACACTTATCCACATATCTATTGACAAGCTCTACAACTGTTCCAGAGTTACTGTCTATACCATATTTTATTTAGTCTGTGTCTGTGTGCTAGCACATCAGCTTTGTTTGCTTCGTTAATATATTGTTAACTGGCAACACTCAACCTCTTGCAGGGGAATTACGTGCCCCGCGAGGACGTGGCAGTGGGCTCGGCGGAGATCCCGCAGTATGACCTGATCCTGTGCCTGTCGACCACCAAGTGGATGCACCTGAACTGGGGCGACGCGGGGCTCAAGCGCGCCTTCCGCCGCATGTTCGCCGATCTGCGCCCTGGCGGCAAGCTCGTGCTCGAGACCCAGAACTGGGCCAGTTACAAGAAGAAGAAACGGCTTACGGTATGGTTTTTTTCGTTTCTATTTTATAAGGAACATTTTTCCAGTGCTACTAGATGTCTCAAAAAGATTTGCATTGAAAGCAAAAAGATTGTATGTCGAAACACACTTTTCACACACACGCCGCGCCATCCGTCCAATAAGATGCGTTAGTGTATCAAATTTTTTTAGGATTCAATACAATAAAGTACCATCTCTTCGTATATCCTACATTTCAATGGCTGCATCTTTTGTACTGTAATAGGTAGGCGGTTGACATTTTCAGAGAATATCAATATCAATCCTTATGCAACGTGCGTAGCTTTAACTTTTTGACCACCACCTCATACTCCTTTGACAAAAGAGTACATGTATACTTCATTCCAATCAAAAAAAAGCAAAAGGTAAACAAACGTAGTATGCAGATGACATTGACATGTGTCAGTTCCATAGTAAGTTTGTTTACGTTTTGCTTTTTTTTGACTGGAATGAACCATCATAGTTTGATATCAGTATTAATAGACGTTTTTGGCAAATATGTGTTGTTTGTAGTGATAATATAAAACAATTTGGGCATGTTTTTTCATGAAGGCAATATTTACTTTCTAACAATTATCTATACAGGGTGTTAAAAAAAGTGCGTTTGAAATTTTAAGGGGGTTACTCAGAATCAAGTATAGAATCCAGGAAAAATATTGAAAAAATCCGCTCTTCAAATTTTTTTTTAGTTTTTCATACAAATTCTTAATTCACTATTCAGATTTAGTATGAGAATCTGAAAAAAAAATTGAAGAGCGGATTTTTTCAATATTTTTCCTGGGTTCTATACTTGATTCTGAGGAACCCCTTGAAATTTCAAACGCACTTTTTTTAACACCCTGTATATCTGTTAAATATTTTGTTGAAGTTTAAATGATATATTTTTTGAACAGTGATTTTCCAGTGCAATGCAATTTTAGACTGTTTTCCTAATACTATGACAAAAAACGTAATTGTTTTTTTTTTCGTTTTCAGCCAACAATCTACGAGAACTTCAATTCAATCGAGCTATTCCCAAACAAGTTCCGCGAGTACCTGCTGTCGCCGGAGGTGGGGTTCAGCAAGTGCTGCATCCTGGGCGTCCCGCAGCACGCCAGCAAGGGGTTCCGGCGGCCCATCCAGCTGTACGTGAAGGGGGACTTCACGCCGAGCAAGGCGCGCTGGTCGGACGCGCACGCGCCCTCCTCGCACCACCGGCCCGAGGCGGAGCCGCCGCGGCGCACGGTGTACGCGCCCGTGGCGCCCGCGTACCGGCCCAGCGACGACGCGCCCTCGTGCGGCGCCGCCACGCCCTACTCGCCCAACCTGGACTGCTGCGCCGACGACTCGCCCTTCTACAACCCCCGCAGCGACTCGTACGCGCCCTCGTACCAGCCGCCGCGGCCCACGGTGTACGCCACGCTGCCCTCGCCGCTGGGCAGCGCGTCGCCCGCCGCGTCGCCGGCCGCCTCGCCCGCCGCAGTGCCCGAGCCCCCGGCGGCGCCCGGCCCGCGGGCGGCGCGCGGTTATCCCGACGACTGAGCCCGCCGTCGCACCCGCCGCCGCTAAGCGGCCTTCCGCCTTTTTTATATTTATGTAAATATGGTTTAGAACCCATAGGATTATGTAACGTTTTAAGCTGAAAGTATTTTATATTATACTCGTAACGTATTAATCTATAACGCCGTATTTTATTTCACTGATTATTCAATGAGAGTCTCAAACATTTCTGAAATTGGTGATTATCCTTTCTCTATTAATATTTTAATTGGTTTTGCAGTGTGAGTCTTTAAAAAGTGTACATATGAAAGGGGTTGAAATAAGACCCAATTTATCGCCCAGAAATATATTTAAAAAATAAAAAAGCAAAAAAAAAAATTGTTGACGTTTATTTTATTTTTAAAAGTATTTGCTGTCCCCTAGTAAACAAAACTTTGTAACTTTTAAATTAAGCAGGCTAGAATGTGAAAACAAAAGAAGTGAGGACTGACCGTAGATGGCTGTGCCACAGAAATCAAAACTAATTATAAGACTAAGAAAACCCAAACCTAGCATTTAGAGCAATAGTGTAAAAATATGGAATACCATTATTTAATCACTCATAGCAAACGTTTTTATAATTTGAAAGCTGAACTAATGTCAAATACCTTAAAGTAATAAAAAATAGGGTTAATAGGTGTTTTTTTTTCAATTAAATAAAAAATGAAAAAAAATCTGTAAAGAAATGCTTATACAGGGTGACTTTGAATTAACTCTTCATACGAAAAGCTATGCATGTGCTCATGATAACAAACAACTTTTCCTAAGGAACCCATAATCAAATAGCAAAAAAAAATGTCTACTCTTCATACTAATGACTGACTCGGTGGCTAAGTGGTTAGCGATCCTGACCTCTGATCCGAGAGTCGTGGGTTCGATCCCCACACAGGGCAAACTTTTCTGTGATGAGCAGAATTGTTTGCTCTGAGTAGTCTGGGTGTATAATATCTATATATGTATGTATTTAAATGTATATGTGTATGTATATCAGTTTCTGGTTCCCAAGATGCAGGGAATCTTAGTTTGGGGCCAGATGACCGTGTGTGATTTGTCCCGGTTATTATTATTATTATTACTAATTTGGCCGGTCAGTGGTATGGAGAGTCCACTTTTTTTTGAGATTTGACTATGGGTTCCTTAGGGAAAGTTGTTTGTTATCATAAGAACATGTATAACTTTTCGTATGAAGAACTAATTTAAAGTCAACCTAGGTATATTTAATGTTCCTTTTTGTGTAAATTTTTATATCAGTGGCACAGCCATCTAATACCAATCCTCACTTTTTTGTTTTAACATTCTAACCTACTTAATTTAAAAGTTATAACGTTTTGTTTATTTGGGGATAGCAAATGCAATTAAAAAAAAGTCCATATTTTTTTACTTTATTATTTTTTTAATAATTTTCTGGGCGATAAAATTGGGTTTTATTTAACCCCCTTTCATATGTGCACTCTATGAAGACTCACACTGTATGAAATGATTTTTAACAGACTTCAAAAAAAGGAGGAGGTTCTCAATTCGTCGGAATCTTTTTTTTTATGTATGTTCACCGATTACTCGAAGACGCCTGAACCGATTTGGAAAATTCTTTTTTTGTTTAAATATCTATTTAGTTGGTATACTTCACAGGTGGTCCCATATAAATTTTATCGAAATCGATTCAGCAGTTTTTGAGAAAATCAACAAAAACATAGCAAAATTAGAATTGGGGACATGAATTTAACTAAAAATTGCACTTTAAAGCTTAATATTTCGAAAACCCTGAATCGAAAAATGGGTTTCACAAACCCGCAATACTTTTGAAAGACTTATCTAACGCCACCCGACACCATGGGATAGTCGAAAAAAAAAACACCCCACTTCACGTGTAGGGGAGGTACCCTAAAAAAATTTTTTTCAAGATTTTATTTTACCACTTTGTCGGCGTGATTAATATGTATATCCGTGCCAAATTACAGCTCTCTAGTACTAAGGAAGTTAAAAAAGTTTGAAATTTTAAAGTATAGAATACAGGAAAAATATTAAGAAAAATCCGCCCTTCAAATTTTTTCATTTGCCCATACTAAATCTGAATAGTGAATGAAGAATACCACCAATTTTTGTTTTTTTATCTTAAAATATACTCTAATAAAAATAAAAAAATATGGTGAAAAAAATTTTTTGATACGTTTGATAGTTTCCGAGATACTGAATTATTTAGGTAGGCAAGTGACGCGGGGTCGCCGCACGCTGCTGTGACGTCACTCTGCAACGGTCGCTCAGTGTGCGCACCGCTCCCTACCTCTATGTATGAAGTTTGCGTTGAAAATTTTAAAAATTACTAATCCAAAAACTAGAAAATCGTGCTCGTGTCAAAGTGCTTAAATACAACTACCAATATACCCGAAAAGTTATTTTTTACTGTTATATTTTTGAACCTTAAAGTCAAAAGAAATACATGAAAAGTATGATCCACCCAGACCCAAAGCCAAAAGTTGTGTCTATCACCTTCTCCTTATCTGATAACTTTTGCATAAACAGTAACGTCGTCGCCGTAGCTATTTCTAGCCAATCTAAAATAAAATAAATATGAGTTAACCGATACACATAAAAAATAAAAACCGGACAAGTGCGAGTCTGACTCTCGCGCAGAGGGCTTTGTCCACACCTACAAACAAACAATATTTTAAATTTTATCAACTTATTTTAAGATTTATAGATAACTTCTTAGAGATTTTCAAGTAATTTATAAGCGAAGATCTATTTTCTGTAAATATATTTGTTTAAGTTTTATGCCCAGTGTTCGGAAATAAGGAGTGAGGAGCATGGTAAAGGTGATGGTGTCAAAATCACTTATGTCATCAACTGTAATATAATGACACAATAACGGCACTTAAGCGGTCATGGCACAGCGCTGCTTATGTGGTCGCATCGATCACGCAAGTTAACTGACTACAGACACGGTCACAACTTGGATGGGCTTAAATATCAGTAACTATCACTAGATGGCAGTCGCCAAGCTATGTCGGAGGCGTTATAGGCAGCTTGGATGGACTGCTAGTCAAGTCCATCCAAGCTGTGACCGTGTTTGTAGTCAGTTAACCTGCGTGATCGACGCGACCACGTAAGCAGCGCTGAGCCATGACCGCTTCAGTGTCGTTATTGTGTCATTATATTACAGTTGATGACATAAGTGATTTTGACACCATCACTTTTACCTTGCCCCTCACTCCTTATTTCCGAAATATCAAGTTCATAAATATCGTTATTACCTAATTTTTTCAATACTAGTTATGAAAAATAGGTATGTAGGTATATATGTATAGGTATCTTATAAGGATTAACAGATTTGTGATAAGAAAAAAAAAATAAGTTGTAAGTACTTTTGCATTTTTAAGTAAGTAAGTAAAACGTTTATTTGATACTTCAATCACACACATACTTATAAACTAAAATACATCAAACAAAAACAGACAATCAGATATATAACAAAAACAAAGTAAGTATATGTGTGTTGCAGTGCAAATGGGCCATAGCTCAGTGAATAGCTTTGCCCATTTTAATCATTGTCTCGGCGGCCGCTGTAAAGAAATCGGAGTTATTTGAGAAATAGTAGCTTAACTCGTCTATTTAAGGAATCATTCGATTTTTCAATCAATTTTTAAAACTGTCATCGATTATACTTGTAATACTACTGTAACACCGATTCACATAAAAAAACTACAGTTAGAAATGTTATTGTGGGCGAACGTAGGGACCATCCGATAGCAATGTATGAAGAACACAGTACGGTGAGAGCGGCGAGTTGCGGTATGACGTCACGCGCGCTTGGCGCGCCCGAGCGAAGTATTTGAAAAAGGCGGAAACTAAAATTATCGTAACTTCAAAACTACTCGCTTGATTTAAATGAAACAAAAACAAGTGTATTTCTAGACATTTAGGCTACAAGGTCATAAAGTTTCAAGTGATTTAACGGACCCATTAACATTCTTCATTAAGAATTTGTATAGAAACCTTAAAAAAGTTGTAGATCGGATTTTTTTCAATATTTTTCCTGTATTCTATACTTACTTATTTCTGAGTAACCCCTTAAAAATTCAAACGCAGTTTTTTAACATTCTGTATACAGGTGAAATTAAAATCGCGGACCACATTTTAACTGTCGTTTCTGCTCATGAAACATTTCTAAAGGACCAATATAATCGGAGCAAAAACTTTTGAACTTTCCATTTTCCATACAAAGTTTGCTACTCCGTTCATTGATTTGTAGTTTTAAAGATCTAAGCATACATATATAGGGACAGACAGACTAGGCCTGTGCGCCGCCGCGCCGCGCCGCCACCGCCGCGAGTTTGAACGCGCCGCCGCCGCCGCGAATTTGAACGCGCCGCCGCCGCCGCCTAAATTCAAACGGCGCGCCGCAGGGCCATTTTTCTCCGCGCCGTACGTTCAGCCAATCACAAACAGCAGGCCGCGATTAAGGCTCTCGACAGACGGACTGCATCCCGACTGCACGCCAGCTGCAAATTGGCAGTTAGGATGCAGTTCAATTGCTGCTGGGCCAACCGCATCGAAACTGCCGTCCGACTGCACAGTTTGCGTGCAGCTGGCGTGCAGTCGTAACAACTGCAAACTGACTGTACTCTTGCTGCGCGGTTGTGAAGCAGTCCTGATGCAGTTAAACTGACTGCAACAGAACTGCATCGCAGCTGCGCAGTAAATTACCTTGTTTGATTGCCGCTCTCTTGAATGCTCGGAAATAGTCTGGAACGTGGGGCTCGGGACCGGGTGAAGAGTGGGGTGCGGGAGGATGAGATTCGACGTGCAGTAAAAGGATGCGGGGGGAGTGAGGTGCGGGGTGCAGGGTGACATAGGTGCCCGGGGGGTGGGATGCGGGGTGAGGGGTGAGGTGAGGGTGTTGCAGGGGATCCCTGGTGGTTTGGAGGATTGGAGGGTGAGACGCGTAATATGGGGCGAGGGGTGAGATGTGGGTGGGGGTGAGGTGCGGGGAGCGCAAAGCGGGTGAAGCGCGGGGAGTGGAGTAAGTGAGGCTTGGGAAGCGGGGGTGAGGAGCAGGGTGCGGCGGGAGGCGCGGTGAACGCGTGAAGCGCGGGGGAGGGTGAGACCCGGGGAACGGGATGTGGGGGTGAGGCACGGGGTACGGGAAGGTGAGGAGCGGGGTGCGGGGGGGGTGA
Organism: Coleophora deauratella; assembly: GCA_958295455.1. Lineage (NCBI taxonomy): Eukaryota > Metazoa > Arthropoda > Insecta > Lepidoptera > Coleophoridae > Coleophora > Coleophora deauratella. Next base: position 12,568,502 of record OY282391.1, on the reverse strand, counting down.
GGCGTAGGTGCGGGGGGGGTGCGGGGTTGAGGCGAGGGTAACGCGGAGTGTGTGAAGCGCGGGGGAGGGTGAGGCCCGGGAAACGGGATGAGGTGGGAAAGGCGCGGGGTGCGGGGAGGGAAACGTGGAGTGAGAAGCGGGGTGCGGAGGGTGAGGAGAGGTTGCGGGGTTGAGGTACGGGGAGCGCGGAGCGTGTGAAGCGTGATGCTCGGGGAACGGGATGAGGGAGGTGAGGCGCAGGGTGCCGGGGGGGGGGGTGAGGCACGGGTTGTGGGGGGGCAGACGCTGGCAGAGGGGGGGGGGGTGAGGCGCGAGATGCGAGATCAGATCGCGAGATCCACCTACTTTCCACTTCCCCTCCCTTCTTTCTTCTGTGGCAGTGTAGTTCAAAAGCAGTTCTATTGCAGTCGGTTCAGCTGCATCAGGGTTGCTTTACAACCGCGCAGCTAGCGTGCAGTCAGTGTGCAGTTGTTACTACTGCACGCCAGCTGCACGCGAACTGCGTAGTCGAACGGCAGTTTCGATGCGGTTGGCCCAGCTGCAATTGAACTGCACGCTAACTGCATCCTAACTGCCAATTAGCAGCGTGCAGTCGGGATGCAGTCTGTCTGTCTGTCCGCGAATTACGAACGACAAGTAGTGTGAGATTTGATCAACCGTGAACCCCACTCGTTGTTTTACTCACCCACGATACGTTTTGTTTGATACATTGTTTATTTCATAAAAAAAAGATAATTAATTGATAAAAAAACATAGACGCTGCGCCGCGCCACGCCGCCCGCCGCCGCTTTATTATGGTGGCGCGGCACGCCGCCGCGCCGCCGCCGCCGCAGGTTTTGACCTCAGACGCCGCCGCCATCAAAAATATACCCGGCGCACAGGTCTAAGACAGACAGCGGGATGCGACTTTGTTTTATACTATGTAGTGATAGTGATAGGGGTTTAACAAAGAGGTGAAGGAATATTTTGAGGTGGGTTCGTATTATTAATGAAATTGTTCTATGACTTTCCAGACTTTCCAAAAAAATCTGGAGTTTTTGGAATTGCATAGTAAGTTATTTTATTAGAATTTCAGAAAAGTCGTAGTATTCATAGTCGTAGTTATTTCTACACCTCTTAGATACATTCTGTATAAAACCTACCTTCTAAAGTGGAATTCAGTTCTTAGTAACAAAATTGATTACTTGGGGTTTGACTACGACGCGTACCTCTTATACAGGGTCTAACAATATAGGTGTAGAACCTTTATTGTAGGACCCATTAACTCGGGCTTTTATTCATCATCATCGCTGACCAACGTTTGTTCTACGATTTTGCTCGAATCAAAAAAAAAAATTGTCTATACTAAATTGCCCAAACAGCTGATCAACTTGTATTAAAAGTTCAATTTTTTATTGCGATTTCGCCAAATTGTCGAACGAAAACTGATTATCTAATCTGTGGTAGAAGCTCCTGTTAACCACCCTGTATATCACGAGTACGAGAGTTGGAGGAATTGAAACTCTCACGTGAATTGAGTAAGTATTATTTATTAACTACCTGCTTAACTATTTAAGTAAAGCTTGGTATACACCTGTGAGTTGAGACAACTACTTAAGTTATAGATACATAAGTAGTTGTCCAACATAACTGATATGTAACCAAGTCTTGTTTACATATCAGTTATGTTAAGGGATATTCGACGTCTTTTGTCATATTTACACACCAATGTAAGTTTCTTGTAATTGCCTAAATTTTATTTGTACATACTAAGCTGTTTCCGTATACAAAGTGCTCATAGTGATAATGGGTGATTTCAATGGCGTAGCGTGGGTTTTTGCCGCCCGGGGCCGATCGAAAATTTGCCGCCCCTTTCTATTTTGATCATTAGTAAAAAAAAGTCAACATACTATAATGCATGCTACGATTACTGGCCAAGAGTGAATCGGTGGGCCTACGAGTGAACAGTCAATTACTCGTCGATCCACCATTGGGACAATGTGGTGGGGCCACGAGTTGGGAGCGAAATAAAACAGCCAAATTCTGTAATCAATTAAAAATTAGGTATGGACTTTTCGTGTTTTAAAGCAAAATCTTTTATACAGTCGATGTTATATCACGTTCGATTGCTAATTGCTAATATAGCTAAATTCGAAATCCGTAATACTAACTGAACCCCGCTAGACATCTAACTTGCAACCTCCTGATGTGAAGCGAGCGCATTATATTCTTCCGTGGGAACACGAACATAAATTATATTTATAAAAAGCGCGAGCGAAGCGAGCGCGAAATTTTTTAAGATATCTAAGAATATTTATGTTAAACCAACAAAAACCCTTTTACTTGGAGCGCTCAGCGCCGTTTCAGTTAGGGTAGGTATCCCAACTACCAGGGTGCTTGGCGCCCCCATGAGCTCGACGCCCTGTGTCTGTGCACGAGTGACATATCCCAAAGGCCGGCCCTATTTAAAATGTAACTGTGCGTCGTTGCTGTACGGGTTTCATTCTTCATACGATAACATTTGTTTTCATGACGTTTTATCTGGGTCATGTAACTTTGAATATTTTTTATCATATATTTTGATCGCTCAATTTGCCGCGCCCCTGTACGTGCCTCGACCTTAGGTAATTTTTAATTACCTTCAGTTTAGAGATGCTTCTCTCACAACTGGCACTGCTAATGGCAGCTGTTAAAAATATTCTTAACATTATGATAATATTTGGTAAACACTCTTCAAGTTTATAATATATTTTAGTAAGCCCAGTGAGCCAGATATAATTATGTATCTCTTTTTTAAAGTCTTGGTCTGTTGCAGCTACAAAAGTACGAAGAAGTACACGCTCAAGTTTGAACGCTTTACTATTAGTAATATCTTGAGGAGCGTGATCTAAGTCCAGTTCATCGACGCCTAATAACACCTAATAACACTAGGTAAAAAAATGTGGCGCTCGCCGCCCCTATCCATGTGCCGCCCGGGGCCATGGCCCCCCCGGCCCTCCCCACGCTACGCCACTGGGTGATTTGATATAATTACACATGAACTACACTTATTTAATTCAATTAATTATATTTTGATGTTTACTACGATAAAGGAAAATTGTTAACTGGGCTTCTACTAATCAATCAAATTGAATAACTTTGGTGCTACATCTTTGTTGAAAATGCAAATAGTAATTTGATATCTACTTCGTACTAATTTGCCTAGCGGCTGATCTGTTTGTCCGAAGGGTTATTTCTTTTTGCGATTTCGGCGTATAGAAAGAGTTGTGCAGTATAATTATTACAAGCCCTAGGTCCGAGGCCTATTTTATTTCCAAAATATGATTGACAAAAACTATCAACCGGCCGAAATGACAGGTAGACACCTTACCCTCTGCTTGGCTACGAAGTTTTTTCTGCACTAATGATCCTTATAGGTCATAAGAGATTCCTTCCGCCTCCACAGCAAAGTCAGTGGCTATTCCGCTTGCTACACATCAGGAGGTCGCAGGTTCGATTCCCGATGGGGTTCAATTTTGTAAGACTCGTTTTGGTTACTTACTGCTAAACATCAATATTAAATAGTAGGTACCTATTGATCCGTTGCGGCATGAAGATAAGAGAGCCAGTTCCCCATTGCGTTGGGGAATGTTGGGAATCTGTTGAGATTTTTGGGCATCATCATCAAGTGATAGAATTATCTCACCTGATGGTAAGTAAGATCAGGTGAGATAATGTCCAAAAACTCACCAATCGTGGAAAGCAAAAAAATTCTATCGAAATAATAAAAAAAAAGGTATTTTCGAACAGCACCGCATGTATGGATTACTTAGCAAAGGTTGCGTTGCTGAGCGAGTATTTTGTTACCTTTTCCGATATAATCTCGACAAGGATACAAAGGGAAGACACGATAGTCGTTAGAGTCGTGTTTTTGAAATAAATTCTTCTCCGCAAGGTCGCCTTATTGTCTTTTTTGTGTTCATTCGTCGTTGGAAGGTTCGAGGCCTCTTCACAGCCTCTTATCCAGAGAACCTGGGCAGAATATTTGATATCATTTTGCGATCTTCAATATCCTCGTAATACCAGACTCTAATTAATGGTAGGAAGATAAAGCTAGGGACGGTACTGTTGTTTTGACATAAATCTTAAATGCGATTTATTTCACGACGACGACGGTTAATTGGTACGATCTGCTTAAGTAGGTATCCCTAGTTGTAAAGGGTATTAGTTTGTGTTAATTTATTTCATGTCAAAGAGCACTTCGGAGAACAGATTAAGAAATATGTTAGGTTACCTGATACGACATAACAGCTTTCTCAAAGTCAAAAGTTATATGTACTTAAATCTAATACTTGCTTACAAAATGTCCTTACGTAATAAGAACGGCGCGGGTGGTGACGCGTAGTAAGTGCTCGTAGCAACTATGATACGAGTAGCGCCTCTTTCTCATTTTTAGGGTTCCGAAGAAAAAGTTATCAACGAGACTCTATTGCTCAACCTACGCCTACAGTCAGTCTGTCCGTCCTAGTTTAAAATAGATCTTTGGAACCATAATACCTTTCAGATATTACACGAGAGATGGAGAGGTTTCCTTACAAGATCGAATTATAAATGAAGAGGAGAACTAAAGTAACCAAGTAATCGATGTAGCACATAGAATCGCTCAACTGAAGTGGCAATGGGCGGGACACATTATATCGTAGAATAGATAGCCGTTGGGGCATTAAAATTCTCGAGTGACGACCCCGTATCGGAAGACGTAGTGTCGGTAGGCCTCGATATGGACTGATGACCTGGGGAAAATCGCGGGTTGATACTGGATGCGGGCAACGCAAGACCGCTGCTGTGGACGTTTTTTTGCCGTTGGTGAACATCACCAACAGCGAAAAAACGTCCACAGCGACTGCAAGGGAAAAAAGCGTGTTTTTATTCAAGTAAAACAACCTTTTCCAAGTAGTAAACAAATACAAAACAGTACCTACATAGGTAAAACTTTCAAAATTCAAAAAATACCTGTTTATTAAAATAAACTCATTTTACATATAGTTAATTATCCCGAGTACACTAGGCAAAGCCTGTGTCGTGGTAGTAACAACCAAGTCAGTTTACCAAAAACACGAGTGTATGAGTTTTCAACATGACTTACTTTTAGGTTACAGTACCTACAAAAGGTGTATTATTTTGAAATCACAAAAACACAAATACAAAAAAAATAAAATTGTATTGGCTGGACATTATAAATAGTAACTAAAAGTTCTGGATATATAAAACTAAAAGTTTCTAAAATATCCAGAATAAATAAAAAAAATATATATATAATACTGATTTAAATATTTTGCGACCAAAAAATGCTATCTGGGTAATATATATATATAGATAGCATTTTTTGGTCAAAATATTTAAATCAGTAACAAATTGACAAAGTTCCGTTATTGTTTCGAAACAATGCAACTATGTTTGTTTCGGTTTATATGTGTGGTATCAGTGTTTACACAGTTTGACCGGAACGTGTTTCAGTAACTCTTTGTAGTCATTGTGTCGACAAAATATGTATAAATTTGTGACGACTTTAGTTTGGTTTACATGTGTTGTAACAGTGTTAACACAGTTTGACCGGAAAGTGTTTCAGTAACTCTTTGTAGTCGATGAGTCAACACGGTATGTACGGATTTGTGTCGACTTTATTTTCTACACATTGCGTTGAGTTTTCAACACACGAAAGATCAAAGATTAACTGTGTTGTAACGGTGTGGCAATTTTGTTACTGGAATAACATCAATGTACACAATGTTTCGTAATGTTACGTCATAGTTCCGAAACAAAATTTTACCAAAATAAGCTTAAAAATATCAACCAGCTGCACCTGGTTCTCAATTATTTCTGAATTGTATGCCAACTAAACATGAGTAAGCAGCCTAAAAAACGTAATTTCCGGACCACATCAACTTACTACAGGAAAATCAACGATTTATTAGTAAGACACAATGAAGCTCCAAGTAAGTAATTGCTTAATTTGTAATATAATATACGTTGATCATCTTTTTCTTCTTAAAACATAATAAATTAAAATTGTCTTGTAGTTGTTTTTTTTATATTTGAGGATATTTACAGTATAGGATATTTATATGAAATTAAATTTACGTATTGTTTCAGGTAATATATCAAATGCACGGTCAGAATAATAATACAAATAATTCAGGATTAGTCAATTATGTTTTTAACGTATTCAGCGTGGTCAATTATGTTTTTAGTTTAGCAGACTGTAACGACAGCAGCTTAATGTCACAAGCATTGGTCACTCTATTACAAAGAAATGGATGGAGAAAGTCCCTGAACCTGTGTAGTCCAGTAAATAAAAGATTTGAGGTCGCATTAAAGACACCTGACTAAAATGGTTTGGAAATAAAAGAATTGGTGTTTTACTAAGCATTCGTGGTAATTTTGTGATTGTAAGGGCGTTCAACCCTTAGAAATACCTAAAGACGCCTTTTAACTTGTATACGCCAAACAATAAATGCACTTTTGGGGAAAACTGAGATTTATAACTATAGTTACCTTATAAATATGGTACTTAAGTTGTCTCTAGTTTAAAGCAATAAATTCTTAATATTACGATATTTTTTATATTATTGCGTGAAAAATAATACTTACAAAATGGAGCCTTCGGAGATTTTTATGTTTTTTAAGTCTAATTGTAAGGCTTGAACATGTGTTAAGTTTTCACCTAGGTGACTATTTCAGAACCCAGTTAAAAACGATTTTTTAAAGATTTCTGTAGTACACATTAAAGACACTACAAATATTTTCTTGGCTGTACCGTAACACTAATATTATCTATTGGAAATCATCATCGTCCCTTGTACAAACAAAGAAGTTTCTTCTTAAAACGCATTTTAACTAAAATGTATTAGACATTATAATTATATTTCAAACGCAGAGAAAGTGCGGCAGCTGCCACGTACGCATAGCCAGTGTGCGACAGAGACGGAGCTATTGGGTGCGAAAAAGACAAGTGCGCGGATAGCTAGATGGAAAGTGCGAAACGCAAATTTTAATGTGATAAAATGCCCAATATGATAGGTAGGTAGTAGTTATTTAATAATAATTGTGTCATACTCGTTGGATTGTGGGCATCCAAACGTGATCATAGTACTACCGTCCTACTGATTTACCACATAGATATACCTACTGTAAATTCAATTCAAAAGAAGAAACTTTGTCCTATCGATTCGCCGAACATTTAACTCCAAACATTATACATAATTATTAAATTGTCATGACATGAGTGTCATCGCCATTTTTCCATGACTTTCCATGAGCCTGCCAAAGCAACCCCACTTCCAATGCCAGTGGGCCTGTTCTTATGAAGTAAAAGTTGGTAGGTATTTACGCTAAATTTCTACTAGATGCGACATATCGTCGTTGCGATTTACCGTAATTTTGGATCAAGAATCAAGACCTCAAACTTGGCATAGTTGTTCCTTAGGTGGTCTTAAGTGAAATAAGCCCGGGAGGCATCGGGAGGCATCACGGTGGCGGCGTTATTATACCGCAATAGCTGTCCACTTTGCTTTCGCTTGCCCTCTTGAAGCTCTCAGTAACTGACACGTTTCGTAACCCAGCATACGAGTCACAAGACCACACCAACGTAATTTTCTTCGCTTAAGGTACGCCTCAATTCCGTTTACGTTTGCACGGTGTAGAACCTTTGTATATCTTATATGGTTGGACCAGTCGATGTTCATGATATCACAGAGGCACTGCATGTGAAATCTATCGAGGCAGCGTATTTCTTTCCTATTAGACTGGTGGCGAAAATAATAAAAGTGTTCTATTTACCGAGTTTGTTTCTCTGGCTCCTATATATTGTAGCTACAACAATTATCAATATTTTCGTCTTGATTCGTAGATCATCAAATAGCCAGTCATAAGAAAGGGGGAGGGGGGCCGATATAGCTATGACGAAACAAACGACCTTACGACAGGCTATTTCGTAATATCTGTACCAAAATGAATCCATCGATCTATACCTGTCATAGCTCTATATAAACACTATGTCTCTCACGAATTGAGCAGGTTTGGAATTACTTTGGACATATACACCAAGATCTTAGTAGCTAATATCATGCGATCGGAAGAATGTAGGTCTACGTTTGCCAAAAACTGCTAAAGCTGAACCAATCCCAATGATCTCAGGGTCGAGGTCACATTTGAATGTTATTGCACTTCCCAAATACTTAAACTTCTCCACATGCTTCATGACATTCTAACCGAGATACATTTGGAGTTAGATTGTTCAGTTGTCTCCCAACATACATAACATCGATCTTACTTACACTGTCAGTACTAATTTTTTTTTAATGACTCGTCAAAACTGGTCATCAGTTTTTGCAGAGATATTAGGGGATTCCGCTGTAAAACATAAGTCGTCCACGTACCTTATTGCTGTAACTAAATGGCATAAAACTTTGTTACATGCCTTCATTCGGTCTAGGTTGAAAAATTTACCGTCAATTGTTAGTACGGACTACGGAAGTGTATAAAGATGCCTTTTGGGATGTTATGTGTGTGGCTCATAAAGTATGTTAACAACCCATTACGTCCCCACTGCAGAGGCACGGATCTCTTCCCATAACTCGGGAAGGTTAGGCCATACTCCACACACGGGGGCCAAGTCTGGATTGGTGGAGGTTGTGGGGCTAGTGGCCAACCCCAGTGTCAGAAAATTTCAAGCCGCCTATAAGGACTCCAACGTGGCTTAACGACTGCCATCTAGCGATAGCAGCCAGCACCAACGGCTTAACGTGCCTTGCAAAGCATGGAAACGGTCGAGATAAATGCCACTAACAGTCATACCCATCCAGGTTATGACCGTGTCTGTAGTCAGTTAACCTTCGTGATCGACGCGACCACGCAAGCCGCACTGAGCCACGACCGCTTCTCATATAAAGTATATTTACTAAAATTAACATAAATTTGCTTAAATATATTATTGAACATAGCTTTTGGTCATACCCAATCATGGCAATTTAGTAGATCCTATCCATTGCTTTTATTAAACAAGTCATTTATGGATCAGATTCGTATTCCAAAGTACCGACGGATTATTTAATTTCGATGTAAATAATATTTTCCTTCACGATTATAAATAATTTAAGCACTTATATTGCATTTCTTAAGTTAAGTGAATTTGTAATTCTTTTTGAGAAATAAATATCTCAAACCGTGTATGGATCGTACAGCTCATAATTTTATTGTTGACATGATTTTTAATAGAAATTAAGTGTTAAAAAAATATGTGCTGAAGTGAGTTTTCTTCTGGTCTCAACGTTTCTTCTCGCTTCGCAAACATTTCCTGAAACGTTGAGTGTACAAATTCCGCGTGGTAAGGACTTTGTGCTAGATAGAAAAACTATTTTGTACTAGATAAATAACCTTTTTTTTTAAATATGTTGGCCACGTTATTCGGATTTTATGAATTTGTTATCTTTTTTTTAGTGAAAGAACTTGAAAGAAGCCTTTATTTAATCAGAAATGAATTAGTCTTCCTTGAATTATCCGAAAATGATATTATCACACTTGACCTAGTACATAAAGTTATGGACGTATTAGCTCGAAAGAGGAGCGCGACCGAATCAAACTTTCCTTGCCTCTCCTCGCCACTTTTGTGATGCCTCTCGATGCCAATAGTATAAGGAAGACTGTTTTATATGGGGGGATTAGTTAAAAATGTGTCCAACTGTAAGCAGTAAATAATAGTTCAAGAATCCATCAGAGTGGCGCTAATGTAGACAAGGATTATGAAAATAATATAGGAAAAAAAAAATTCTTATTTTATGTTTTTTTTTTTTTAAGTGCGTTATAACAAAGCGGATTCTTTCCTTGTTTTCTTCTCTGTTTCTAATAACTTTTCTCGCTTTCTTTAAAATTTACCCTTTTTAGGGTTCCGTAGTCAACGAGGAACCCTTATAGTTTCGCCATGTCCGTCTGTCTGTCCGCGGCTTAGCTCAGAGACTATTAGTACTCCAGAGCTGTAATTTGGTACGGATATGCATATTAATCCTTATATACTTCCAGCCTCCCGAACAAGCCGGTTTCCGAAAAGGCTTCAGTACCATAGACCACATACATACGCTTCGGCAGATTATACAGAAGACCGAAGAGTATAATCGACCACTAAGCTTGGCGTTTGTGGACTATGAGAAAGCCTTTGATTCGATCGAGACCTGGGCTGTATTGCAATCTCTCCTAACGGTGCCAGATCGATTATCGATACATCGAAGTTTTGAAGTTTTTGTATGAAAATGCCAGCATGTTGGTCCACCTCCAGGATCAGAATTCGAAACCTATCCGGCTGAAGCGTGGGGTGAGACAGGGAGACGTTATATCTCCGAAACTGTTCACCGCTGCACTGGAAGATGTTTTCAAGATTCTCGGCATTAACATCAATGGCGAGTACATCACTCACCTTCGATTTGCTGACGATATCGTGATCATGGCTGAGACCTTGGAGGATCTAGGCGCAATGATCAAAGGACTAAGTAGATTCTCCCAACAAGTGGGTCTTAAAATGATACATAGATAAGACGAAAATCATGTCAAACATCCGTGTTACACCCACTCCTCTGAAGGTTGGAGACTCTACGCTCGAAGTTGTTGACGAATATACAGGGTGTAACAGAAGTGTGTGACAATACTTCAAGGTTAACTTTTACCCATCAAACTGAACAACTTTTGTTCTACAACTTTGTTGAAATCGCAAAAATGTTTTTGGACTTTTCATACAAACTTGGTTCGCCAGCTGATCGATTTGTAAGTTGAAAGTTGTTCAGTTTGATGGGTAAAAGCCAACCTTGAAGTATTGTCACACACTTCTGTTACACCCTGTATATACCTGGGAGAAACAGTCCAGTTAGGTAGGTCCAGCTTTGAGAAAGAGATCAGCCGTCGAATCCAACTTGGCTGGGCAGCGTTCGGGAAACTTCGCAATACCTTCACGTCCAAAATACTGCAGTGTCTCAAGACTAAAGTCCATGACCAGTGTGTGTGTTGCCAGTGATGACATATGGATCCGAGACATGGTCGCTTACTATGGACCTTATAAGAAGGCTTAAAGTCACTCAAAGGGCGATGGAACGTGCTACGCTTGGTGTTTCCCTACGTGATTGAATCAGATATGAGGAGATACGTAGGAGAACTAAAGTTACTAGCTCTTTTTGAATTTTTTTTCTCTCGACTATCCCAGGGTGTGGGGTATCGTTGAATAGGTCTTTCAAAAATATTGTGGGTTTGCGAATTTTTCGAGTCATGGATTCGTTTTCGAAATATGAAGCTGTAAAGTGCAATTTTTTGTTAAAGTTATGTGATACAGCTAAATGGTTATTTCTAGAAATGTGAAAAAATTCACGGCAGTAGTATATTTAACGAAGTTAAAAGGAAAACTATCACAGCTAAGTAGGCTTTACAAGTTAACGAGTAGTAGTCAGTTTTGTAAGACGGGAGGTTTTCCCCTTGAAGCAGTGTTTGTCGAAGTACTAAGAAACCCTACACTGCGCGTGGTCCGACACACACTTGACCGCTTTTTATACAATAACACCACCCTTACTTAACGCGTTTTGACGGACACTTTTGTACACAGAGACAGATCTCCTTACATGTACCCTCCATAGCCAATTTTTTTTCTAGCGATGGAAGCAATTATTTGTTCCAAATGAATTGGTATTCCTTTAATTGTCCGATAATTATCACACTTGCCCCAGTACATATAGTTATAGAGATATAAGCTCGAAAGAAGAGCGCGGCCGAATCAAACTTTCCCCGTTTTCCCTCGCCACTTTTGTGATGCCTCCCGATGCCTCCTGGGCTAACACTCAAGACCACCTAAAGTACAACGATATGCCAAGTTTAAATCCTTGATAACATACACAAAACCCAATAGGTAGACACGTGACCGCGGATGATGCTAAGTGGAACATCAGGCAACTGCCATCTATATCTTGTGAATAGTAAAAAAACGTGCCACACGAAAAGAAAAGAAAGAGAGAGAGAAATATTGATCCAAAATTAAAAACAGTTCTCATACAAAATGTTGCATGAAATCCCCAGCTATAGCTTAGCTGAATAAAGAACTCGCGGGGTAGCGCGGGCGCCGCGCATGCCGCATTCCCCCGCCCGCGCCCCCCGCTCAGCCCGCTCGTGAATTATAATTGTTATTAGATTATTACAGAAACTGTGCAACAGATTGACCGGGGATTTTTCTTAGTCTTAGTTTAAAAAAAATATTACTATTAGATTTCATGAAAATATTCGTGGTGTCTTTAATGTGCAAGGGTTAAAATCGAATAAAATTTAATAAAAAAAAAAATAACGAAGTCACCTTGGAGATAATTCTCATGGTTATTGACAGTGGTTATGTACCCCCTAAGACAAAATATCACTCACCTTGCAGTATTTCTTTTCAAGTTATAAATTTTTAAATATATTATATTCAATATCTACTCAATGTTTTGATCTCGATCGGGGACGATTATAAATATAAATAAAACGTCTTATAAGAAGCCCTCATGTAAAAAATCACCAGTTTTCTATTTTTTGTTCACATTTAAATTTAATTTTGTTTCTTTAGGGGCTAATTACCGAAAAATTATCAAATACTCATAAGAGATTTTCATGAATTTTCATTTTGCAATTATTTAAGTAACATATTCTAAATTTTCACCCAAAGTGCATTAAATGTAACCTACTCCATACAAAAATTCGTAGATTGACTGGACTAGTGTGCGAATGTAGTTTTGCAAGTGGAGCTACTACGATAATACATTATTTTGTGGTGGTACAGACTTGTTGGTGCTTGAGTCCGACTCGCACTTGGCTTGGTTGAACTTTCTTTTATTATTTGTTCCGCTAAAATAAAATATAGTCTTTGAAAATTTCCATCTGTTACTTATAAATAGGATATACGGTTCAAAAGACAGACAGACAGACGTCATATAGACTTAAGACTTAATTACACTGCGTGACGCGATTTCGGTACCTGAAAAACTGATTGCTATTATAGTTTTCTATTAGTATCAGTATATAGGTAGTGGATATCTTTTGTTTCTATCACGTCTTGTTTTTGAGGTACACACCGATGACCTTTTTTTTAACGATCTTCACTTTGTTCGTATTGGTAAACGTTGTCGTTTTCGATTGAATACATTTATTTTACATGAATATCTTTGTAATTAACTGTTTGTAAGTGTAACTGTATAATTCTCAAGATGAATACTAAAAAATGTTGTCTCTGCCAGTGTAAAGATTTACTGAAACAGTTTGATACGGGTGCAGACAGTACATTTAGTACATGCACTGTACATTTGTAGAAGTACTATTGTTTTCTTTGCATTTGGGTCCTGAGACCACTGTTAAGCATTATTTTATTAAATAATGGCCAAAACGAACAAAATTTGTATGTGCAATTTAAAGTACTTTTCTTTAATTGATCCCGAAGACGTTAGTTCTGTCCCCCCCCCCCCCTACACACCTAATAAAACTCGGCTTGATAAAAAAAAATGTGAAGGCAATGGAGAGAAAGAGCGAAGAATATTTATATTTGAAGACTAATTTTCCAAAATTAAGTGACTCAGTGTTAAAAGAAAGGATTTTTATCGGTCCAAAAATACGCCATTTAACGGAAAACCGTAATTTCGAAACTATTATACATATAAGACAAAGAAATATGCGCATGGATATCTTTAAAAGCTTTGATAAAAGGGTTTTTAGGTAATCACAGAGTCGAAAACGGTCGAAGCGGTCGTGGCTCAGTGCGGCTTGTGTGGTCGCGTTGATCACGCAAGTTAACTGACTACAGACACGGTTATAACCTAGATGGGTTTGACTGTTAGTGGCATTTATCTCGACCGTTTCCGTGCTTCGCAAGGCACGTTAAGCCGTTGGTGCCGGCTGCTATCGCTAGATGGCAGTCGTTAAGCCATGTAGGTGGCTTGAAAACTTCTGACACTGGGGTTGGCCACTAGCCCCACAACCTCCACCAAACCGGACTTGACCCTCGTGTGTGGAGTATGACCTAACCTCCCCGATGTATGGGAAGAGACCCGTGCCCCTGCAGTGGGGACGTAATGGGTTGTTAACAAAGAGTCGAAAACGTAGAACTTTTGGTGAACAATTCGTTGAATACATTTCAAATTATGTGTTGCCGGATGTCATACAAAATCATTTTTCTCCATTTCCTTTTATTTATTTTTCTTCAAATCTGGGAGTGATGAACATGGAAAGCATTTTCATCAGGGTATAAAAAGACTTGAAGAACGGTTTCAAGGTCGTTGGGACGCAACTATGTTACAAAATTACTGCTAGTGTTAAAAGCGAGAAGACACTTCCCAGATAAAAGGAGAAGTTATAAGCTTTTATTTTTTGTATACAATATAAAAACCATATATTTTATCATTTACTAGTATTATTAATAAAACGTTTAGTCGTCGGTTTTACTCGAAAAATGTATATTTGAATAATGCAGTTTGTATACTGGACGTTCACTTAATTTCACATCTTATTTTTTTATAATATTTGTTTATTACCATAGCTAAAAAACAGTACGTGATAGAAAAAAAAGATGTGTGTGTACTTATTTAGCGATGTGTACGAATGAATAAACAACAAAAATTAAAGTATAGGTACTTAACTTTGTTTAAAATTTGTAACGTAGTGTTATAGGGTCCAATGGGAAACCTTTTGTTATGGAACCCCTAAAAATTAAAAGGATCAAGAAACGTATTATTTTTTGTGTTGCTCTATCGTCAAGCTCTGCATATTTTCTCGCGTAACCTAAAAGACGGACTTGCCTACAACAAATTGGCAACATAATAGATACATTATATACAACGGGGAAGGGCTCTGTATACAGAAATACAGGTTTTTCAAAAACCTAGTTCAGTTACAGACGACTCCGTAACTTTTTTTGTGAAATATATTAGCCATTATAATATGTAAGCCAACCTGTAAAACACTTTTCTGAGAAATAAACTTTATTATTATTATTATTATAGATACTCTTATTCACTCACTACCAAACAGGAGAGGTAGTAAAATTAGCAAGTAAGTAAGTTGTTTTTGTATGGAAGATGTTTGATTTTCCCTGAATAACAAATTATTATTCTGAACTTAGTAGATTTTAAATAATGAGATATAATTTTAAGCCAATTATTATTGGGAACCTCTAATTTGTTCTTATTCCCTTCTATAGTTCTGGAACCGAAGTATCTAGTTTGGCGAGAATTATGCTTTATAAATAGCTTCATGATTGTACTTTACAACAACAACGAGACTTTACAACTTTTGTTGTGACACTTTTGAAAAAAATGGTCAAGTTAGGATGGAAGAACAAATGTTTTTCAGTTTGAGCAGTAGAATCTCACTTTATAGTATTGCTACAGCTTTTGTTACAATCTGTAGGTATACAAGGTGTAAGGGACAGGTTTCCGAAAACTTATTAGAAAGAATTCCGAAAGCTCAGTAGACGAAACTGAACAACTTTCTACAAGATTTTTTTTCAGGAAACGAAAAACTATTACAAAAAATTAAAAAAAAAAAACTACTTACTAGATCTCGTTCAAACCAATTTTCGGTGGAAGTTTGCCTGGTAATGTACATCATATATTTTTTCTAGTTTTATCATCCTCTTAGTTTAGAAGTTACGGGGGGGGACGGGACACACATTTTACCACTTTGGAAGTGTCTCTCGCGCAAACTATTCGGTTTAAAAAAAAAGATATTAGAAACCTCAATATCATTTTTGAAGACCTATCCATAGATACCCCACACGTATAGGTTTAATGAAAAAAAAAGTTGAGTTTCAGTTCTAAGTATGGGTAACCCCCAAAATTTATTGTATTTTTTCTATTTTTGTGTGAAAATCTTAATGCGGTTTACAGAATACATCTTCTTACCAAGTTTCAACAGTATAGTTTTTATAGTTTCGGGAAAAAGTGGCTGTGACATACGGACGGACAGACAGACAGACAGACAGACATGACGAATCCATAAGGGTTCCGTTTTTTACCATTTGGCTACGGAACCCTAAAAATCGGCTTCTCCATACAAACTGCGCAATCAAGTTTATAATTTTGTATGGAGAAGCCGATTTTTTTTTCGTTTCCTGACGAGTGGAACTGTGTGGTTCCCGAAACTCTCAATCTGGTGACCTCATCTGGTTCACAGACGGTTCCAAAAAAGAGGGTTTTGCCGGTGCTGGATTATGCGGAGGAGACTCGGAGACGAAGCAGTCATACAGTCCAGGTTCGCATGCGACGGTATTTCAGGCTGAGATGTACGCAATAATAAGATGTGTACAAGAAAACCTTCTGAGTTCCTATCAAAATAGAAACATAATCATATGCTCGGATAGTTAGGCAGCCCTTATGGCACTGAAATCACATGAGATTGATTCAAAACTTACCCTTGAGTGCGCATTGATTAAGTGAATTGGCACTTAATCAGTTAGGAAGGTACAACAACGTCACCTTACTTTGGGTGCCTGGGCACAGTGGCATCAAGGGGAACGAAATAGAAGGTGAGCTAGCTAGGAACGGAGCAGAGGCACCATCAGCTATTGGACCCGAACCAATAGTGGGTGTGCCTCGTTGCACCGGAAAAATAATGCTGCAGGAATGGGCTAAGGAACAGAGCGAACACTCTAGGCTAGTGCACCAGCCCAAAAGCATTCGAAAGCGCTCATATCTGGTTTTTCGCGGGAATACACGTCTAGAGCACTACGACTTCATAGGCCTGGACTTAGGATTCTAGTCAGAACTCTAACTGGCCACTGCAAGCTTACTAAACACCTTAATAAAATGAAGCTTGCAGATACGGACGAGTGCTGATTCTGCCTGGAGGAAGAGGAAACTCCTCTTCACATACTCTGCGAGTGCGAGGCACTGGCCCAAGCCAGAAGCTGATCTCTAGGTGGACCTATGGTAACTACAGAGGTAATTAGGGAACTCGATCCCAAGTGCATCCTACAGTTCATTAGAACTATTGGCCTTGATTGGTCCTCTAGTCCTATACTCCTTGACCCCCCAAATAATAATAATATGTAACGAAGTTAAAAGGAAAACTATCACAGCTAAGTAGGCTTTACAAGTTAACGAGTAGTAGTCAATTTTGTAAGACGAGAGGTTTTCCCCCTTGTAGCAGTGTCTGTCGAAGTACTACGGAGACCTACACTGCGCGTGACCCGACACGCATTTGACCGCTTTTTTTTAACAAATATAACCCGTATTTGTAAGAACTTCGACCATTTTTTGCCATGACACCACTTTCCTTCTTCACCTCCTCTCCACTCCTTTTTCATCAGTAGTTAAGACTTCTTTTACTTAATTACTTAGTAACATAAAATACATAAAAAATACAAAATTACGTTACGAATAAAATATATCCTTTTTATCCTCTGTGACATTCGCTGCTCTGATGTATAAGCGTTGATGCCAAGGTAGACGGAAACTAATAGGAAACTGACAAGCTGATTAACAAGGTTTGCCTCCTCGACAGATGAATTTTCGCTAGCTTGCTTCGCAGGTAGGCGTTCGCCTCACTGTGTGCATTTGAAACATTGTGGCAAAAAAATGATACGTCTGCTCCATTTTTCTCTAGATATTGTAACGCCTCCCGGATAGGTATCAGGATTATTCTTCATAAAATATTGTCATAATTTGACACAATGCTTTTTTGTTCATTTAGTTTTAATAACTGTGTATTTTGACTAATTCGATGCGGTTGAATCCGAAGATGTTGGTTATTGCATTCAAAAGCTAATAAAATCTAGCATTATATTTGAGCGTTATTATAATATATTTACGTACTACCCCACTATACCTAACTATTTAGTCAATAAAATGAAACCGAGTTAAAACTTAAAGCTAAATGTTACAAATTTTATTAAAATTTCAGATTTCCTACTGAACAATTGTACTCAATTAGTCAACTACTAACAGTAAGAAAATTATACATAAGGTAAGTGACCCAAATAAGGCCTATCTTATTTTTATCTTGACGTAATTAGTAGGTTTTTAAGAAAAACTCACTAATCTTTCGAAATATTAATCTTTATTTATTAAACTTTAAAATAAATGTAGTTGAAACGTTAAAAAAATAAAAATCAGAATTCTGTGAATCAAAATATTGAAAAAGTCCTTTAGGCCTTATTGGGAGACCCATGCCGCAATAAGGCCTTTCATACTAAAAGAAAGATTAAACAACCATTAACTTCAGTTACTAAAACATATCAACGTAATATTATTTAAATTTAGTAAGATCCTTTAGTAATCATAATATTTGGACGTTATAATCAGTCTTGATAATCGTCTCAACATATTATCTTTCCTTTCTTCATTTTCTTCAAGCAATCTCCTGAACAGTATTTTTTTCTATCAGCAGGGGTGAAGCCAACACACAGCTCATGGTACCTACCAGATATTACAAGCAAGGCATTGCCGCATGTCATCCATTCGATATTATTTGCGCTTATATTATTTTGATAGGCCTTATTTGGACCTGTCGTATGTGTAAGAAAAAAAATATTACAGAAAATACATTGAAAAAATTGCGTATAAATGCTTATGTAGGGGTTACTAAACTTTTAAACTAAACAACACACAAAAAAACATTCGGCATGCGTGCAAAAATATCAAAATGCTTACATCATTACTTGTAGAAATTTTATAAAACAGACGTACACTCCGCGTCCCGACTGTTTTCCACTACATGTTCCGACATACTCGTGGCAAGCGGCGCTCGCTATTCTTGTATGTGTCAGATACATCCTTACGCACTGTAAACTTTCGCGGTTATTTGAAATGTCTAAGAGGGAAGTTTGAAACCTAGGCTTAATTTGGGTCTCTTACCTTTTTACATATTATACTTAAAAAACACAAATCTATACTTAAAAAGAGAAGGAAGGACATAATTTATAAACTAGATCCTGTCAAAATTACTTTTGCTAAAAGACAATACAACAACCAATGCAGCTATCTATAATAAAACAAAGTTTTACAAATGCAAAGAAAATCTAAAAAAGTGGTTCAACACTCTCAGCTCCGAGGAGGTCGAGTCATTGATGCAGGTCATAAGCTAACAAAACATCCACACTCACTCACACACAACACACACACACACACACACAAAATAAACTTTTTTTTTATGTGATAGGTGGCAAACGAGCAGACGCATCACCTGATGGTAAGCGATTACCGCCGCCCATAGACACCCGCAACACCAGAGGAATCACAAGTGCGTTGCCGACCTTTGAAATGGGATGGGCGGATGGGCGGATGGGGGGAATTGGGGGGAGGGGAAGTTGGGCCCCCGGTACCCTCACTCACTCGGCGAAGCACAATGCAAGCGTTGCGTTGATTTTGATTAAAATCACTTAATGAGAATAGGGTATTTTCCTCTATACAAAAAAAAATCTAAAACTGCGTATTTATTGTGGTATTTGTAATACGTAATCGATTTAATATGATTTCTATACAATAAAATGAGAAAAAACATTTTATTTTGGATTTACAAAAATCAAGTTTTTCATCTGTTATTCAAATATCTGAAACGACAGCCGCCATGCTGGTTGTCAGGTGACGTCACAATAGTGGTAAACAATAACATTTTGTTCGCGATATGTGTCAAAATTTTAGTACAGAGCTGTTTTGTTTACTCCTGAAATGACGTCACGACCTAAGCATCATGGCGGCTGTCGTTTTCGCGCGCTAATTGGGAATGGTAATTTAAAATGTATTTTTGGGGTACTTATAGGTTTAAAAAAATTTTAAAAAAATATTTTTGACTTTTTCCCACCTAATGATCAATTTGAGATACTTTTCAAAAAATGGTGAAAAACCCTATTGGGCAAAATTCAATAAAATGCACCACCACCCTTAGAGGTGGAATATTTTCTCTACTACCCCTGGGATATAACCTATTCAAAAAAAACGGTTCACTATCGGCGTAGATGAGTGTAATTGAGTACACCCGCCTGTGCCCTGCAGGCGTCCCATCCGATAATTATTTTACCTATTCATTAGAAGAACAGGTCAAGTGCGAGTCGGTCTCGTGGGCCGAGAGTTGCTTACCACCACACGATATTTATTTCTTATTCATCAAGTATTCAGCTATGAAATGAAAATTTCAACGTACCATCTATTACATTTAAAAAAATACAGCTAGGTATTTCAGGCGGATGGAAGGACGGACATACAGTAATACACATACATAGATATCCACTATAATAATTAATAACCGAAATTCACTAAATTCAACTGATGGTTATGCGTTACGCTACGTTATCTCACGTGATGGTATACAGGGTTATTTTTGGACCCCCCACCAAAACTTCACAGTGGCTTCTATTCATGAAACTGAACAACTTTTCCCAAGAACCAATTGTCAATTCGCAAAAAAATTTTGAGCATCTCCATACAAAGTTGGCCGATAACGTGATCAAATTAGTATGAATTAAAAACCCAAAAATTTTTTTGCGAATTGACCATTCGTTCTTGGCAAAAATTGTTCAGTTTCATGAAAAGAAGCCACTGTGACGTTTTGTTCGGGGGTCCAAAAAAACCTTGTATAAGTGATGATGATGCCGGCAGATGAAAGCGGGCTTACCAAGATTCCCAATGAAATGGGCAACTGCCTATTTTATATCCATTCATACGAACTATCAGCCATTTATAAGTCATATAGATGGACATAAAGGTTTAATAATAGGCAGGGTCCTGTTGCCCCTGGAGCAGAATCGCTTGCCTATTAACTGTTAAGTTATAGTTACTGAAGATCGCATCCTTCCATTGATAACAATTGTCTAACTCTAACCAGAAAGAAACGTGCTGAAATTCGAACGTGATGTTGTTAACGATGTTGCAAAACCACATTACCGAACATAATTTTTATTGAGAGTTCTTATTATCGCTCTTTATATGGGTGAATTCAAGTTTTAATGTCACGGTATGATGCTGTGTTTCTCTGTGAGTTACAGAAGGAACAAACAGAATGGTCCTTTATTGCATACTACATATAGTTAATGAGTTCTAGACAATGACACCCTATATGCCACTTCTGAAGAAAATTTTATTGAATTTCTAATCCAATCGGATTTGGGTCAATATTCTATTTAAATTTAAATTTTAGATCTGTAATTAATAACGTTTACAATCCACGGATATACCCTAATTAAAATATAGACCTAAAAGTTTTTTGTATCCGTACCAATTAAAAGGCTTAGGTAAATTATTAGTTATCAAATATCTTTAGTGATTAAAGTTAAAGCTAGGTTCACATTAGAACTCCACGCAGAAACGTTTAAAATCCTGAATACGAATTTCGTGGAAAATGTTACGAAATGAATCATTAATTTCCTGAAATTTGTTTTTTACACCCGACTTCTCCCTCACTTATTGTAATTTGTCAAAGAGGGGCACAAAAAGGTTTAATTTCTGCAAATACGAATTCCTCATTTCCTGCTTGAAAACAGCGGTATTTATTTTGAGGCAATTCGTTTAGCTTGTCACGCCACTGTTACTACGAGTATGTTATCATCGCTGTTATGCTATTTCTATTTGCTAAAACGAGAGTGCCCTGTTTTTATTCCAAACTAAAATGAAACCGCGGCTTTGTCTGCTCGAGATCTGTATTAATATGTACGTACTATTTTTGAACATTGATACTCCAATTAGTACCAAAAATGATCATTACTGTTATGTTAGTGCGACATATGTAGCTATCCCCGAGCAGATACTAGTCATGACAGCATTTTTCTATGTTCTTATTTATGTCTGTTAGCTTCCTCTACTTGATTTATTAAGTTTCAAATAGATAATATAGCCTTTCATTGGGAGATTTATTTGTACTTTGTAGTAGAAATCTGTCAACAGTTTCTCACCGACCTTTTGCTAAGAACAGTCTAGCTTTAAGTACCGTTGTTTATTTTATAAATAAAACTCTACCTTTCTACTCACTACTTCGCTAGCAAACAATTTTTGGCTATCCCTTGGGAAACATTTGACGAATCGGGATAAAATTAAATTTAGTTAAAATTGGTTGAGGCATCAATAGAGAACAAGTAAATAAATACATTTCCACACTCAAAATAGGATTACGATTTATAATATTAGTTAAGATTACTTTCAAAACGTTTATAATATTAGTTAAGATTAGTTTGAAAATTGAATTAAGATATTTTAGAAGTTAGTAAAAGGTATGTTTGAACGTAGGCAATAATAAATAAACTTCAGCTTTATTTTAGAAACAAACATTTAAAACTAGAGCTAAGAAGAGAGAGAGAGAGAGAGTTCAGTCGTTCAGTCGTTCATAGGTTTAATATTTAAGTAATTAAAATTGTTTCATTATGTTTTCTAAGGTCTTTATTGGTGTCGAATTTTCAAAATGAGGTGTAACTATAACTGGAATCTTCGACAGTTCATAAAATAGGTAAGTATTGTGTCCCAACTTTCTAACGAGAAAAGTATCTAATCAACAATTGAGAAGGTTAATTAAAGGCTCTCCGTCTCCGTAATATTGAAGTAAAATGAGTAAATACGAAGTGGGTAATTATTTTAATTATTATACGGTGGGTAATTATTCATTTTCCCCGGAGGACGTTCGGTACTCATACTCCGGAGTGCCTACCTTTACATTTTACCTAAGAAGCGATGACGAAACCAATTTCAAGTAGGTAGGTAGGTATTGCCTACTGACAATTTAGTCGAACATTAATTAATTGTAACTAACTCTGAATTAGAGATGTGCCAAATGTTAATTTTGCCGACCGCTAGTTTCACTTGTTCACAGTTAAATAATGCTTTTAATTGAGAATATTATAGAAATCGTTGATTATTTTGTGATTTTGTCATAGTCCTTCAAAAGCTTATTAGGTGTGCAACAATCATTGTACCTTGTTATTTACAGCAGTACTATGTATAATTTTTGCTTTTACTTCTCGCTGTAAACTCAATGTAGGTAGCCGCAAATATCTACAAACTGTCAGGACAGTGGCGAGCTTTATTGATGTGATGCCCTTCGAAAACGGAATTGAAACGATTAACAACTAACAGGATGTAATAAAGGCTACCAACCTACAAAAGCTTAGCGGAAAGAGATCACTACGAGCCATAAGAGTCGTAGAAAAGGGTCATACACAATTAAAGTACCAAATAAATGAATTTTAATGTTTTATTACGAATTTCCACGCGAAAACGATATTGTGATCGTGACGTCATTAGGATGGCCAACAAAACGATTCCACATACGACGAAACCGCGAATTTAACCATCGATTTGTTTGACTTTTATTGCATACAGTAACGTAACGATATATATTTTTTTATAATTCAAAATTAAAATTTTATTTTACCGTATAACCATATTTTTTGGATTACTTATAACAAATATTTTTATAATTTTTGTTCTTGGAAATTATTGGGTATGCGGGAATCGTCCAGAGTAATATAATAAAAAATAATCTCATATAAAATAAATTTGAGTCGTATTCATTTTCATCAAGTACCCCTAAAAGGAAATGTAGTTTGTTACAAAATAAACAAATTGGCAATGATTGTGAAACGGTCATTTGATTATTATGATCATTCATACTTGATTTTTTATTCTTTACTTGTTACTTACCTACGTACGTAAACCAGATAGAAAGGCGCTTCACGTCCGAAGACTACAAAGACGTTTAGAAAGGCGAAATTCCCAAACATTTATGTCACTCAATGAACATGAAAGTACCTCGTCAATACTTTATAAAAGTTCTAATGTAGTAAGATATTTATTTCTATAACTGATTGATCTGACTGACTGATTAAGTAAATAACAAACTTCCTAATAAGCATGTATCAATCAATCAAGGAGAACTTAGAAGTAAAACAAAAACGCTATAAGAACCCGTGTCCGATTTACTGAATTACTAAATTTTAACATTAAACATGTGAAAGTTATGGATATTAATTAAATTTAAATTAGTATCCATAACTTCCACAAAATTTTTTATTCAACCAAAATAAACCCTTATAGATTTTTTTTCTGAAATAAAAATACAAAATTTAAGGTAATTATTTCCCAAAAAACCAAAATATTAATTTTCACATATGCAATAAATTCAATAATGTTTAAGCAGAGAAAAATGCCAGCCATAGGCCACCTCCCATAGTAAAATCTTACATCCCCTTTCTTAAAGTTTTGTAATTTATAATAATTATTTTAAAGGAAAAGGTTTGTTACTAAGTAGAAATAATTTACTGTGAAAAATGACTATTATTATAAACCATAATAATCTGACACATGAAAACGAAATCAAAATTTTGCAAATTCAACTTTATGGTCCTAAAAGTTTTCACCCAACTCCTTGGTAACTTTTATGTAATTGAAATTTTATTTTAAGTCTAATATAAAAGTGCTGAAATGGACACGACTTTTTTAATGTGATTTTAATTTATTAGGTTGTTTTACCTCTAAGTTCTCCTTGGTTGATGCATGCTTATTAAGAAGTTTGATATTAACTTAATCAGACTTTGAGAAAAGGACATTTTGAGAAAAGGACATTTTGAGAAAGGACATTTCGAGAAAAGGACATAATGCGATGAAAAGTTTTCAGTCATGTTCACACATAAGTAGTGAACGTTACGAGTTGTTTGGTTCATAAAATAAACAAACGGTTCCACATTACTCCCCAGGACCTTCGCTACGAGTAACTTGTTCGTAGTAGCAGCTGTGGGAGTCAACTGTGATAAAAACATACTTGGTTTATTTTATGTTTTCACTTTACGGTTGTTAAATTTTACTTATTCAGCCAAAAAATCCAGTTTCCATGCAGTATGTGCCCTGAAAACAAAGATATAAATATGTACTTACCTCAACAGACATCGTTTACCCTTTGGTCCCGATGCCGCCGCCGAAGGAATAATAAAATCTCGAAACACCTCTCACTATCGGCTTTTACCGCAACAATGGCTTTGATTATCCACTAAAGGCAACATTGTGTTTTGTAGGTGTATATTTTAGAAAAGTGACAAAGTATCTATACCTATTTCTATCTATAAATTGAACATACTTACCTATTTATGTAAAAGTATATATTCAACAACAAAATGGAGTATTTACCCGACTGCGCAGAAGGAGAGTTATGTTTTTCGAGTGCTTGTATGTATATTTGTTTGGCGCGCTCTGTAGCCTAAATAGCTTGATGGACTTTAGTTTGAGAGGTGTCGTTAAATTCGTCTTGATCCCCATATTTACATATAATAGATACATTTTAATGCAGTCGGTTTTTTTTTAATATGGTAAGGTTATCTGATATATGTGTTTTTGTATTGAAAATGTTTTTGAACATTGAGAGTTTACGGTGACTTCTACTAGCAGCGAAAAAGGTTTTTTGTCGACATTTTATTATAACAGCGACGATTCCTAGACGTATGCGCCAACTCAAAACTTATCTGTCGTAGATTTTATGTATGCATATGTACATTAAATTATACATATTATGTAGGTATTTGCAATAAAGGATTTAAAAATATATATCTCTTATTTATTCGTTACTAGGCTATGTCAGTCTAACCTGAGTCTGGTGTCAGCCAACCTTTTAGATACACTGCACTCATTAATTAGTGTTACTTAATTTCAAAACTAGGGATGGATAGCATATGATACAGTATTCTTTGGTACCCACGACTCGACATTACATGAATTCATTCTATTTTTCCACCTCTATGTATCAACAACTGATAAACTTAGTTTAAGAAGTTGGGAAATGAGTTGGTCCCAAAACAAAAATTGAATAACTCCACTGCACTCATTTACACTTCTTCTTATAGTTACACATCTAGGGACCTACCTACTAGTACTGTGACTTCTGACTAAGTATGAAATAGAAATAAGCTAATGAGTTCAGTTGAGCTTTCAAAGTTAATTTCTAACAAGTTTCTAACCTTCCGGTATGCGAGTGTGTAGCAAAAACGAGAAGGGTTTCCGATTATGTCAGCGAGTGGGTACCTACCTACAATCACATGAATTGGAGAACTCACGTTTCTCGTTAATCGAAACCATTTGGTACTTAAGCACATAAGGCGATTACGTAAATGTGCGTAACTTAACGAGAGGAGATGCCAAAGAAAGTAAATTAATTTAATTTCACAATTGCTGAACCAGACCGAAAAACAGAGTTACATTTAGTATTGTGGATTATATTGACCAAATATAATAAAAATATATATATACTGAAAACATTTTAAGCTTTCACTGAGAATAGGATCTGAAATGGTAGGTCAAAATTTTAAAAGTACGTAGGTATTCCAAAACATATTTTTTTTTTACGCAGGGAAGATCATGGCTACATTTGTTCAATAAAATACAGCTCCTCGCTCCTAACTATCTAGCGCATTTAAAAATAATGTCATTATGTTAGAGATCATCTTAAAACTTTCCTTTTTATCCGACTGCAGGGGGTAATGTTTTTCAGGTATAAATATGCATAGGAGTTTATATCTATGGATGCCCGTTCTATTGTTAACTTTGACCAAACAACTGGACGGATTTTGGATTGCAAGGTATCGTTGGATTCGACTTGATCCCCAGATTGATATAGGATGTAGTCGTGTTTTAACTTATAATTAAATGGCTTGTTATTACATCGATTAGTTCCTCTATATAGGCATATAAGCAAGTTTTTTTTTGTTAATTTTTAGGTTTTGGGGAATTTTATGCCTTTGTGTAATGTAATGTATAATAATGTGCAGTGTAATTAGCTGTTGGAATAAAAACTATAAAAAACTGAAGTCATATGAAAAATAATTAAATGGAGATTTGAAAAAATCTACATAAGTTGTCGCATGTCAAAAAAAATACAAATTCAGTACAAAATCAGTACAAAGGCCCGACGCCTGTGAAAAAGTTACTTTTGTTCAATTATAAAATGACACTAACAAGTCATCTATACGAAATACAAAATAAAATATTGTTAGTAAAATATGCGCATCCACGTTTCCACCTCCGTAGTTGACTCGGACTTTAAGTGGGTCCTTTGCAGGGATCATGTCCTCATACATATTTTGTAAACCTCGACGGTAACGAGATGAGAGTTCCTCCCATACAAAATAAGAATTCCAATTCAAGTGAAACTTTGTTCTCGTATACACGTAAGTAAACGCTGATGTGTGAATGCGGCTTTGTTTTTCGAAATACCTTTATGGTATTTTAATAATCGACAACGCTGAAAGCGTCAAAAAACCGACTTCAATCGCGTAACATACTAAAACCTTCTCCTAAATGTAAAAAATACTTTTCTGAAAACCGCGTTAAAATCGGTTCAGCCAAACGCGAGATAATGGCGGACAAACATACATACAAACATACATACAGGTCAAACTGAGAACCTCCTTTTTTTTGAAGTCGGTTAAAAATCACCACAAACCGGTAGTTGTCTGCAGTGCTGATTTTTGTATCTAGTGTAAAAAACGAATGTTGTTCTAAAAATGTTGGGAAATTGGTGAACGATGATGAAATTTTGGAAATTAAAAATTTTACATGCAATGAAAGTTCTAGCGAGTAGGTTTTTTTTACAATTTCAATAAAAGAGCCACGTATACTTTATAATAAAGGCCGGCAACGCACTTGTGACTCCTCTGTTGTGTAGTGGGGTTTTATACGTATTCCAATGTATGGGGAGGTCAAATTTTGGTATTAAAGGAAACCACTTGGTACACGTATATAGTAGGTGAATAGAAGCTGATTCAGCCCGGTAGCCACCCCCCCACCCCCTGGCAGGTGGGGAGGGGGACATTCAAAGACTTACTTTGCCGCGCTTCGGGAAAAAAATCATATCAGCTCTTTTTAAACTATTATCTTAAATATGGTGTCGTTTTCGAATACACTGAAACTGAAGCTATAATTTTTGGTATAAAAATCGTTCAATATATTACATTTACAGTGAAAAAAATCAAAGAATAATAAAAAATAATTCAAAAAAAATCGTCCAAATTTTGCTTTAATATGCTAGTGTAAAAAATATGAGTAGAAAGCCAAACTATACTAGAATATAAAAACATAAACATTGATAGCATTTACTAAATAAAAATCTTCAGTAAAAATATATTGAAAGTCGCACGGCGCAAGGCATTCGTGGGACAATTATATTGGCATTGTTTTGAGCAATTATCTTGAATTTGGTGTCGTTTTCGCATAAACCGAGGATGCAAACTTCATTTTTGGAATGATATTTGTACCATGTCATACAAAAAAATAATCGTACCTGCTATTTTTGTTTCAACAGACTGTTTCTTGAGAAACATATATGAACAGTGAACACTTTAAGTAAAAACTGGGTAAAAAAACCTAAACTTTGTAGGTAGTATTTATATTTTAAAATATGTTTAAAAAAAAATTAAGCAGCGTGGCGGGTTTCCTAATAAAGCCTAACTTTCAATTTCCCGTTACCTCATTAAATATTTTGCTCCGTATCCGAAAGTGGGCGCGATCCCAGTTGTCCAGAATCCAGATGTGTTGCCTTATACGACAACTAGGTGAGAATTGGGAAGCTTCTATTCTGTTAGGCCGGAAGCCCCACGACTAATGAATCCTTTTTTCTAGCTGAGTGCACATTCCTCAAAACGACATTTTCCACTCATCATTGACCTAATGCGTCTATTACAGATGATTCAGTCAGTGTCGCGAGTACAATATTTTTGGTGACTGTATAGCCCAATACGAGACCGGCACAGTCGACCACAGGACTAACAGCGAAAGTTGCCAACAGATGGATTAGAAGCGGCTAGATGTCTATGGTTCCTCCGCTCTGACAGCAGTTTAAACCAGGCCTCATCATACGCCCTGCGACCAGCTCCATTTTCTCAATTTGCGCCATTCGTCCCTGTCTACGGCGAGCTCTTCCCAACCTCGGAAATCCACGCCGCTAAAGATAAAGCCGCCATGATGCGCTTAACATAGTCTTTGAAACTCAACAGTGGTCTTCTAATATCTCTCGTACTCGAAGCGTGAGCAACTTCACCTAGCATAACACGTAGCGGTAGTTGAGTGGGCTCCATTCGGTACACATGCCCCAGCCATCCTAAGCGTCGCTGTTTCAGCAGGGCCGTGGAACTGGGAAGCTGTGCCATCTTCAGTACCCTCTCATTTGTTAGTCTTTCGGCCCATGATATCTATGCCGATCCGTATGCCTGACCCGTAGGCAGCGCATGTGGAAACTGTTGAGCCTGCGTTCATTTTTTGCGTACGACGTCCAGGTTTCAGTGCCGTACAAGATTATACTGAGTACACAAGCTTGATAAACACCCATCTTGGTCTTCACCGTAAGGTGTTTATTGTCCCATACTCTTGTACTTAGCTTCCCGAACGTAGACGCCGCTTTGCCGATACGCATATCGATCCAAGTCAAGTGAGAGATTGTTCGACACGGTCGAACCAAGGTAGCAAAATCTCTCCACAGTTTCTAAAGGTACGCCATTCAGCAAAATAGCTGGTGGATTCTCGCAACCATGAACGAGCACTACGGTCTTTTTGGCGTTTATGGACATAGAGACCAGAGCACAGGGTGAGAAAATTTATCCATAATGCGCTGAAGCTCGCTGGAAGTTAAAAAGCTTTCCGCTGGCCCTCGTGTGTAGATGGATACCCTACTGGTCTTCGCCGAACGTACCCTTCAAAAGTAGCGAAAAGAAAATACCAATCAGGGTAGGAGTCAGGACGCAGCCTTGACGAACACCTCTGCGCATGTCAAACGGATCGGATGTTTCGCTGTCGAAGACGACAGCGCCTTTCATTTCGTCGGGGTGGGAAATAGCCACAGATAAACAGTGGATACCGACGTGGACTACTGAACCTGTGGCTGCTCGAGGCTATCTCTTGTTAAGAGCAAATTCGGTGCAAATGCACATTAATAAACCCGCCGCGCTGCTTTTTTTTCTAACATATTTTCTCATCTCACTAATATTATAAATGCGAAAGTATGGATGTTTGTTTGTTTGTCAGTTTGTTTGTTTGTTCCGCTTTCACGCCGAAACTTCTGAACGGATTTGAATGAAATTTGGTAGGTAGATAGATAAAGCACTCGGCTAACACATAGGATACTTTTTATCCCGGAAAAAAAATATATATTTCATAGTTTATGTATGTATGTATGTATGTATTAATGCTTTATTGCACACAAGGAATTTAAATTACATATAAAATATTGGATTACGTGTACAAAGGCGGTCTTATCGCTAGAAGCGATCTCTTCCAGACAACCCTTGGCAGAGGATAAAAGATCACAAGAAGTACTGGTAGCGATACTGCATGAATTATTTGAGCAATGTAACAAAGTATGTAAATAGATTAAAGATAATATAATTATATACAAATTACACAGAATATTTGATATTTATAACTATCTAACATGTCACAATAATATATATTTATTTTTGAAATTTTGATATAATTTATTTTTGATTCATGCTGCACAACAGCAGTTTTTGGATAAGGTACACTTAATCTATAGTTACTACAGTTTAGCTTTTGCATACGTTTATATAAGGTTACATTAGAACAGGCTGTTTATTACCGAGTTGATTATTAATTTTATATGCGATACGACAAACCCTTGACGGAATTGGGACAGACTGAAGGTTAATAGCTATTGTTTGGGGACAAAATCTCAAGACGTGAGATCAATCTGATGGCGGATGAATTAACCAAGCTTCTGTTATTAAATTACGGGAGCAACCTTGACTAAAGGCGAATGCCTGATTCCATAGAAGCTTGCCTCACGTTGTTGGTTACAGCGGCAGGTACTTAGGTACTAAGTTATTTACCGCGCTACTAGTGGCTCTGTTGGCATACGAGAGTAGATAGGGAGAATTTATGGTCATTGTATGCTGCCAGGCCAACAGGCTACCTCAGGCTATGTAGGAACTGCTAGCTTGGAACTTTGCACGTTGAGTAAGTGTCACTTAGTTTAGGTACGTCGCCTGGCATTGGTAAGTGGATTTCCTGACGTGTGAGACCTTGGTATTAGGTTACTGACTCGAAGGGTAAAATACAGGGTGAAATTGAAATCTCAGAACAAATTTTAACTGTGGTTTCTGCTCATGGAACTGAACAACTTCCTCGAAGGAAACTATTCAAACGGAGCAAAAAAATTTGGACTCTTCATATCTTTCAATTTCATCCTGTATACTGTGTTACATATTTTTTTAGGTAATATAAAAAAATTAAATAATACACCAAATTTTGGACAACTGGGTTTAATTATAAATAATCCAAAGAACACTTATCACTTAATTTGATTTTTCAAAAAAACAATCATTTTTATGAAACTCATTCTTAATTTAATGAAACTTATTTTTACAACACTTTTTTATATTAAAAAATTTATGCCAGCTAGACTCAGTAAAGAGCATTTGAAAAATGGGCTAGGTCACGATAGGAATGCACTTGTTTCTATAAAAAAAATAATTATAAAGTTAATATTAATTAAATTTTTATGGTAGATAAAGGGCGCCACCAGCGTCTCGAAAACACACTGGACCGATGATAAATAAAAAGAAAGATCCTACTTGTGAAAAAAGTCAGTCCGGAGAAAGTGTCCCGATGAAGTCGGAGAACGGCAAAACACAGTCGATGATTTTCATATATTAACGTCCGGGTCTTAGCCCATACCGAGGAGTCTTTAACCCGTACCAAGGACCTCCTGAAAGCGAACAGGCGATGTGAATAACTGCACAGCATTATGCATGAAGTTTATGGAGTCATGGGATTAAAAGGCAATACAGCGGGGACGCACTGCAGTAAAAACAATAATATGGTTCCTTGCAAAGCAGCATAACAATGGATGTGACTTTGTGAGGCTGTAAATAGGCTGTTCAGTGCTAACAGGTCATCACCTTTAGATAAAGGTGTAGGTAGACATAACCTCAAAACATGACAATGTAAAATCAGAATATTTCTATAAAAATAAGCGAAAATAATCAAAACAATACCTTTTGGAGGAAAACGCTCCTGCGTATAGTTGCTACAAAGCGATGTCAACTCCGGAGGCTGCTAAATAAGCCGGCCGGAGACCACGTCGACACGTGTAAAACGCGATCGACGGAAACAAATATCTGGAAGGACAGATGAATAAGCAATCTGCACAATCGCTCCCGCGTTGAAGGAAATACACTCCAAACACAAGAAACTTACCAAAAAATAAAAATCTTTAAATATTTGAAATAAAATATTTCACGAGCGCACGCTCGTGCGAGCTCAAAAAAAGAAAGAAACGTCATTGTATGACAGCGACGAAGTCCGAATTTAGGGTGACCAACAAAAGATTTTGTTACAAAATGTGTAGAACCAGGATAGCATGTGGAACAAATTATGGCACTTCTTACCACAAAATAAATGTTTCTTAAGTTTTTAAGACAGACGTAGTAAAATAAAAAAACATACTCGAAAGTAATCGAAACTAATAATAACCATAGGTGGTTTTTAAGAATTCAAAATAACATAAGACCTAGTTGACGAGTAAAGCAAAAACTACACTCCGTGAAATGACAACACCATTCTGACAACATATGATCAGAATATTTTTTAATTTATAGGCTTGGGATACAAGTCATAAAACAGCGAATAGCTACGTTACAATACCCCCCCACTCAGATGAATTTTCCGAGTCAAAAAAGGAAAATTCGAGCTGGCCCTCCAGCTCATAACTAAAAATAAAAAAAAAACACCCACCAACACAAGGGCAACAAAACAGAACCCAATTGTCCAAGAAAAGAAATGGAAAACAAGCAATGAAGAGAAAAAAAAACCAACACCGATGCAGTGTTTGTAATTGGTGGTGATGTGGCGAGCTTCCTCGGTAAGAGCGGACCACACGGCCACCCGTTACAGAACAACCAACAAAACAAACAACAAAACACACAGACCTTATACAACCCAAACCTGAAAAAAAAAAAAAAAAAAACTCACTTGTTAAAAATGAGACAACACACACAACAAAAATATACCAAGATTTTCCAGTAAGGAATGCCAACGGTTCAGTAATCCATTCCAAAATATCCAACGACCAGGACAGATGTTTCCAAACCCAAAATAACTCTACAGTCCGGGTGATTAAAGATACATTTTAAAAAATACACAAAGACAGTAACTTTAATAAGTTATGTAAAACAAATATAGATATCACTTTAATAAGTGGTGTAAATAGCTAAATATAAAAAACATCACCAAAAACAATTACCAAACTACTTAAGATTTCTAACGTGCCAGCGGCCTAACGGTTTGTCACTAGCCGCATCAACTAACTCATAAACTAAAGGACTCAATTTCTTAATAACTTTACACTTCTCAAACTTAGGTGCTAGTTTGGCAGTGAAGAATTTAGAGGCGTCGCTCAAAGGAAAAGTCTTCTTCCAAACTATATCACCTACATTAAATTCCAAATGACGACGACCTTTGTTGTAATACTTTGAGCTACGACCATGAGAATTTTTAATCGCATTTTTGACCTTCACAAAGATGTCTCCGAGTGACTCCAAGTTTTTCGCAAAATCATCCCGTGAAGAGCATTCAAGTGTCACATCTCTCGAAGTTGCGCTGCCGTAAACGGAACCGCACAAAACAGCTTCTCTGCCGTGGACGAGAAAATATGGGCTATAGCGCGTGGTCTCGTTCACGGAGGTGTTCATAGCAAACTGTATTTTGGACAAGTGAAGATCCCACGAACGGTGATCATTCTTGACAAGGATGGAGAGTGCTGTAATTAGAGTGCGATTATAACGCTCCACTGTGTTGACCTGTGGACAATACTTAGGGGTGAAGTGAACTTGAGGGATATTGTACTTCTTAAACAATGCTTGGACCTCACTACCGGTGAATTGGGTACCATTATCCAATACCACCGTGCGTGGTACACCCTGTGTCAAGAACACATCATTTTCCAAGTGTTTAGCGATAGTTTTGCCCACAGCTCTACGCAGGGGAAATATGAGACAGTACTTACTGAAGCAACAGACCACTACCAAAATGAACGTAAAACCAGAACGTGAACGCGGGAGTGGTCCTACCAAGTCAATGCTAATGGTTTCAAATGGACGAGAACAAACTTTAGGATCACCCATAAAACCAGGAGTAATATTTTGTGAACATTTATACGCTAGGCAAACGTCACATTTCCCAACATACTCAACAACGTCCTTATACATGTTTGGCCAAAAATATCGTAAGGCCAAACGCTTGAACGTTTTGAAAACACCGAAGTGAGGCGCTAGATCACCTCCATGTTGAGATCTCATCACGGATTCGCGAGAATCTGCGGGTACCACTTCCTTCCAGTCGTAACCGCTGTCACTAGTACATTTGTTTTTAGAGTATCTAAACAGTTTTCCTTCTTTTATTATAAAGTTTGGGCAAGCACGAGGAAACTGCTTACATTTAGACACAATTTGGTTATACCAAGGATCACCCTTCGCTGTACGTATTTCCAAAACAGGTACAGAACGAGAGAGAGCGTCCGGAACAACATTTTCTTTACCTTTCCGATGTTCAATGACAAAGTTATACGGGGACAGACGGCAACCCCAACGGGCGAGACGGCCGGTAGGATTGTTAAGATTAAAGAACCACTTAAGACTCGAATGGTCCGTGACGACTTTAAACTGTTTCCCCCCTTCGAGATATGGACGAAAATGTTCCACGGCAAAAACAACAGCGAGCGCTTCCCGCTCCGTGACAGAGTAGTTACGTTCAGCTTTATTTAGGGAGCGACTCGCATAAGCGATAGGATGTTCGATGCCATCATCAGTTACTTGTGTCAAGGTTCCGGCAATACCATAATTGGAAGCATCACAGTGGACGGAAAACGGTTTTTCAAAATCCGGGCAAGACAAGACCGGGGCAGAAACTAAGGCAGACTTTAAATCATTGAACGCACTCTCGGCTTCAACTGACCATTTAAAAGGTGGTGCGTCTTTTCTCGAGCTCGTTAGCGCATTTAAAGGAGCAGCAATGGAACTGAAGTTCTTAATGAATCGCCTGTAATAAGAAGCGGTTCCCAGGAACATTTTTAACCTCTTTGCGATTAGTTGGTGTGGGGTAATCCACAATGCTTTGCACCTTAGAAGGGTCAGTACGCAGTCCGCGCTCGTCGACAACATAGCCGAGATACTTTAGTTCCTTGCGAAAAAAGCAAGATTTCTTTAAGTTGATGGTTAAATTAGCCATCTTCAAGCGTTCTAAAACCTTCTCCAGAAGACTGATATGCTCGTCGAAGGTAGAACTGACAATAATAATGTCGTCTAAATAGACGAAAACCTTATTTTCAAATTCAGGACCAAATAGCTGGTCCATAAGACGTTGCTGTGTTGCAGGTGCGCTCTTAAGACCAAAGCACATCACAACGAACTGAAATAAACCACGGCCGGGAACTGTAAAAGCAGTCTTCTCTCTCGACGACGGGTCTAGGCTGACCTGCCAAAAGGCCGATTTTAAATCAATCGAAGAGAGAAACCTAGCTTCTCGAAGTTGGTCTAATATTTGAGAGATGTAGGGCAGGGGGTATGCATCGCCTTTACTTACAGCATTTACTTTACGACTATCCAGGCAAAAGCGCAGCTCATTATTAGGCTTCTGAGCAAACAAAACTGGATTGTTCCAAGCACTTGTACTAGGCTCTACAACTCCCATTTCCAACATTTCGTCTAGCTGACGATTGAGTTCCCTCAAGCGATCAGGTGACATACAATATGAACGTTGTTTGATCGGTTGAGTATCCCCCGTATCTATTTTATGAGTGAGGAGACTCGTGCGACCCAAACCTTTGGTTTCGAAAGAAATTTCTTCGAACTGTCGTATAATGTCTTCAGCTGTTCGCTTCTGAGAAACCGACAAATTGTCGAAAGGCTGTAAACTCCTTATTTCAGAGACGCCAGGAGAAGTCAAAGATTTATCCTCAAAAGGGAGATCTTTAAAAATACTGGGAGCCAAATTAAAGGACTTCCAGAAATCTACACCAAATATAATAGGCGTAGTGACGTCAGGTATGAGGTAAAATTTTATGATGTGTGTTTCAGCCTTCAAATGTACAGGCAGAAACACAAACCCACGAACTTTAGCCCGCGTACTATTTGCAGTAGTGACATAAGGGAGTTCACTAGATGAATGCAACTGAATTCCAGATCGGACAAATAAATCCCCAGCAGAGCCACCCAAAATGGAGATGCTGGACCCCGAATCTAGAAGACCATAGAATTTCTCATTGTAAATACTTACAACAAGATGAGGACGAATGTCAGAACCAAAATTTGAATACCGAACCGTAGCGATATTGTGAGAAAAGAACGCACGTAAGTGTTTAAGATGGGTATTCCAATCATCTATATCAAAATTTGGATGGTTGGAAATGCCACGGTTCGCTTCAATTAGTTTTTTGAAACAGAAGACGTTGAGGGAGACACGGATTTCTTGCAACTAGGGCAACTGACCCGCGTAAAACCCTTGTTGCCACATGAGAAACATACCAACTCCTTAGACTCACACTGGCTAAGGGAGTGGCCAGAAACACGACACCGTACGCAAAAATCAGGTGAAGCCCCTACGGCATCTACTTTTGGTATAGATTTACCTTTGTATGCAAGATCAACAGCCAAAGTTGTATTTGTAGGCCTTGGAGGTTCCTTATATTCGGAAGCGCGGAGGAAGCTGTACTCCAGAATCTTGCATCTACGCTTTAGGTCTGCAAACGTTTCAAAGTCCTCCAGGGCTAAAGCAGTTACAAAAGTCGGCTTCAAATTGAAGCGAACAATCTTGATTTTTTCACATTCTAGTACTGGTTTTGTTAATAAATTAAAGTAATTCTGCATTATAGCAAGGTATAAGGAAACTGATTCGTGAGCACCCTGGGTACGCTCACGGATTTCACGGAGGAGACGATCATCATGATCGATTGAAGAAAATTCTTCTACTAGTAAATCCTTAAGGGAACCCCAGTCTGACAAACAAGACTTTACACTGCGGAACCAAGTCAACGCATCCCCAGTAAACAATTCAGCGGAACCCTGAAACAATCGTTCCTCAGAGATACTACGAGTTTCACAAAGCTCTTCCAAACGCAACAGGTACATACGCACACAGGTGCGACCATCGTATTTGTGGTTTAATCTGGCGATCGCCTTTTCAGAGCTGCAACTGCACTGAACAACAGTCACAGGTTTGGAACTAACCGGACTAACCGGAACAGAGACATCATCCTCAGGTTGACAGTCCTCAAAGGAAGATTTAAAAGTTTTATACCGACTATCAAGAGTAGTTAAAATTGTATTAATTTTACGGTCAAGTTCCGCTTTTTGTGTTTTTAAGGTGTCCGACTCTGAAGTTACAACACGGGAGATGCGATGGAAAACGTGGTGGGAAATAGCACGAATTCTATTAAAAACTTTAAAAGTTAGAGTCGAATCGCGAATAGCCGACTCAATTTCGTTTATTTTTTCCTGAATGACAAAAAGCTCAGAGGCGTCATCGCGAGATGTTTCGAGAATCTCATCAGCAGGGATGGATTTCGCAAGAGTACGCAGTTGACCGCGTAATTCATTCACGGTAGCTGCAGGTTTCGCGTCGCGAATCTCCACTTCATAAATCAACTCCTCTTTCCGAAGAAGATGGTATGCAATTGGCCGTTCCATGATTTAAGAAAAAAAAACACTGAGTCTATTTGGCACTTAACAAATACAACCTTAAAAGTAATATGTTTACAGACTTAATATTAAACTAAGTTTTAGTTACATATTCACAAAAAAAATTTTTTTTTTTTAATAAAACTATTTCCCTATTTTTTTTTTAATACTCAGCCTAGAAACAAGTGCTTCACTGTAGCTAAGACGACACAATGATTTCCTAAAGTTTTGGCCCCACGTTGGGCGCCAATTGTTACATATTTTTTTAGGTAATATAAAAAAATTAAATAATACACCAAATTTTGGACAACTGGGTTTAATTATAAATAATCCAAAGAACACTTATCACTTAATTTGATTTTTCAAAAAAACAATCATTTTTATGAAACTCATTCTTAATTTAATGAAACTTATTTTTACAACACTTTTTTATATTAAAAAATTTATGCCAGCTAGACTCAGTAAAGAGCATTTGAAAAATGGGCTAGGTCACAATAGGAATGCACTTGTTTCTATAAAAAAAATAATTATAAAGTTAATATTAATTAAATTTTTATGGTAGATAAAGGGCGCCACCAGCGTCTCGAAAACACACTGGACCGATGATAAATAAAAAGAAAGATCCTACTTGTGAAAAAAGTCAGTCCGGAGAAAGTGTCCCGATGAAGTCGGAGAACGGCAAAACACAGTCGATGATTTTCATATATTAACGTCCGGGTCTTAGCCCATACCGAGGAGTCTTTAACCCGTACCAAGGACCTCCTGAAAGCGAACAGGCGATGTGAATAACTGCACAGCATTATGCATGAAGTTTATGGAGTCATGGGATTAAAAGGCAATACAGCGGGGACGCACTGCAGTAAAAACAATAATATGGTTCCTTGCAAAGCAGCATAACAATGGATGTGACTTTGTGAGGCTGTAAATAGGCTGTTCAGTGCTAACAGGTCATCACCTTTAGATAAAGGTGTAGGTAGACATAACCTCAAAACATGACAATGTAAAATCAGAATATTTCTATAAAAATAAGCGAAAATAATCAAAACAATACCTTTTGGAGGAAAACGCTCCTGCGTATAGTTGCTACAAAGCGATGTCAACTCCGGAGGCTGCTAAATAAGCCGGCCGGAGACCACGTCGACACGTGTAAAACGCGATCGACGGAAACAAATATCTGGAAGGACAGATGAATAAGCAATCTGCACAATCGCTCCCGCGTTGAAGGAAATACACTCCAAACACAAGAAACTTACCAAAAAATAAAAATCTTTAAATATTTGAAATAAAATATTTCACGAGCGCACGCTCGTGCGAGCTCAAAAAAAGAAAGAAACGTCATTGTATGACAGCGACGAAGTCCGAATTTAGGGTGACCAACAAAAGATTTTGTTACAAAATGTGTAGAACCAGGATAGCATGTGGAACAAATTATGGCACTTCTTACCACAAAATAAATGTTTCTTAAGTTTTTAAGACAGACGTAGTAAAATAAAAAAACATACTCGAAAGTAATCGAAACTAATAATAACCATAGGTGGTTTTTAAGAATTCAAAATAACATAAGACCTAGTTGACGAGTAAAGCAAAAACTACACTCCGTGAAATGACAACACCATTCTGACAACATATGATCAGAATATTTTTTAATTTATAGGCTTGGGATACAAGTCATAAAACAGCGAATAGCTACGTTACAACTGAAACAGTATTATTTGCCTATAGAGTGACTTCTAATTAATTAGTGAAAAACACTTGTGAGCATGAATAAATTAATGAAACTGATTTTTTTTCAAGCAATAATTGTTCAAAATAAATTAAACATTTTTGGAATTCCCATAAAATGCTACTGACTTAGCTAAATGTTACAAAAAAGTCTATCGCGTCCTCTTTCTTAGCAGAAGTACCGATCGGTCCTATTTGTGTCGGCCACCTACGTCTGAGTTTTTCTTTAGTTAAAACATACTGATAACTGTAACTGAAAAAAAAAACGCGAGGAAATATGCACAATTATAACTACAAAGTGTGTACTACATTGTGTATAAAGATCGCAGTGTACATGTCCGTATAAGTAAATAATAAATACCTTCCGCGTGACCACGGTTGATACTAAGAGGAACACCGGGAAACAGCTTCGCCGCTGTCAGTCCCTCTGGATAACGTGGTTAATCGTGCCGCATCATGAGCGAGCGAGAGCGCTAAATCTAATTATATCTTATACCAAAATAGAACGAAAACAACTACAATCTAAAAGGGCAAGTAATACGAAAAAAGATTATAATATACATATATAAAAAAGATGTACATTAAGGGTCTCATTATTTCACCATCATCATCTAAATGTTCTAGGACTCGAGTCAAGTGTCTCCAATCCCTGCCTAAAAGAGGAAAAAATAGAAATAACTAACCTTATGTACATTTCTGGGAAAAGAAATATGTTGGAAAACTTCCGTAAACGGCCGCCGCCGGAGCGCCAAAGTTAATATTGACTAAGCTATTTTGGACAATTTGTGGTTAGTCAGCGCGCGTAGACAATTTATAATTACAGCTCTGTTCTTCATTAATTTAGACACTTATTTGTCGTCTTTAGCTGGCGAAAAGGTTGACTCTGAGGAATCTGGGAAAATTTGTTATCTTAAATAATCAAAGTTTGTTATATCTCAGTTTAGTTTTCGTGCCACAAATAATCTCCCTATAGACTACAACCTACGCAAAGTCTTTTATTTTCCGTTATAAAAAGGGTTTTCCCATAATCCATTCCAAATTGATTAATTTCATTCATTCATTCAGGTTTTTAAATGAGAATTACTCTTAGATGTAAAGGAAAATTAGATCTTAGATTAATTAACTTTAGATCAACAGAGATTTATTATTCAAAGTATTATAAGCCTATAACTAAAATATATTCAGGACAGAATATAAATTATTTATTTTTGTAGTTACCTAGAAATTCTACTTAAAATATATAAATATAAATTACGCTTTATCTATTCTAGATACACAATAAAAAAATACACAGTCTTTACAGAAAAGAGTCGCCGCTCAGCATGTGCCGCAGACCGCAGACGCGACAAGGCTTACTTGATTGCTCAAGTCTTACCTACTTTAAATCTTAATACTGTTTCGAAATTGTTTCCGTGCTTTTGTAATCCGACAACAAAGTCGTTAATCTCTCGCGAGAAGCTGCACACTCGGCAGTTGCCACCCCACACTTCCGGCTTGGGAAGCTTGGGGGCGTGTTAACATGCTAAGTGTGCTCCATTCGTAATTTGACTGAACATTATTGTTGTGATTTGATCGTTTTGCAAAATTAATGCATGTTGAAACATTTGTTTACGACGTTTTGGAGATTCAATGTTTTTAACTTAATAAGGTTTGTTCTGCATTTGAGAATTTGAAATTCACCGTTTTGTATATTTAATTTTAAAAGCACTTAGCATGCTTATATGATGTAATAATTAATAATTAAGGACCCACCAATAAATTTTCAGAAAGGTTTCTAATGAAATTCTACAATATTGCTGAAATATTTTAAATTATAAAAATCTTGCCATACAAACATTTTTATGATTTAAGCAAAAAGAAGAAAAGTTGTTGTTTCAAGAGATGAAGCCTTCGTGTTTTGGAGGGGGGTTCCACAATTAGGCCTGTAAATGTAGTATCGACGAAGTTTGGAGAATTCGAAATTGAATGATACTGATTAATGATACTTATCTATGTTGCTAAGGAATCTTGTGTCGAAGTTATACTAGGTGTTTTTATCAGATGTTAATATGCATATCCATGTTATAAATCAAATAATCTTAAACCTATTTGTGTGCGTCTGGATGGGTGGTTGTATGTACCTCAGCGATTCGAATGATTTGCGTACCTATTGTACAAATGGAAGCGCAAGGCGATTGTTTATTTTTTTGGTCTGAAATGGAAACTATTAGGTGACATAATTTCCAAAAGCGTCCAAACTTTGTAAACGGACACTTTCACAGACTCGGCAACTCTTCCAACAACCTCTCAAAGTCTCAGCCAACAACAAGTACCTATGCTACTTAGCGCAAGGCGATAGATGGTCTGGGCTGACTGTACGGCGTATTGTGAAATGATACTGCATGTTTTCATAGTTTCAATGTAGGTACATTGGAGGTACATAATGTATGTAAGAATCAAATTTTAAATAAGCCATTTGTGTTCCAGCACATTTCAGAATTTCTGTGAAAAGAAAGAGGTACACAAATTTTAGTGAAAGGTGCGTAAGGTACACTGTACTGTACGTAACGTATCTAGAAAAAAAATACATTCGAATCGCAGAGGTACACTCGTCATCCCGACGCATAAAAATTTTTAAAGGGTGTAAGATACCCTATTGCATTATTAGTTAGGTATTTGTATTTGCAGTTATGTATTTTATTTGTAGTTAGGTATTAGAATTTCCTTTTCTGAAAGGTGACGTAGGCTAGCGCTTCAATTACTCCTGTATAATGGGTAAGCCTCTTTTATTTTATGGGCAAAACCCTGATCCTTCGATATTACTTAATTGAACGTAATGGTTGAATATAAATCTGCACCTCTTGACACTTTTCCTTTATTACACTGTTAATTATCGTCGTTCGTTTTAGTTATTATCTCAATTTATGGGATATTAAAGATATAATAAAACAGACACTTATCTCTGAACTTACTTAAGTTTTCTACGGGTTTTCTGTAATTAATCAATATCCCCTTTTCCCCAGTTCCAAGAGGCTTGAAAGCTGAAATACTTTATAATTTCTTATTTTGACATTTAATACACGAGCTGTGTGTTTTTGTGATCTTGAGCGTTATCGTTATCTAATTTAATATAATTAAATTATTATTATTATTATTGTATTAACAAATTCTTTAGCATCTTTATTTAAATCTTTTTTTTAATTCGATTTGGAGCCTGACTGACTTCAATCTCACCTGATGGCATAAAGTGAGAATAAAGTCGACGGTGGAACACGTAATACCAAATAAAACCGATTCCCTCTCGCCTTGAACATCCCTAAGTTGAAAAACTCGGTAAACACCAACGCTGGCAGAAAATTCCACCCCCTTGCAGTTCGCATAATGAAAAATGAAGCAAAGGTTGAATATGGCTGGCGGTATTCATGCAATCATGCAATACAACCTATAAAAACTGAAACACTACACTTACGCTCTTTGTTTAGGCTTTGGAGCTTAAAAGAAGTGAGCTCCTAGTCTCTTGCCACGTCGATTGGTTGAATTCAGAATCGGATCCATCCCACAGTAATCCACACATAAACGCACTTGGGCTTCGTACTGTGTTAAAAGCTGCCCGGTGGTGTGAAATAGCGCCTGACTTTGGAGAATACCCCTTGCTTATTGAACTTGTTAAGGATGTTGTTGAATGTCAAAAAAAGGAAATTATTATTTTTCAGAGACTGAACTGTTTTTTCTTTCAATCAGAAGCTAAAAAAAGGACTGCGGACCACTGCCAATCCATCGTCGGAATAATCATTTTTGTGTAATATCGTCCCTCACACGACTAATTGTCCTATCTTAAAAAATTATCTTGTATATGATGCTCGAAATAGTAGCCCTCTAAGTGATAAAAATAGTTCGTGCAAAGTCAGTGCTTGCTTTGTCAGTCAGTTGTAAAATATTGCGATTTATTTTACAAATGTATTTATTTATACAGGGTGTTACAAAACTACCCCTAATGGTTGAAACGGCGTGGACTGTGAATCATTTTAAAATTTGGGTACTTTTTTATTGCTGCATCAGTTCACGTTTCGGAGAAATCGTCTACCGAATTTCTTCAAAAATGTCGATATGATATTTACAATTTTCCAACTCTAGCGATCATTTGATAAATATACAGGATATTTATCTATTCTTTTTAACTGACTCAAGTGCACGGTCTAAAAAATAAACGCGCTGTATGTTTACTTAGATCCACAATTGAAATTTTTGTAACGAACTTCGATAATAATAATCTTTGAAACGATAATATCTAATTTACTTAATCGATTTAACTACTTATTTTCCAAATTTATTTAGAACTACTCTAAAGGTAGGTAAGTGAAAAAGTTCGCCTATACATTAAAATCTGAAAAGCTTCTGAAATATAAAGCTTCTGTGTAATGGTTTAATTTTGTACTTATAATTTTATTTAAAAGTTCTGCAAACATTGTACGAATATTTGTTAAATGTTAAGATATCGATTTATATATTTATATGCATACGTTAGGATAGCTTACAAAGTACATTATTTGACTATCCGGTTTATTTGATAAGTACCATAAGTACTACATTAGTTTTCATTATATTATATTTAGTAACTACAGTTTAGTAAACAAACTCTTCAGTTGCTGCCTATATTATCGCAAACCTTTTTTTTTTAGTTGCTC
The DNA here is from genome assembly GCA_958295455.1 of Coleophora deauratella. Classification (NCBI taxonomy): domain Eukaryota; kingdom Metazoa; phylum Arthropoda; class Insecta; order Lepidoptera; family Coleophoridae; genus Coleophora; species Coleophora deauratella. The sequence goes on along the minus strand of OY282391.1, from coordinate 12,524,471 downwards.
GGCGTATCGTGTAGCTTTAGCAGCAATGCTTCAACGTTGTTGTAGTAAAAACTCTATTACACGCCTCAAAAGAATTTTTGCCCCTAATTTTTATGAGTGTTTTAGAGACAGAAAATAATAAAACATACTTTTAAAGAATTACCTATATGTTTCTAAACTTATTATTTTTTTCCATTAGTAAAATTACTTTAGGAGCATTAGCCTGTCGAGTTAATTTACTTAACATCAAACTCAAACTAATTCTGATCAACTTTCCTCAAGGAATCTATAGTCAAATCGCAAAAAATTTTTAAACTCTTCATACTAATTTGGCCGCTCGGCTGATAGATTTGTAATGTAAAAAAAGTAAATAAAGTAAATATAGTCCAATTTTTTTTTTTGCCATTTGACTATGTATGTATTCCTTAGGGAAAGATCATGAAAATCAGGAGTACAAGCCCTGATTAAAATTTGACGCACCTGTAGAGTTACACGCTGTATAAGATACAAATATTTTTAACAGACTTCCAAAAAACGAGAAATTTATTACACACGAATTGAAAACAGATATTATTTTCTGTTATGATTAGTAATAAATGCAGAAATTAGTTCCTTTTCATTACTTTATCTATTGATTATAGGTATAAGATGTAAATATTTTTGCCAAATATTCACTGACTGTGAATAGATTTTAATGATCCGTTTTTTTATTTTTGATAGATTATGACTCGAAAGTGGTTATAAGTATTATATTAAAATCGATTCAATACCATTTTAACAATTAACAAAACAAAAACAACAAAATTGTAGTTTGCTACTATTCGGTTACATTAACATTCTTAGTGTTGTATTTTTTTTAAATTTAAGTACCTAATGTGTAATGAACATACAGTCTTTAAACAGAATTCCAACAAGTTCTGGATTTTTGAGAAGTGTTCTTGGACTGTATCCGAGAACACTCCAGTTTGTAATTAGAAGCTATAACACTGTTTCTCAGAATGGCTTGAGGCTCTCTGTATTTACATACCAATTTTGGCGAAGGCGACTGTACTTAACTAGGTACACATGAAACGATTATACTACAGCTCTCATCTTGCACACAGAGTGTATAAGACATCTCATGAAAATTTAAACGGGCCTTCTACTCATCAGCTATTTACTACTTCATCAATCATACAAGAACAACTTCCCTTATATTATATGTATATGTATACTTTTTGAAAATTTGGTCAAAGCTGACTGCTTATTAGCCGCGTTTCCAACAAATAAACTTTTTGAAATACCAGTATTTTGTTCTTTTATTCTAAACAGTAATGCGCTGTCTAGTGATGATTTTTAATGAAACTCAAAAAATGCTCATTACATTCAAATCACGCTACGAATTTATACAGAGTGTTAAAAAAAGTGCGTTTGAAATTTTAAGAGGATACTCAGAATCAAGTTTAGAATACAGGAGAAAACCGATCTACAATTTTTTTTCAGTTTTCCATACTAAATCTGAATAGTGAATCAAAATTTTGTATGGGAAATGGGAAAAAATATTATAGGTCGTTTTTTTTTCAAATTTTTTATGTATTGTTTTCTTCATTTTGAGTAACCGATTAAAATCTCAAACGCACTTTTTTAACACCCTGTATATAAAATGAGTGGGTAGGATAAGTAAGGTGTACTTTGGTGACAATTTTTTTTGCAGTCCATACTTACACCGTGGCGTAATCTAACCCAACCACATGAAACAGGCTCTGAGGAATTTTAATGCGAGATTACATAAAAGTCATGTTTCCTCATTTCTTAAAATCCTTAATTGGTAAACAGCATCATAGAGAAAGCCACGGGCGTAGGGGGTACTTTATTCCGTTTATTCACATACAATATTTCATTTAAAGTAAATTTTACTTATTTCTAGAATATGTTTTAAATATGATTTGAAATAAGTTAATATGTAATGTAGACATGTATATAAATCTATAAAAAATTCTTTGCGTTTACCATATACGTTTTATAAAGCTATGTAACCAATTAGGTGACCAATTTGACAGAACAAAAGCGGACAAGAGCGAGTTACTCACCGAGGGTATGAGGGTTGATAAACAATATTGAGAATTTTACTACCTATCTTATTTTAAGACAATATATATATATACCTTTCATAGAATTTCCTGTAATCTATAGGTAAAAAAGCGGCCAAGTGCGAGTCGGACTCGCCCATGAAGGGTTCCGTAGCAGCAAGTAACATAATATAAAAGTTTTTGTAGTTCGTTGTTACTTGAATAAAAGGTAAATTGCGGTTTATGACGTTTTATGACGTATTAAAAAAAAACTACTTACTAGATATCGTTCAAACCAATTTTCGGTGGAAGTTTGCATGATAATGTACATCATATATTTTTTTTAGTTTTAACATTCTCTTATTTTAGAAGTTACGGGGGGGGGGGGACACACTCATTTTACAACTTTGGAAGTGTCTCTCGCGCAAACTATTCAGTTTAGAAGAAAATGATATTAGAAACCTCAATATCATTTTTGAAGACCTATCCATAGATACCCCACACCTATGGGTTTGATGAAAAAACATTTTTTGAGTTGCAGTTCTAAGTATGGAGAGCCCCCAAAATTTATTATTTTTTTTCTATTTTTGTGTGAAAATCTTAATGCGGTTCAATAAATATAAATAATATAATATATGTATAATATATGTATAATATATGTATGTAATGTAATATATGTATTGTGATCCTAAGTTGGTCTTAAATAAATGAATGAATGAATGAATGAATAAAATACATCTACTTACCAAGTTTCAACAGTATAGTTCTTATAGTTTCGGAAAAAAAGTGGCTGTGACATACGGACAGACAGACAGACAGACAGACAGACATGACGAATCCATAAGGGTTCCGTTTTTTGCCATTTGGCTACGGAATCCTAAAAACTATTTTCTGTTTTTTTTTTTGTAATTAGATGAAAATAAAATCAAGAAAATAGATGAAAATTTTCCATTCCCCCTCATCTCAAAAACTACTGAGCTTTAGTAGTTTTGGAGATAAGGGGGAATGGTAAATTTTCATCTATTTTCTTAAATAATTCTTTAACTATTTATTTTAAACTTATATTTGACATTCTTACAACAAGTCTTTTCATTTGATATGTCACACGCTGCAGTTTGAGAAATGTTTATTTTATTTTCTGATTTGCCCCCCAAAAGTGGACCCCTACACTCAAAATTTATTTATTTAGGTTACACGTCCGTGTTTGGGTCAGAAAAATCTATAATACTCTCAACTTCAACTTCTAACCTACGAATATACATTGCTACAGGTCCCGTCAAACTTTAAGATCGCTGAAGGGTACTGAGTGGGGGAAGTGTGCGTTCACTTAGAATCCTCATGCTCGAATTTCGAAGTAGTTCCTTGGTTCCAGAGATGAGGCTGCCAGCGAAACATTCCGCTAGCAGCCTCAGTGAAAAACTCGATTTTCTCTGAAACTACGAAAGCACATTTTTTTCCTTTGGGTACTATTAGACAATAAATATTGGCATAATCAGAATATCAAAATTCGAGCATGAGGATTCCAAGTGAACGCACACTTCCCCCACTCAGTACCCTTCAGCGATCTTAAAGTTTGGCGCGACCTGTACTTTACGTTCGCTCGCCATCTTAGATAATACAACATTCAAAAGTGTTTTTAACCGACGAAAAAACAGGAGATTCTCAAGTCGACGCGTATATATATATATATATATATATTTTTATGTATGACCACGCATAACTTTTTACAGAGTAGTCCGATTTTGATATTTTTTTTTTATTGGAAAGGGTATACCTCGAAGTTGGTCCCATATACATTTGGAAAAAAATCCGACCCTAAGGGTAGGAAAACAGGGGATGATTGATTGTTCACTCACTGATTGTAATGTAAGACCCATAACTTTTTACAGAGTAGTCCGATTATGATAATTCTTTTTTTATTGGATAGGGTATACCTCGGTCCTATATTAATATAATTGGTCCTATATAAATTTGGAAAAAATCTATCCTAAGAGTGGGAAAATAAGGGTGATTTAAAGCTACAAAAAATTATAAAATAAAATCTTTTTAACAAAAAAATTAAACCACCGAAAAAACTGAAAACCAAAAAATAATAAACCTTTCTATAAACCCTAATAACTAAGTTCTTAAACTAATGTAAGTATAGCTAAGTAATTTTGAGTCGGCGCCAAACTATCAATGAGGAAAGATCACTAAATTACCTTAAACTTAAAGAAATAACCAAATCAAATTAACAATGCAATTAATCAATTTGCTTGTTTGGCGCCGACTCACTTAGGTTATTACTCACTTAGGTATTACTTAGGTATACTTACATTAGTTTGAGAACTAAGTTATTAGGGTTAAATAAAAATGTTTATTATTTTTTGCTTTTTAGTTTTTTCGGCGGTTTAATTTTTTTGAAAAGTTTTTATTAACTATACAATTATAGCGTATATACAATACAATACAGTCCTTCCCCGGCTACTTTCAAGGCATCTAATAAAATGCGATGGCCCAACTTTGCATTCGAGCTCGCATATTACGACGTGAAATAAAACTCGTTTCATTTCCGTTAAACGTGGCTTCTTCACATAAAATTGAAAATATAAACTCCAATACAAGGAACTTATACAGTTGGAGAAAAACAATTTTGGAATTCTCGTACATTGATGCCCCAAGACGTGCAATTCTCCGTCTGTGAATAATTTTGAAAACAGACTGGATGGAGTAAAAGGCAGTCTTATTGTTAGTGTGAGTTGGGATGGACTATCATAAAATATCAATACAGCTATAGATATACAGCAGCTATGAGCTGCTTGCCTACTACTAAATAAATATAATTAATATGTAGTTGATTAACCAACTTTGTATTCTAAGTTGATATGTTATCAAAATAGAAAAAGTGTATCCTGTAACTTTATACAGTGAGTAACTTCTCACGAAACTGGGCAACTTTTCTTGAACAAATTATATAATTAGAGAAAAAACTACATGAACCTTTTCATCAAATATCGAAATCCAAGGGTTTTTTATACCTTCCTAAAGCCAGACTAACTACATACACAACTCGTGTCTTTTGCGTGCACCAAGCGTTATGAATGTCCTCTACAAATTGAATCTCCAAATTGAATTTAGAAATATTTAAAGGGAAAATTCAATAATGAGTTCTTTGGTTCTCAGTCAATCTCAGTCAACCGACTGACTCGATGGCTAAGTGGTTAGCGCTCGTGACCACTGATCCGAGAGTCGTGGGTTCGATCCCCACACGGGGCAAACATTTCTGTGATGAGCAGATTTGTTTGCTCTCAGTCTGGGTGTATTATATATATATATATATAGGCTGACTTTAAATTAGTTCTTGATACCAAAGGATGTGCATGTGCTCATGATAACAAACAACTTTCTCAAAGGAACCCATGGTCAAATCGCAAAAAAAAACTTTGACTATGTGTGTGTGTGTGTGTGTGTGTGTGTGTGAAAGTTGTTCAGATGTTCAGATTCAAAGCCCTGGCAAATATTTAAATAACATACCATGTATAAAACATTCGCAGTCGTAAGCTCGGTAAATTTGCTTAACAAAAACGTCGAAGTAGTTTATGATACAAGCAGGGGAGGAGTTTTTAGTTTTCATGTCGGTAGAGTCTATATATTTAGTAGGTTAAAGCCTCTATTACTATAATGTTATTAGTACTTTACGTCAGAGACAAAAACCCAGTTATTTAGAGGCGGCCCATGCCAGTGTCTCAGAGGAAATCTCCGAAAGGTAGCCAAGATAATGTCGTTTGCGTTTGCTTGATGTAGGGGCCCTTGGGGGAGTTCCGACACTCACTGAGAGATTTTTATATTTTTATACATATATTATAAAATATTGGAAACACAAACGAATGCGTTATAACTGTTGTGTGGTAAGATTTCAGCGATTAGTAGTTACTGTTTAAAATATAAAATCGTTCTGTAACTTCAACCGATTCCTGGTTTTGCTTTAGTTTTGATTTATGTATTTATAAGCTATTTCAAATTGTCTTTGTTGTATTGAAAATATAATAATACATGTATGTAGGTACTGCAAGGTCAGTTTTCGGAACGACCTGCGAATCAAGCCCGTATAAGCGATCTTGATTGGAGTTGAAATTTTCAAAACTTAATGCGGTATCGACAAAGATACAATGAAAGGTGTAATATTATTTTAAAATGAGTCACTTTCTAAAAATATCAAAGGCTATGTACGTTTTTATGAACTTAAGAAGCCATTTTCAATGAAAGTAACAATTCTACTACTATTACCTTGCAGAAAGTTAGCTTCATCCCTGGGTCCACTAAGATCCATTGTAAATATCCATTATCAAGTAGGTACGTAGGACAACTATAGTTACCCATTGTTATGTTACAAAAGGAAAGAGGGGGTTATGGGGGATTACAATATTTAATAAAATAAAAAGGAACCTATACACAACTTATCGTTCTAAATTCGACCCCGAGTCCACAGTTCTGTGATCACTAAAGAGTAGCACTGCACTATTTATAAATAAAGAGGGAAAAGAAAAACGTCACGTAAGGCGGCGGCGGGCGGCTCGATACGTCGGGCTGCTGGAGGGGTTCGCTCCGACGACGGCGGCCGGTAGAGCGGCACGCATCACTCCAAGAAGGCTCGGCACGTCGGGCGGCTGGAGCGGCGCGCCCCGACGGCGGCGACAGATAGGGCGGCTGGAGCAGCAGCAGCCAGACCCTTAAGTCCGGTGAGACGGCAGCACGAGGGCCCGGGACTAAGAAAGAACACTTGAAGGAGAGAGGTCCCGGGCTTCCGTTTGGTCTTCATTCGTCGAAGTCCCGCGATAGACTGAAGTATCCGCCCGCTGCCCCCTTAAAGAAATTTATCGAGAATGATATTATTTATTTGAATTTCAAAGAGTGTAGCGGAATAAGCATGGGCCAGATGCCCCTCGGGAAAGTTAGTTTGATATTTTTACCATGACATCAGCTTCTCAAGTGAAACATTTCCCTAAGCTATCAAACCTCAGCACGCGCTAGTTTTTGAAAAAAATATTTTTAATTGATTTTTGAAAAAAATATTTTTTTCCCTTACAACATAATTTTTTTTTGTGTTCTTTTTGCAAACGCTAGATACAACAAAGAAGTATTAAACAAAGTACTTTTTAGTGTTCGCAGTGATTTATATATCGAAATACACGAATTTAAAAATTTTCAAAAATTTAAATGTCACGAATTCTGTGCGACACCCTCACGATATTTTTTTTATAAATTACTCTTACTGTGCTCTATAACATATATTTTTTTCCAAATTTTAGTAAGGGTAGAACAGTGTTAGAAAAAATATTATTTCTATCCATATATGAATATTAGAGCAGCGAAGTGAGTAATACTGCTCTGATTTTTAAATGTAATTTTAATAATAATATAGATATAATACACCCAGACACAGAGCGAACAAATCTACTCATCACAGCAATGTTTGCCCTGGGTGCGGACGAACCCCCAACCCTCAGATCAGATCCGTATGTCACAGCCACTTTTTTCCGAAACTAATAAGAACTATACTGTTGAAACTTGGTAAGTAGATGTATTCTGTGAACCGCATTACGATTTTCACACAAAAATAAAAATAAAAACAATAAATTTTGGGGGTTCCCCATACTTAGAACTGAAACTCAAAAATTTTTTTCATCAAACCCATACGTGTGGGGTATCTATGGATAGGTCTTCAAAAATGATATTGAGTTTTCTAATATGTTTCTTTTTTCTAAACTGAATAGTTTGCGCAAGAGACACTTCCAAAGTGGTAAAATGTGTGTCCCCCCGCCCCCTTAACTTCTTAAATAAGAGAATGATAAAACTAAAAAAAAATATATATGATGTAAACTACCATGCAAACTTCCACCGAAAATTGGTTTGAACGAGATCTAGTAAGTCGTTTTTTTAAATTGGCTAGAAATCGTAAACCGGAACGGAACGGAACCCTTCATGGGCGAGTCCGACTCGCACTTGGCCGCTTTTTTATGTGATACGTGGCAAACTAGCAGACGGATCACCTGATGGTAAGCGATTACCGCCGCCCATAGACACCCGCAATACCAGAAAAGTGACAAGTGCGTTGCCGACCTTTGAAATGGGATGGGGGATGGGAGGAATTGGGGGGAGGGGAGGTTGGGCCTCCGATGCCCTCACTCACTGTGAGGCCGTGGTATCACTCCGGTCGAGCAGGCCCATTCGTGCCGAAGCATGGCTCTCCCACGGTTATCGTCTCCACTTCCGGATTTCGACTTTAATCTTCATAATTCTTCAGTAGTTGCCGAAATCGCCTTTTTGTTTTGTTTGTAGTATGGATGTAGGTCTTGTTTAGCCAGTAATAAAAATAAATCATCGCAGAAATATTTGCCCTGGATTGGGATTGGGATCGAGCCCACCACTCTCGGATCAATAGTCTGGAGTGTAAATCACTGAGTCAGTGATAAGGGTTATTAGTAAGAATAACTGTGAAAATGTCGAAGTATCGACATCGCGCACACTACACCGCCCGCCGCAAACCGAGCGATCTCACCGCTGCTGGCGTCAAGAAAGTTCCACATCTATCGCTCGCGCCGCCCCGCCCCGCCGCGCGCCGCCGTACGTTCTGGCCGTGTCGTGTATTGGAGCCACAGAGTATTGGAGCGCACGATTAGGTACTCACAGGAAACAAATGTAATCAAACAATTTTTTTTAACTGGTTCGGTGACTTAATGGTGAGCGCTCCTGACTACTGATCTTGAGGGTCGGGGGTTCGTCCGCACCCAGGGCAAACATTGCTGTGATGAGCAGATTTGTTCGCTCTGTGTCTGGGTGTATTATATATATATTATTATTAAAATTACATTTAAAAATCAGAGCAGTATTACTCACTTCGCTGCTCTAATATTCATATTTGGAGAGAAATAATATTTTTTCTAACACTGTTCTACCCTTACTAAAATTTTGAAAAAAATATATGTTATAGAGCACACTAAGAGTAATTTATAAAAAAAATATCGTGAGGGTGTCGCACAGAATTCGTGACATTTTAATTTTTGAAAATTTTTAAATTCGTGTATTTCGATATATAAATCACTGCAAACACTAAAAAGTACTTTGTTTAATACTTCTTTGTTGTATCTAGCGTTTGCAAAAAGATCACAAAAAAAAATTATGTTGTAAGGGAAAAAAATATTTTTTTCAAAAATCAATTAAAAATGTTTATTTCAAAAACTAGCGCGTGCTGAGGTTTGATAGCTTAGGGAAATGTTTCTCTTGAGAAGCTGATGTCATGGTAAAAATATCAACCTAACTTTCCTGAGGGGCATCTGGCCCATGCTTATTCCGCTACACTCTTTGACATTCTTCGTCATCAATCTTTGATTTTCTCACTCGCCAGGAAAAATAGGTGTTAAACCAAAAAGTCCGTAGTTCTTAATTACTCCCTTAATAATATTAAACTGATGCAAACTCCTTAAGAATAAGAAAATATAGAATATATAAGATGTCAAACATAAAAAATATTGAATTGAAGTTGTACCTAAAACAAACAATATTTGAGTAAATACAATAATTTCGAGATAAAGATAATAAGAAACGCGAACTTAATAACCTACGCATATAAAGGAATAAAAGGAATACATGAATAAAACTAACAAAGGTAAATATTTACAAGAGAGATAAAAAAACCCTATACCATATAGCTTACAGAATCACTTAACTGAAGTATCAGTGCCTCACAATCGCTAAGCCGATGACCTGGTGAAGGTTGTGGCACGTTGCTGGATGTGGGTAGCGCAAGACCAGTCGTTTTGGAAATCCGTTGGGGGACAAGTTTGTTCAGCAGAGGATGTCTTTTGCCTGACGTTGATGATGAGTATCTATAGGTATTTAGATTCTAACTAACAATAACAAGGCTATATTAAGAGGAACGATACTGACGTACCGGTGCGCGGAAATATTTTGGAAAGACCTTACTGTATTAGATATAGCGCCATCTCTTGTGTAAATTACTAGGAATACTCCCAAAGGATGGCGCTATATCTTATATAGATCGCTATTTCTGTCTTTTGGGAATATTACTGGGCAAGAAACATCTATAATTATGACCCAACTGAACGGTTCATTTTGTCCATTTTTTTTTTACACTGGCTATTCTGAATGTATCAGTCGCCATATACTTATGTCTCATTCTTTCATGCCTCCGCCATAATTTTTTAAATTCTTGTCATAGTCTATACAGGGTTATTAGTGGAGGGTCCAAAAATAACCCTGTATTGTCATTTCATATAATGTCAAACTTATGGACAAGCGGCACTGAGTTGGACAACCGGCTGCCGTCTGTTGAAACTGTGAATAGTCTTTACAATCTTAAAATATAAATATAACTTTTAAATGTCTGTTTTTACCCAACTGGTCAAGCAGAGGGTACTGTTTTACTGGCGTGTATTTCCATTTTATTGTTACTGACTGTAGCCAAAACGGTTTGATGGATTTTGAAATGCAAGCTGTCGTAACGTTTGTCTTGACCTCCAAATTGACTTATGACACATTTTATGGGACAGGTTTTTTTTGAGAAATTGGTTATTTAACTAAGCAACGGCTACAGAAAACCTTACTTACCAATACTTTAACGTGGCCTAATACTTACGCAAGTTTTTTTCTAAAACTGTGCAGATATTGCAAATATACCTATACTTAAAGTGAACTTTTCATTTCAGCTTATGACAAACTTTATAATTAATTACTCTCAGCATATACAGCGAAGGCGTGCCATGTACTACTACTTGCACTACTTGGCTGTATAATTTTAGTTACACGAGATTGTACTATGCATATTTAAATTATCTTTGCCACATAAAAGAAAAAGATTCAATGTAGAGTTTAAAACGTGATTTACCTATAATATGTTTCCCACCTACCAACACAAGTAAACACACTGTCTCCATTCGTTTTACGTTCTTCACCGCATTCAAAAGTTATTCAAATTGTTCTCACTTCAAATAGGTCTAGAGTTGGCGATAAGTACTTGCTATTGCACGTTTTATACTCTACTCTTAGACAATATCTTTTTATTGTAATCGCACTTAAATTTACATAGGTACTGTATACAGCGACGCAGCAATGACAACTCCATAAAAGCTTTTGTTATGCGATCTTGTGCCTTAATAAAAATGCCGTTATGCCAATACCATATAGGTTTATAGGGGAATTTAAGATATTTTTAAAGGTTGTAACAAAATAGGTGTAGCTGTAAATAGGTGTAGGTGTAAATGACGCTTCTAACCATCACACTGAACCACTTTTGTTCTACAACTTTGCTGAAAATGTAAAAAAAATGTTTGACTCTCCATACAAAATTAGTTAGCTTATAAATTTGTATTGAATTCGTCAAATCTGCATGCGAGTTGATCCGTAACAACTCTCGAAAACAGCTTGTAGATATGGCTCAGAAGTGAGATGGGTCTGTAGTTCTTCAGCAGGGTCTGTCACCCTTTTTGAAGAAGAGCACCACCACATTCCTGTACGGCATACGTAGGCGTTCGTCTCTCTAGCACAACTGAATTAAAAAGCTTCTGAAGAGCTTGATGTACCGGTTTTCCATTTGCTTTCAGAAACTCAGTCATAATTTCATCATCACCCGGTGCCTTAGTTGGTTGGAAAATTTGTATGAATTGCTATTGGAGCAAAGTCGTATAAGTAAAGCTTTTCAGTGTGATGGGTAGGAGCTCCATTTTTGTTACACTTTATTTATATATAGGTTGATTAAAAAACTCTATCCAAATATTTCAAGGAAAATACGCGTTTTTAAAGTGGTGCCAAACGTGTAGATCTGGTAACGACCGTATAGATCAAGAAGCCAATAAATAAATAAATAAAAATGACTATTAAAAAATCCTGCAAGCAAGCTACTCGTGTCCTTATAATCGGATTGGTGAATGAGAATTCATAGTCTTAAATAAGTATATGGCTTTACCAGGAAAGCCGTAAAGCCTTTCCAGAAGGTTTCATATGACCCCTTCGGCCACTTTGATATCCTGTCACACACACGCGCAACGGTCCAGTGACCATACTTATCACAGTGGTTCATTGTTTCACTGCTGCCGGTCTGTTCCAGCCACATTTTGGTGAAAAATAACCACATGCTGTAGACACAAGGTGGGAAATTGCGATCCTTTATTCACATTAAAACGTAACAGTGGGTGAATGTGATTTTTAAAATCGTATTGAGCTTTCATCGCACATCTTTCTATTTCTATTATATTCAGTGGCAGAGAAAATAATTTGATTTCATATAGTTGACGAGATATGTAATAGGCGTAGGCTACTTTTTAGGGTCCTGTAGTCAACGAGGAACTCTTATAGTTTCGCCATCTCCGTCGGTCTACAGAAATGTCTATCCGCGGCTTAGCTCAGACTATAAGTACTAGAGAGATGTAATTTGCCATGGATTTACATATTAATGACGCCGACAAAGTGATATAATAAAATCTAGAACAAAAAAATTCAGTGAAGTGGAGATGATTTTTTTTCTCGGCTTTCCCTTGGTGTGGGGTGTCGTTGGATAGGTCTTTCAAAAATATTGTGGGTTTGTAAAAACCAGTTTTCGATTCAGGAATCCGTTTTCAAAATATTAAACTTTAAAGTATAAATTGCGAAATATTAAGCTTAAAAGTGTAAATTGCGAAATATTAAGCTTTAAAGTGCAACATACACACGCACATAACACTGAATTGAATTAATCTCGCAACTCTGTTCCGGTGGTAGCAGAATACCGGTGTTTTGTCTTTTAAAGGCAAAATTACACTGAGCAATGCCCCTGTTGTATTGTCTTTTGTTGTATTTTTAATTTATTAGTGTAATTTTAAGTTACTTTTTGTTTTTGTCCTTGTGTTTACTTTTTATGTCTTCTTTTATTTTTGTAACGTGTATAACGTGTATAAAATCAATTAAATGATTTTCGGTAAATGTTCTGTAGTGAACCCTGCCACAGGCTCCGGTCTTTTAGGGACACTACCACAAAATACATATATACAGAAGGTCCGCTCAATACGCTCACTAAAATCCTAAGCATATACATGCTTAGAGACGTATACGGTCGTTGTAGGCAAGGCCACGATACTGTGCGATCGTGACCTTGCCTCGAACGACCGTATATTTCTATAAGCATGTATAGGGTGACTTTAAATTAGTTCTTGATACCAAAGGATATGCATGTGCTCATGATAACAAACATCTTTCCCTAAGGAACTAATAGTCAAATCGTAAAAAAAAATTTGGACTCTTCATACTAATTTGGCCGGTCCGTTGACTGATTTGTGTAGAGGGTCCAAAACTTTTGTTGAGATTTGACTATGGGTTCCTTAGGGAAAGTTGTTTGTTATCATGAGCACATGCATAGCCTTTCGTATCAAGAACTAATTTAAAGTCACCCTATATATGCTTACAATTTTAGAGGTTTGTATAGAGCGGACCTTTTGTGTCTATTTTGTGACACTACTGTGTTTCACCATGACACAACAAAGTCGATTGTAGTACAGTCACGTGCACCTAAAAGTATACCCCCAAGTAGTGCCATCTAGCGAACCATAAAATTAATAAATAAAGCATGCACAATGGCACGGCTGCTGGCATAATGCTTTAGTCTATTTCCTGATAAGCATCCAGGCATAAACGAGCAAGTATAGTTTAAATTTGTCGGTCACTACCATGGCTGTCTTGGTCTAGTGGCTGTGGCGGTCGGGCAGTTGCACGTTACACTGCATTGAATCGAGGAGTGCGCGGGTTCAAATCCTTCGTAATAAGATAAAAGTTTTATTTCATTTTTATTTGTTAGATTGACTAGACATTCAACATCGCTGACATCGACACATCGACAACAGCGATCCCGATCGCCCAAAGAATACTGTGCATGTGCAGCGATTATGACGAATTGGATCCACTGCACTTAGTGATAGTTTAAGTATAAAAAATTGTGAACTTAAAAAAAAACCAATAAACTGATTATCTATCTATATTTTTTTTTGTTAAAGTAATGTGTCGCCCCCCTCCCCTGCCAGCTAAACGGTTATTTCTAGAAATGTGAAAAAATTCACGGCAAAAGTTTATATAACGAAGTTAAAAGAAAAACTATCACAGCTATGTAGGTTTTAAAGTTAGCGAGAAGTACTACGGAACCCTACACTACGCGTGGCCCGACATACACTTGACCGCTTTTTATCGCGTAAAAGTGCTTAATTCTCTAGGGAATTCCTGTTTCACGAAGGGCAAAGAAAAAATACAGGATATCATTTATTTTAGATCTGAATATAAGTTTCATGTGATCGAAAACATATCACTTTTTAACGTTTAAACTTTTTTCCTGTTAGGTACTTGGCAGTTCTGAAAAAATTGAATTCCCATACCAAGGTAGCCGATCAACTAACGGGCTTTGCGAATTGACAAATGATCTCGCGGGGAAAATTGCTCAGTTTCTATGATTTAAAATAGTCTGGATAGCTCGAATTCAAACCGTTTTAGTGATTTTGTTCAACTACCTATGTATATAAACTTATTTTTATCCCGGAAATTGTTCAAGAGAGATCTGAAAAACTTATTTCCATGCTTGCAAGCAAGCCACTCGCCTGAAAGACAGTTATAAAAACGACAGATACCAGTGGCAAATGGCAGATTTTTATGATTCATTGAACTTTCTAATGTCTAATGTAAAAATTTGCATTCACGGTCGTGCCATTAAGTCCAAGCCATGTTTCAAAATTCAAAATTTCAGTTTCTTTAGTCTGAGGTTTTCAGGGAACATGGTAAAAATATCAACATATACAAACTTATAACATAAATTTGTACTAAAATAATAAGTAAAATACATAAAATTTTATATTTATGGTCACTTACCATCAGGTGAGATGATGCCAAGGGCTTATCAATTGAGGGTAAAAAAAAAAAAACTAAAAAAGATATTAGTTAAATTAATATTAATTCGTGAACCGGTCGCGGCTCAGTGCGGCTTGCGTGGTCGCGTTGATCACGCAGGTTAACTGACTACAGACACGGTCATAACCTCGATGAGTTTGACTGTTAGTGGCATTTATTTCGACCGTTTCTGTGCTTCGCAAGGCACGTTAAGCCGTTGGTGCTGGCTGCTATCGCTAGATGGCAGTCGTTAAGCCATGTCAGAGGCCTTATAGGCGGCTTGAAAACTTCTGACACTGGGGTTGGCCACTAGCCCCACCACCTCCACCAATCCGGACTTGGCCTCCGTGTGTGGAGTATGGCCTAACCTTCCCGAGTTATGGGAAGAGACCCGTGCCCCTGCAGTGGGGACGTAATGGGTTGTTAAAAAATATATATATTAATTTGATCGTGATTGAAATCCTTTTCGCGTGATATAAAAATCTGGATGTAGGATGGTGCTACACTGCGCCATGCTATACTATCGCTGCACGCTTCCTGTGAATGCAAGAGCCCACATACCCACGGAAATATGCATAATTTGTAACATCTGGACATGCTCAAACACGAAATAAGAGCAGGAAACGGACTGATGATGTGTGGTATACATGGTTGACGTCCATTCATCTGATAGTGTCGTTCGAAGGTACGCTGAATGGTGCAACCGTAAAACCGAACCATGAGTTAAATTTTGCCGTGAATAGAGAGGCAAAATGAGGGAGGAAATCATAAAATTCAATTTTAATAAAGGAAGTTATAAAAATATTGTTACGTTGAAAAGTAAGAGACCCAAATAAAGCATATGCCCCAATAAGGCCTAGGTTTCAAATTTCCCGCTTAGACATTTCAAATAACCGCGAAAGTTTATAGTGGTGTGCGTAAGGATGTATCTGACACATAAAAGAATAGCGAGCGCCGCTTACGACGAGTATATCAGAACATGTAGTCGAAAACAGTTGGGACTAGGAGAGTACGCCTGTTTTATACAATTTCTACACGAAATGATGTAAGTATTTTGATATTTTTGCACGCATGCCGAGTTTTTTGTGTGTTATTTAGTTTAAAAGTTTAGTAACCCCTACATAGGCATTTATACGCCATTTTTTTTCAATGTATTTTCTGTAATATTTTTTTTTCTTACATATACAACAGGTCCAAATAAAGCCTATCAAAATAATATAAGTGCAAATAATATCGAATGGATGACATTCATTCATTCATTCATTTATTCATTCATTTATTTATTCATAAAAACATTGACATTACAGAACTAATTCCAATGCGTCAATATCAATTTAATAAAATAAAAATTTACTAAGATTAAACATGCACTAGAACATATTTAAATAAAGTAGGTACTAATATAAATTAATTCAACATTTTGTCAAAAAAAAAAACAAATTAATAATTTCCAAATTAGTTTACAAAATAGATAATAATAATTTATAGATTTTATGTCAATAAATTTCATGTCAGTCTTTAGTTTTAAAACACATTCTATGAATGTACTATCTTCTAACATTCCATTCAAAAACTCTCTGACACTCATTTAACATGCATGCAAAATTGGAGTGAAAGAGATCACAGTGCGGGGCCTCGGCGAGCACCGCGTTGACATGCGGCGATGCCTTGCTTGTAATATCTGGTAGGTACCATGAGCTGTGTGTTGGCTTAACCACTGCTGATAAAAAAAATACTGTTCAGGAGATTGCTTGAAGAAAACGAAGAAAGGAAGAATAATATATTGAGATGATTATCAATTGTTTTTTCTTTCTTTTAGTATGAAAGGCCTCATTGCGGCATGGGTCTCCCAAGAAGGCCTAAATGACTTATTTAATATTTTGATTCACAGAAGTCTGATTTTTGTTTTTTTAACGTTTCAACTATATTTATTTTAAAGTTTAGTCAATAAATATTAATATTTCGAAAGATGAGTGAGTTTTTCTTTAAAACCTACTAATTACGTCAAGATAAAAATAAGGTAGGCCTTTATTGGGTCACTTACCTTATTATTATAATTTTATGAAATGTCTGCTGTATTCTGAATAAGTACAAAAATACCTACCGACTGCTTTCACTGAAATGTCTGAAATACAAAGAATTTCAAACCGCACCGCTACTCCCTGTAATTTTACCTCATGGTCTGAGAGCTCCGTTGTTGTTCATTTCAGTTTTTTTATTATTCGAGCGCTACCTCCTAGCTTAACGTTACAACCATTATTTATTTTATTTATACTGTGGTTACATCTATCTGTTATTATTCAGCAAATAAATATATTTGTACGCATAATCATTACTTTCGAAAATCTTCTTTTTAGGTTTCCGTACCTCAATAGGAAAAAAAGCGGTCAAGTGCGTGTCGGGCCAACGCGCAATGTAGGGTTCCGTAGTACTTCGACAGACACTGCTTCAAGGGGAAAACCTCTCGTCTTACAAAATTGACTACTACTCAATTACTTGTAAAACCTACTTAGCTGTGATAGTTTTCCTTTTAACTTTTTTTTCAGTATCCTGCCCACATTATTTGAATAAACATTTTATTGTGTGCTCTGCATCTGTGAAATGAATTTTAAATGACGAATGTTATATACTCAGTTTGTGCTCCAGATTAGTATTCATAATATCTTATATTTATATCAGAGAAGCAGACACCTTTGCCTGTACAGTAATAATTGATATATTATGTGTTTTAAAAGATAAAAGCTTTTTCATGTACATGAAGCTCTTAATAAGATTTTTCTGAGAAAAATCTTAATAAGATTTTTCTGTGAAAAAATATGTTTAAAAAAGTCAAAGAAGTTGGAATGTATGAGTTCGAGTGGTAGAAATGTTGTGCAAAGCAAAAAGTATCAATATAATAATTTTAAAGAATCCAAAAAATATTAGTTTTTTTTAATACTTTTTTTAAAATATTTTTATACCTATGACGAGTATAATAGTTTACTTTCTCAGAACAAAATAATAGTAACCAAGATTATTAGGGGTTCCTTGTCTCGGAAAGTAAACCTAAATTGGACATACTAAATACTTTGAAAAAATACAATTCACAAACGCTTCACTTTGTTAAGTTGCGCTAGGTTATAGTAACAGTTGTACATAAGTGGACTTACACGTAAATAAACATGAGTTTTACACAAAATTTCGCTCACAATCTACGATATCTGTGTAATTGCAGTTTACTGCCATTTTAATCTTTCTTGAAAATAAATTCTAGCAATAATTAAGAAAAAAGTTCTAGTGTTATTGTGTCAATGTTATATACAAAATACTGGTGTTTTGAAATTGGAATTTTATTGGGTGAAAGATCGAAAAAATAAAACAAGTCAAAAAATTATAATGCATTTTTTACTCGATGCTGTATGTACACATTCTTTTAAATGGTATTTTTTTTATAAATACACAGGCCCTATCACTCGGAACATCTCATCTCACTAATATTATAAATGCGAAAGTATGGATGTTCCGCTTTCACGCCGAAACTACTGAACGGATCTGTATGAAATTTGGTAGGTAGATAGATAAAGCACTCGGCTAATACATAGAATTCTTTTTATCCCGGAAAACTTAACGGTTCCCGTAGGAATGCTTAAAAACTCAAAATTTCCACTTCGTCACTAGATTAACATTTTCTTTCTTTCTTGACACAATTCTGAAGTCCACACAATAAATACCTTATTTTATTTTATTTACTTCTTTTAGGCAAGCAAAATACGATATATATAATTTTACATAGTTTCCAATTATTTGGTTGGTTTCGTCTTTACAACGACAATTATTTGGAAAAATCCAATTCCGATTGCTTGATGTCGAACAATACCTTTTTAAATCTCTAAATGAAGCCATTCCCGGGAGAATTGTCAGTTCACAGTTTGCGAAATCGAACAATAGCTTTTCAAATCAGCTGATTTGTCGGTCTGGCGAAGAGAAGCCTCGGCTCGATTTTCCTTACGTGTATAATACACGGGAGCTATTGTATTGGATAAACGAGAAATTGGCTTAGTATCTAGCAAAAAATAAAAAGGATCGTGAAATATGAAATATGAACCAAAGTAGTTATACTGCTGGAAAATTGTGCTAAAACCCTTACTAACACTATAAATGCGAAAGAGAGTTTGTTTATTTGTTTGTCTCTCTTTCACTTCACAACGGAGTAACGGATCGACATGTTTTTTTGCACAGAGCTAACGACATGGGAAGTAATGTAGGCTAAATTTATCCTGTAAAAATATCCAGTTCCCTCGATAACCAAAAACTAATGCAGTTTGAGAAAGCACACTATTTTTTGCTATAATACTCAAAGAATTTATTGAAATTTGATAAAGAGCTTAGATACAGGGCGGGAAATCTCATTATCTGTGTATGGTTGCGCTGCGCACCGTCAACGATAGTCATAACGACATCCAGGCGGACGGAACCACGGGCAGAAGCTAATCTCATCTCATCTCACTAATAATATTATAAATGCGAAAGTATGGATGTTTGTTTGTTTGTTCCGCTTTCACGCCTAAACTACTAAACGGATTGGGGTAAAATTTGGTAGGTAGATAGATAAAACACTCGGTTAACACATATGATACTTTTTATCCCGAAAAACTTGAAAGTTCCCGGAGGAATGGTTAAAAAGTAAAATTTTTATTTTATCAAGTTTATTCCGCTTTCACGCTGAAATTGGGATGAAATTTGGTAGGTAGATAGATAAAGCGCATTCGGTTAAAACATAGGATACTTTTATCCCGGAAAACTTAAAGGTTTCCGGAGGAATGGTTAAAAAGTGAAATTTTTATTTTATCATGTTTATTCCGCTTTCACGCTGAAATCACTGAACGGATTGGGATAAAATTTGGTAGGTAGATAGATAAAGCACTCGGTTAACACATAGGATGAGAATCTCACTAATAATAATAATAATAATTTAATTATTTATTATAATATTATAAATGCGAAAGTATGGATGTTTGTTTGTTCGTTTGTTCCGCTTTCACGCCTAAACTACAAAACGGATTGGGATGAAATTTGGAAGGTAGATAGATAAAGCACTCGGTTAACACATAGGATACTTTTTATCTCGGAAAACTTGAAGGTTCCCGGAGGAATAGTTAAAAAGTAAAATTTTTATTTTATCATGTTTATTCCGCTTTCACGCTGAAACTACTGAACGGATTGGGATAAAATTTTGTAAGTAGATAGATAAATCACTCGGTTAACACATAGGATAATTTTTATGCCAGAAAACTTTAAGGTTTCTGGAGGAATGGTTAAAATGTGAAATTTTTATGTTATCATGTTTATTCCGCTTTCACGCTAAAACCTCTGAACGGATTGGGATGAAATTTGGTAGGTAGATAGATAAAGCACTCGATTAACACATAGAATACTTTTTATCCCGGAAAACTTGAAGGTTCCCGGAGGAATGGTTAAAAAGTGATTTTTTTATTTTATCATGTTTATTTCGCTTTCAAGCTGAAACTACTGACCGGATTAGGATGAAATTTAGTAAGTAGATATATAAAACACTCCTTTAACACATAGGGTACTTTTTATTTCGGAAAACTTGAAGGTTCCCGGAGGAATAGTTAAAAAGTTAAATTTTTATTTTATCATGTTTATTCCGCTTTCACGCTGAAACTACTAAACGGATTGGGATGAAATTTTGTAAGTAGATAGATAAAACACTCGGTTAACACAAAGGATAATTTTTATGCCGGAAAACTTTAAGGTTTCCGGAGGAATGGTTAAAAAGTTAAATTTTCATTTTATTTTGTTTTTTCCACTTTCACGCTGAAACTACTGAAAGAATTGGAATGAAATTTAGTAAGTAGATAGATAAAGCACTGTGTTAATACATAGGATACTTTTTATCCCGGAAAACTTGAAGGTTTCCGGAGAAATGGTTAAAAGGTGAAATTTTTATTTTATCATGTTTATTCCGCTTTCACGCTGAAACTACTGACCGGATTAGGATGAAATTTTGTAAGTAGATAGATAAAACACTCGGTTAACACATAGGATACTTTTTATCCCGGAAAACTTGAAGGTTCCCGGAGGAATGGTTAAAAAGTAAAATTATTATTTTATCATGTTTATTCCGCTTTCACGCTGAAATTGGGATGAAATTTGGTAGGGAGATAGATAAAGCGCATTCGGTTAAAACATAGGATACTTTTATCCCGGAAAACTTGAAGGTTTCCGGAGGAATGGTTAAAAAGTGAAATTTTTATTTTATCATGTTTATTCCGCTTTCACGCTGAAATCACTGAACGGATTGGGATGAAATTTGGTAGGTAGATAGATAAAGCACTCGGTTAACACATAGAATGAGAATCTCACTAATAATAATAATAATAATTGTTATAATAATATATAATAATGAAATTTTTATTTTATCATGTTTATTCCGCTTTCACGCTGAAACTACTGACCGGATTAGGATGAAATTTAGTACGTAGATAGATAAAGCACTTCTTTAACACATAGGATACTTTTTATGCCGGAAAACTTGCAGGTTCCCGAAGGAATGGCTAAAGAGTGAAATATTTACTTTAATACGTTTGTACCACTTTCACGTCGAAACTACTGAACGGATTGGGATGAAATTTGGTAGGTAGATAGATAAAGCACTCGTTTAACACATACAATACTTTTATTCTGGGAAAACTTGAAGGTTTCCGGAAGAATGGTTAAAAAGTAAAAATTTTTTTTATCATGTTTATTCCGCTTTCACGCAGAAACTACTGAACGGATTGGGATGAAATTTGGTAGGTATATAGATAAAGCTCTCGGTTAACACATAGAATACTTTTAAGTAAAGGCTGGAAAACAACATAGTAGAACATAGCTTAAGGGGGATCTGGTCGTTACTTTTCCATGCCATCCTTAAGAACCGTCACAAATACAATATCCACGCGGGCGGAGCCGCGGGCAACAGCTAGTGTTATATAAAGGTCATCATCAACCAAAATTATTTCCTCGATGGAAGGGATAAAAGTATCCTATATGTTAACCCAGATAATTATCTACCAAATTGTGTGCCAAATTTGATTAAAATCCGGTCAGCCGTTTTTGCGTAATTGAGTAACAAACATCCAAACTAGTACTAATATTAGTATCAAAGTAGTTTTGACTAACATTCTTAGTCAAAACCACTTATTTAATCGATATTATTTTAGTCAAAAGTAGTTTTGACTGATGCCCTTAGTTAAAACTACTTTTGACTGCAAAAATCAGTCAAAAGTTGTTTTAACCAAGGGTATCGGTCAAAACTACTTTTGACAGATTTTTGCAGTCAAAAGTAGTTTTGAACGGTTAAGAGTTTTGACTGTAACATATATAAAGGCATTGACACAATTTTAATGTGGTTTACCAGTTCTACTTCATTCTAAACAAATCCCAAAAACACAGTACTCAAATTATATTTCTATACGGAATAGAAAAAGAGACTAGTCAAGTACCTTCTTTAGAACGCTATATAGCCATCAAGGAGTTTATAAATCACATCTCTAAATAAACATTCTTACCAAGTGGTTACTCCATAAACATTGAATCCGCCTAAATCCTTAAAGGCATTAAGGCACTAAAAGCGGCTTGGATTTAAGCTCACAAAGAAATCTAAGGTATTGCTAAGGCAGAAAACTATGTTAAGCCGAGCAACTTTCGAAAGCATTGGAGGAGCAAGAACTTTTTTTAATTTTTTTATTCACAATTTGTAACTCTTTAGCCGATTTAAAAATAAAATAATATGTATGTTATAATGTTACGCTTCCTACGCACGCACAATACAATAACTTTAGAGGTTATAGAAGTAAAACAGTCAGGATTGAATCGCACGCAAGTGCAGCTGGCCGTGCTAAGTCGCGTGGTTATCTTTGAAGTGAAATGAAAATATTTTGTTCGAAGTTGGTAGCAGTATACACTTTTCGAACGCATAATTTTGTCTACCTAATATGATGTTCACACAAAATTGTGATGTAACAAAAAAATTTTTGGTTTTCGGACTTTCCCTTTACTTGTGCTATAAGAAATTGCTTCCTGCCAAATTTAATTTTTCTAGGTATATGGGAAGTACCCTGCAGGTTTTGATTCCCATGCGAGTATCCAAATACGCGGCATAAACGGCCGTATCTCTTGATTGCGTTGGCATAGAAGTTAGATTTTTTCACAGCTTTAAGGGATTGCAGGCCTGAGTATTTGATATAAATTTCAACTTGATACGTCTACGCGTTCCTGAGAAAAAGGGTCTTGACAGATAGACAGACGGACGGACAAAGAAGTGATCCTATAAGGGTTCCTTATTTCATTTTTGAGGTACGGAACCCTAAAAATAATTTCCGCTAAGGAACCCATAGTCAAATCGCAAAATGTTGTAAATGTTGGACTCTTCATAATATTTTTATTTCGCCGGTCAGTTTGTATGGAGAGTTCACAATTTTTTTGCGATTTGGCTATAGGATCCTTAGGAAAAGTTGTTTGTTATCATAAGCACATGCATAGCCTTTAGTATCAAGAACTAATTTAAAGTCACCCTATATAGGTTGCTATTACAGCTTAATTGTAGGTCAA
Source organism: Coleophora deauratella (assembly GCA_958295455.1). NCBI lineage: Eukaryota > Metazoa > Arthropoda > Insecta > Lepidoptera > Coleophoridae > Coleophora > Coleophora deauratella. Next base: position 12,500,955 of record OY282391.1, on the reverse strand, counting down.
GAGATGATTTTATATAATATCATATACAAAAAAATAAAGGATCTGGCCGCGGCCGCGGTGCGACATCCGTCGAGCCGCACAAAAATGATCCGGGCTGTTTTTGTAGTTTGCTGCAGTTATAATATACATTATTAGAAATATTACGAAAGGTAATTATTTAATATAATTATTATCCTCCCAATTCAAACACCAGTGAAACCTGTGTGGGTCTTACTCTTAGTCGATATTGAATACATACTTAGATACATACTTACATATACATATTAAATATTGTACATACGTACATATTATATCGATAAAATACACTAAGACACAGAGCAAACAAATGTGTGCCGAGTCGAAACTACGACCCTTGATCAATAGTCAGAACTAACCATTGAGCCAATACATAATAATATAAGGATTTGGTAAAAGCGTGTAAAAATACATTTATTCATAAAATAATGTAAGCGATCTTACGGTGACATCAATACCCCATAAAAAACTGTAACACCACACTTTGATGTGTTGCGTTGAGAACGGTTTCAGGCTGGTTTCAGGAAACAGAAAATTGAAATAAACGTTGTAGGCGGTTCGTGATGGAAGAGAGTTCATCAATTTTTTCCTGTTCCGCAAACTGAGTAGCAATCATATGCTACTCCACTATTCATTTAACTGCACTTGATCTCTACGCCAAGAGTTGTGGGTTCGATTTCCACCCTTATGTGATACCCTTGTGTGTGACCCATTTGATGAGCTTTGTTTGATGTGTGTCTGAGTTTTTAATAAATTAACCTATATGAATGTGTTGAAAACAGTGTAACTTCGGCAGTGATTAAAACTCCCTAAGCAAAGGCCAATGTAATAAAGCAAGCAGTTTTTCGCAAAAAAATGTCCTACACGTAACCGCGGGTAATGCTCCATATAACACCAGGTAGCCGCCCCGCCGCCGCCGCCGCGCCGTCTATCCCTAGTATAGTTAAATTGTGACTCATTTTAAGAAAACGAGTGTGTTGTAAATGTGTAATTATGTACGAGTATATGCAGTAATTTTCTGGTTTCTACAATTCACGGAACCCTAGTTTTGAGCTAAACGACCGTTCTGGAATATATATTTTTTTGTAAATTAGGGGCCGTCCATTAATCACGTGATGTTTTTAGCAACTTTTTCGACCCCCCCCCCCTCACCCCTGGTGATACGTGGTTTCAACACATTCATATAGGTTAATTTATTAAAAACTCAGACACACATCAAACAAAGCTCATCAAATGGGTCACACACAAGGGTATCACATAAGGGTGGAAATCGAACCCACAACTCTTGGCGTAGAGATCAAGTGCAGTTAAATGAATAGTGGAGTAGCATATGATTGCTACTCAGTTTGCGGAACAGGAAAAAATTGATGAACTCTCTTCCATCACGAACCGCCTACAACGTTTATTTCAATTTTCTGTTTCCTGAAACCAGCCTGAAACCGTTCTCAACGCAACACATCAAAGTGTGGTGTTACAGTTTTTTATGGGGTATTGATGTCACCGTAAGATCGCTTACATTATTTCATGAATAAATGCATTTTTTACACGCTTTTACCAAATCCTTATATTATTATGTAGCGGCTCAATGGTTAGTTCTGACTTTTGATCAGGGGTCGTAGTTTCGACTCCCACTCAGGGCACACATTTGTTTGCTCTGTGTCTTAGTGTGCTTATGATAACAAACAACTTTCCTAAGGATACTATAGCCAAATCGCAAAAAAAATTGTGAACTCTCCATACAAACTGACCGGCGAAATAAAAATAGTATGAAGAGTCCAACATATGCAACATTTTGCGATTTGACTATGGGTTCCTTAGCGGAAATTATTTTTAGGGTTCCGTACCTCAAAAGTGAAATAAGGAACCCTTATAGGATCACTTCGTTGTCCGTCCGTCCGTCTGTCTGTCTGTCTGTCTGTCAAGACCCTTTTTCTCAGGAACGCGTAGACGTATCAAGTTGAAATTTATATCAAATACTCAGGCCTGCAATCCCTTAAAGCTGTGAAAAAATCAAACTTCTATGCCGCATATTTGGACACTCGCATGGGAATCAAAACCTACAGGGTACTTCCCGTATACCTAGAAAAATTAAATTTGGCAGGAAGCAATTTCTTATAAGTGGCAATTCTTAACACACTATATAAAAGTGTTTTGGTAACCAGTTAATATTATTAAATACTCTGATATCACCCACGCTCTTGTTCGTGGAAACTGTGTTATTTACTTTTACGCAATTTTAGAAAGCTCGTGGGCCGGATGAAATGCGGGTAACATCCGGTTACCAGTAACGTACTAACATATTGAGAGGTAACGTAGTAAAAAAAGTTTCCACAAAATGTATGACAGTACATCCCGAATCGCTTCCTCTCTACGTTTTTTCATACTAAAAATTCATAAATATCTGTAATATTCCGAAAGTTGAAACCTGTGGTAAAAATGAATATGTGGGAATCTTTATATTGCAAAATTATGAATATATATTTTATTTAACATCAAATCCCTTATACACACTGAAATACTTAAATATTTTTCTAAATATTGAAAATTACTTTTCACGCGGTGATACCCTTGCCGCCATCGTTCACGTCAAAATGAAGAATGAATTATTTATTTGACAGTTGACTGACCAATATAAGTTCAAAATGGGGTATTAATAGTTTATCTATGAACCTAAAATAACAGTTCGGCATTTATTATACAGATGGCGATCCAATATTTTTTTTCTTCTTATGTATTATATTTACGACGCTGGGCCCCAGGAGGTTAAGCAACATCATTATTAAAAGTTAAAAAAACTGTTTTTCTTCTGAGTTTGCAGAATCTAGAGAAATTGAATTTCTTCGATGCTTTTAAATAAACGAACTTTTATTTCAGAACGATTTTTCATGAATATACTTATCTGCTTATTTTAGTTACACAGAGTGTATATTTAATACTAGCTTTTGCCCACGGCTCCATCACCCGTGTTTATTGCTTATATAATAGTCCTTGAGAGTGAGCCGAAATACATTTTCTCCAAACGACGAATTTTTCGAGATAGGGAATATCCATAGAATATCCCAAGTGGTTCCCCGTCCCTAATAGTCGAATTAAAAACTGGCTTTCCGTCTTTTATTTTTACCACAATGTTATTATATTTCAGTGAAATCTTATGAGTAGTTTTGGCATGAAACATGTACCTTTACATATAATTATATTCCTAGGGATATAACTATATCACGGCTTTAACTATCTTACTGCGACATATACATTAGGCCTTTACATTATGTGAATAGTTCATTATTTCAGGAAATATTTATTGTTTATTTGCAATAAAAATCCTATTTATGGTCGATGGTAAAAGGATATGCGAGAAATAATACATAGTGATCAAGAATAAATGGATTTGTAAGTATTATAGTCCTACCACACTATAATAATATTCCCTATCTCGAAAAATTCGTCGTTTGGAGAAAATGTATTTCGGTTCACTCTCAAGGACTGTTATAAAAGCAATAAACACGGGTGATGAGCCGTGGGCAAAAGCTAGTATTACATAATCACTCTGTGTAACTAAAATAAGCAGATAAGTATATTCATGGAAAATCGTTCTGAAATAAAAGTGCGTTTATTTAAAAGCATCGAAGAAATTCAATTTCTCTATATTCTGCAAACTCAGAAGGAAAACAGTCTTTTTAACTTTTAATAAGGATGTTGCTTAACCTCCTGGGGCCCAGCGTCGTAAATATAATACATAAGAAGAAAAAAAAATATTGGATCGCCATCTGTATAATAAATGCCGAACTGTTATTTTAGGTTCATAGATAAACTATTAATACCCCATTTTGAACTTATATTGGTCAGTCAACTGTCATTTAAATAATTCATTCTTCATTTTGACGTGAACTATCTTACTAGGGATATGACTATAACACGGTAATTCAGTAGTAATATAATTATATCACTAGATTAGTCTAGTGAAAAGGAAGATTATACTGCTAGATTACTGTATTATATATAAATAGTATAAAGTAGTATTGAGTAAAAACTTTCATTCGAATCGTTAGAGCAATTTTAGACAACAAAATAACAAAAGAATTTGTTTTATATCGGAGTTACGTTAACCTGGTTTTGTAGTAGACCTTGAAAACAGATAGTGTACAAAGAGTCACATTGTGGTGCATTTTTAAGGGAAAGGTATTTTTAACCCACTGCACGACATCACAGACAGGGTAATGTTTCACGTGTATCTAGGTACGTCACGATCTCAAAGCATGCCAACAACTGGAAGGACATTTTAATTATTGAGGTGTCTATCGATTTTTTGACATGCTAATACGTATACGATACTTCCTTACTCGTTCCTCACTCGCACGAAAGTGAAAAACTACAAATGTTTCAGCGTAATTACCCTACGTATTCTAAAGGAAAAGTGAAAAACGCTCCACGTCAAAACCATTCTAGGTACTTGAAACTCAATAGATATGTAAGAACGTCTTATTTATTATTTATGCCCTTTGACTGACTTAGCCCACCACCGTTGTCTGCTTATTAATATTGTACTTAAATAAAATAATATCTAACGAACGAGTGAGTTGGCTGATTAGTTTGTACAAATAAAGTAAGTAATTCTAGAATAGTCAGTGATGAAGTTTGGGAACTTGGTTCCATAGTTATAATTTAGTTTAGCTAGTTTTGCTTCGGATAAATATATTTTAGGTTCTGTTCTTCTTATCGTAAAGTGTTTATCTATAACTTGAGACTCTGATTAAGCTGAACAAAGCTGTATACAAATGCAATAAGATTTAGCAAATCCGCGCAAAAGAGGCACAGGGAGTAAGTATCCCACGGCAATTGGAGCTTAGATGTTTTAGTGGCGGGTGTAACGTCTCAGCGCAATATTTGGTGCACATCCCTTAAATACCACATTTATCAAGACTGGAGCTTATAATGTGACCCAGCTTTAAATATTCGAAATGTGTTGTTTGCTTGTACGGAATCATTGGCGTGCGAGTCAGACTCGCACTTGTCTGGTTTTTTGACACTTTGTTGCAGTATGTTCTTTTATCTTTTGATATTTTTGACTTTGGCTTACTTCTTGCTTTTTGAATTTTGTTATCGGATTCCAGCGTTGTCTTTCAATTACTTATAACTAATATAAGTTACACCCCACTGAGCTATAGGTATAGTTTTTTTTTCTTTATATGCATAAAACAATACAACGCAATCTATAAAAAATATATTACACATTTTGCCACTTGATAAAACTTGTTATATAATATTAACGAATTATGAATAAAACGTAAAGGAATATGACGGTGATATGTGAATTGAGAATCCATTCGTTATGTTTATTTTATAGTTACTTTGTACTTTGTATACTAATAGTATTGGATGGATAGAAGTGGGCGCGGCATAGCCCCTGGGCCAAGGTCGTATTCGTATAAGTCCACAGTATAAGAACATTATCCAGTATGGTCACTCCCTGCCGCTCTCTGAATGCTACCTCACCCCCCCTGTGTGACCGATGTGTGACCATTTGTCAAGGGGTTGGCAAACCAAAGCACAGTATAGGTAATAACCAAAGACATTTTTTTAAGGCAAGAGTTATTTTATTCGAAGTAGGTTGTAGTGTACACTTTTAGAACGACTTTATTTTATCTACATAATACGAGGTTCCTACCACTCGGAACTCATATACCCGCACGTTTCGGCAAGTACTTACGGAGTGAAAATAAACGACGGGTCCAAAGAGACTCACTCCAACACATATTATTCTCAAAATCCTTAATAAGTGAAACTAATCAGTTCTTATGTGGAAACAACGTTTTATCAAAGAGGTGTTCGGTTACTATTTTTTTAAGGCGACTTTTAAAGACTTCAAAAATGGAGCTACTGTATCCGGCCGTTAAGTAGGTAAATGTATGTGGCCGTGTATTCCGAAAACGATTACTACTTTTAATCTGTATTATTCTAAAAGTTAAGCAAGTGGTTTTAAAGTATTAAAAATTTGTATGTTATAAGAAATAAACGTTATAAAGCAACTTCAATAATTTCGTTGAGCTGGTCCCCGAAGATATTTAGTGGTTTAGACACCACGCCATATAAGAAAGTTATAAAATTCGAATCTGTTTTTTTTAATTTAATTTTTTAAGATATTTTTGCTTATAAAGATAACTATGTATACCACACTTTGTACATTGTTTTCCAAATACGGGGCACGCCCTTGGTCCATGCCTTTTCCTACAGCGTCTACAATCAAAAATGTTTCTTCCTCAAATCTTCTGTTTGTTTTATACTTACCTTCATCTATTTCCACCATGGGATTCATTTCTTGGACTTGTGAACGACTGACCTCAGCAGCTCTGCACATAACGTAAGTAAGATTTTCGATTCGAAAGAGATTTTCTTGCAGAACTTTGTCATAAATTCCCTGCACAATCCTGTCTCTCAGTAATTGATCTTCCAGAGGTTCTTGAGATGTAACACTGTAGTCATATGTCAACATCAACCGCCTCAGACCCGTATAAAAATTTTCAAATTTTTCACCTTTGCTCCTGTTTCCGCTCATTGAATTTGTATCTTTCAAACGCTTCGTTACATTTTGGGTTCACATACTTCTCTATTTCACTAATAATATTTGCATACTTTCCGCTTTCGGCTTTTGAAATTTTGAACGTCTGTATGACCTTGGATGATTCCGATCCCATCATGTTTCTCAGGAGAGACAATTTTACTTTGTCACTTGCCTCACCTTGACCGATGCTTATCAAATAATCTTCAAACATACAGCGCCAATACTTCCACTCCAGAGCAGCATTTTGTGCCCGAATATCGAAATTTGGGGGCAACTTTACTGGATTGCTATCCACGTTATATTAAAATTGCCTATGATAAAACTTAATAATTTTCACCTGTAAATTCCAACCCAGTACACTTTAAACTTAGTTTTTTACGATTACGCCATGTTTTATAAGATATTTAGAGATAAATTAAACAAATACTTTGGCATTTTGCAAGAGATCCATTGGACGACATCTTTTTTAAGAGAACGTTCCAGAACACACGGATAACATTAAGGCTCATAGTCATAGTTAAAAGTTACACAGACCTTGGATGTAATACAAGACTTAATTATATATAACTAAGTAACTAAGTGTACCTTTTGAAATATTATTGCTTAAAGTTTAAGCCTTTAAGCCTTAAACCATAAGATGAAGATAGGTTAAACAGATTCCGAAATAAACCCTATTCAAAACTAAATATAACAATGATGTGTGCGACGCGCAAGCAAGTACCAATCTGTATTCTCTGAGAGAACGTTTGTATTGAGGTAATTAACTGCCGCAACCCCGTGTCAGACAGGGAATCAAAATATAAAATTTTCGGTACATAAGCTCAAATCGTGGTTTATTTTATGCTAGTAGAAATTCATGTCATTAGATGGCAATACGAAAAATAGAATTTTAAAATTTATAGGTACATGCGGATATTGCCCTTTGAAATATCAACTATTTCAAAAAGCGCAAGTAGCAAAATCAATGTTTGACTAATCAGTTTCATTAGGTGGGTAAAACAGTAAGTTCTTTATTACTATGGGTATAGTTTAATCTTTACTATTTTGAGAGCAGAATTTCGCTTACTGCGGTAAAAAAAATATGTAGAAACCTGTGATACAAATCTTATTGAGGTTTTTTACCTAGCTCCACTGACCACGCAATGTTGGGTGGTTTTGGTTCTGGGTAATTTACTGTAAAACCACAACGACTGGGGCTTACCCCGAATAGATAAAACCCTAATTGAGTTCATTCAAGCCCTGTACACGTTCGCTAAAGTAGGTAGCAAGCAGTAAGCGTCGTCGTAGCAAGTAGAAAGAAAATAAATGCAACCAAAAAACCTCTACTGCATAAGTGAACACAGCTACTTTAAAGTTAGGTGTGCTGTAGAAATGGAATAATTTGCAATAACTATTACATTGGTACGAGCTTGCCTTTTTTAAAGAAGCTGAGTAAACTCTGACCTAAGTCTTACGAAACATAATAAATATACTCGAAGCTAAGTAAAGCAGCAATTTATAAATAAGAACGTTAGGAATTTTAAAGCAGAATTAAAGAGCTTTCAGAAAATGTGGGAAATATTTTTGAAAAACAAGCGGTACGGTTCGTGCTTTCCTTTATTCGCCTGAACAATGTAGGTACATTAACGAACAGAGTTAAGCTTACGAAGGGTTGTTACTATACATGTAAACAAACGTTGATAAACACACGTGGTGGTTTTATAATTCAGAAATGTAACAAAATCTTGGCGGTGAACTGTTTCGGAGAACTTCTACCGTGTGTTTCAGATTCAATTAAATCTTCGTGATTTTCCATCTATTGTGTGATCTCCATTGTTAAGAAGACGGGTGGGAGTAATTTATTTAATTTTGAATATGGAGTTGCCTACTATAGAATACTTTATTATAAAAATAATCTGTTTTCCAATTATACTTACTTATTCCCTAGAAGATCTATTTTTATTTTCGTGTCCGCCTAAATACCTATACTTACGCCCACGCAATGAATTATTCCGTTCAGTTACTCAACGCCATCCTGGAAATTTATGGTTGGACAAACAACGCAAAAAAGTCAGTTTAAACCAATGAATTAATTAAGAAGAATTTGACAAATTGTGTCAAGCTTGAAACTGACTTGTTAAGAGTCGGTCGTTTCAAATAACTGCATTTGTTGTGAGAGTCGGGTGACTTTGGTATTGTACTGGACGTAATGTAAGGTATAAGTGATGTACGTCATACAAAAAAAATGACTTTTATTTTTATATTGAGATGGTGTTGGTTGCCGGGACTTGTACTGAGCACACGTCTGCTGAGTATTTTTTTTAATTATTTCCGTTTTAGAATAGTCTGAACGTTATTTTTGTGATGGGGAAATAGCTGTGATTCCGCTACAGTGATAAGCGGTCACAAGAAGAGGATTAACTCGGGAGACAGCTCCATTTTCCGAGTTCCAGCAGCAAACCATCACGCCACGCGGAGAGTCTTTAAGTGCCCATCACCCTTAGGGCGGCGTCTTCCACTTGACATAGGCATTATCGCCATTTTTATATTCTCCCATTTTTCACTAGACATTGGCAAAATCACTCCTTTAATGAGATGTGAATGCCAAATAGAAAAATAGAAGAATAGAATATTGAGACAGGCGTCCGTTGTTCAGGGTACGCTTGCGTGGTCAAGTCCATAACGTGAAACAAGTACAGTTGCGCAGTTCGTGATCGTGCGACTGCATAGAGGCACACTCAATATTTTTATTGGTTTTAGGCCAAAATAATCCCTCCAAAACCTTAGGTTGTAACCACGTCTGCTGGATCGCTACATAAAGCGCAACACACACAGAAACGGTCGCGGGGCTGTAGCGTGCCGAAGGCAGACCTGCGGGAAACGAACTTAGAGCGGACCCCTTCATTCCGCCCCGCCCGGTTTTGGTGTGAAGGGTCTCATAGTAATCCGAACATTACAAAAAATACCGCTCCCGGAACGCTTCCGCACCGGTTGTGTCTGTGTTGCGCTTAATGGTTGATTTTGGCATTTGCAATACGCGTCAAAAGCGTGAATGCATAGATTTAAATGCGGGACTGTATTCGGCAACGTAGATATAGAGGGTAAGAATAAGACGGCGGGCAGTTGTATGTGTAAATATGTTTATTGTTAGGTTGTGTAATTTTCATAAAATAAATACCTAGCATTACGGCAGGGCGAAATAAATGCCTCAAGATACCAAAATCAGAATATTTTCACTGGGAAATCTTTCCTCGTCCCAGGAGCAACCACTTCGCCAAGCCTCGCCCGCTTATGTGTAAATTGCGTTATGTACACAGTTACAAGTTGTGACAGCCCTGTCATCACCAAATTCAGGCAGTAGACTAGGGGTAAAATTTGAAACGAATTCGGGTGGAAGTTCTGCGGGCACCCGCAAAATTTCATTTGCTTTCTTGCCTTATTCGTTAACCGTGTTATCACGGTGGCTGCATAGTGTTACACTAAGCATTGTCTACAACTCTTTCGAAATAATATTAAAGTAAGTAGTAAAAAAATAAATTAAATAAAAAACAAAACAAATAAAGAAGAAACAGAAAAATATAAAACAAAAGTAAAAAAAAATGAAATCAGTTTTTCCTTATTTCACTTTTCTATAGGTTGGTTGGGTCTGATGATAAATCTAAAACAAAAAAAACCGTAAAAATACCGTTGCGAAGGCGTAGTATTAGGCACCCGTATAATCATCGATTTTTGGTGTGTATCATTTCGTTTTCTTCCATATTTGACCTGGAATTTCCTCGAGTATTTCTGTCAAAAATATAATAAGGTTTTTAAATAGCTGTATTTTTTTCTCCGGAATACGTTAAGTTTGTAATTTTACTTGAAGGTGTCTTATTTATTTAATATTAATAAACAATAAAAATAATCAATAGATAGATAGAGATAGAGACAGAAATGGGCTTTTACATGATTTTTTACTTTGTCGTAAAAAAAGTTGTACATACAAACTTCAAACTTACTCGTAGTGTGAATTATTATGTCTAACGTAAAATAACAACAAACACTGGTCTAGTGTCAGTATGACACGAGCTAAGGATCACAAGCTGAAAGGAAGAAAACTTTTTGACCAAAATATAAAACTAATATGATATTATTTCTAATATAAAGGGCTACTCTGCCCACTTGGCGCTAGGCGAAGTGGCAGGAGCTACTCCAGCAGATGTCATTATTAGTTTATTTTCAGGCAACTTAGTAACGAATGTACAGGCCCATAGATACATAAAAACCTATACAATACATAATATATTTTATTACGTAGTACGTACATATGCACTAAGTAGTACGAAAACTTTGTAATACATAATTAGAATAAAATTTCAAAAATAATATAATGGAACTGCGTGTACAAAGTCGGTATGGGAAAAGTGCAGTCATTCTTAAACAAACTTTTCAGTCTGAGAAAAACTATACAAATATATTCAATATGTTATAATATATACAGATATACAGTACATTAACCAGTAACTATTAGGAAAGGAGAAATCGGGTGGTGGTATGGAGCCCTCGGTGCGCGAGTCCAACTCGCATTTGACCGTTTGACCGCAATAACAGAAGGCTACATTAGAGCAAAAGAATATTGAACTTTGAAGTCTGATCTTTGCATGTAATCGCACCAAAGGACTTAAATCATCCAAAGCTATATTTATAATGTATTACCTAAAACCAAAAATATTAGTTTTAAGATCTTAGTTTTAGGTAAAACAAAACAATCGTAAAAACAAAGAACGATCGCATTACGTATAACGAGGGCTACTAAGTGGGTAATTAATTCGAGGATTGCGTAATAAAAACCGCAAGATAGATGTGCTTGAGAACTTAATTAATTATATAAAGCTTTCGGTTAAGGTTCAGATATAAACAAAACTGTAACCGTTTACTAAACCTCTAAACTACATTGCTGTATAAGGATGATGGCTACTGCGTTAAATATGGAAGGATATATATCTAGGATATTTTGCCTGACTAGTCTGTGTAAAGGAATGAAAGATTCCACAATTCTTTAATGTTTGTTGAAGTGTGAAATTGAGTGCTAAGTTGAAGATTTACGGGTATAAGTATGAATGAAATTTGTTTTTCAAGTCTACAACTAATATATCATACCAGTCAGGTATAATGATATGATAAGCCATTTCAATATGGGATTTAAAAATCTTCATGGCTGGTCCTTTGCATTTATTTTAGATCAGCTCCATTAGTTAAGTTTTTTTGGGAAGCGGTCCCAGTACAATATGAGACATATTACCTATCTATAAGACGAGACGAACGTCTAGACGTTAGGTAATGAATGAGACTATTTCTTTGTAATTATTTGTAATCAAATCTGTTCCTGGTAGTTTCAGGTATGGTTTATAACTTTTACTTGTTTCTTGTCTAAAAAAATTGTAAACAATCTAGCATTAACAAAAGCTCTTAACTTTTATGTTTCTCTAGAAAAAGTTTTATTTTTCTTTTACAGAAACCTAAGGTAAAAGCACCTATTACCGTGGTAAATTGTAGAAGTTTGACATTAGAGTGAAATATTATGGAATCAGGTCAGTCCTCGGCAAATAAGGATTTTTTAAACGTTTTATAGACTTTTTATTTTGTACTTCTCTTCGTTTTTTTTCAGTTATTTTTAAGCGTTGTATTTATATACATATTTTTTTGTAAAGAATCCGATGTGCCCTATTACCGAGGCATGCCCTACGTTTTTATCTAATACCGCGGCATGTATCCCCTATTACCGAGTATAGAAGAAAAATAATACAGATTGTCCAGATGATTCCGTATAAAAAAAATATACTTAATAAAATACACAGAATACTGAGTTCAACTTTATTAATAATTAACATGATTAAATGAAGTAAATGTAGGAGAGTGACTAGTACACAGTGACTAGACATAGTAGAGCTACAGTATCAAGTAAATGTTCTTTTGTAACTGGAAATCTACATTTACTAAGAAGTGAAGAAGTGAACCCAATCGACGACGACTTGTTTCTCCTTTTGAATATTCAGCACAGGCTGAACACCACAAGAGTCATTTTCATATATAAAGAATAGGTTTTATTTCTTGTCAGGACTTGCGTAAACTACTTCTGATCAAATTTTTGACTATATTGGGGAGCAGTACGATAGCGGGATGGGAAATAATGATCCTCGACAATAGGGCCGGGCCACCAAAAACTGTACCTTACAATACAAAAGTATGGATCGTAGTTTATTTTGTAAAAACTAAGCTTTACGTAATGTAATTCTATAAATAAATAATATTTAATTGATGCAGTGGATACTCGAACAACATATAATAATAATATGAGACTAAACTTTCAATTTTATTTATTTTATAATTTATAATCAACCTTCAAAAGCAATTTGTAGCGTGAACCGTGAATCAAATTTATAATTTCGTTACTCCTTTGCAAGTCCTAAAGTATTGATGACATGAAATACAACAATTCATATACTTACTATGTAAACTCACTTCTGGATTTTTTATTATTTTGATGAACCAAAAGACTGCCCGCATCAACACGCTCCATTTACTCCCAAACTACTTTCGATATCAGAAAAATTTTACATTTACGGAAGAAATATGAAAGTTTGGAACAACAAAAAATATTTCTATGGTAGTGTCATAGTAAATAAAAAATCTTTAAAAACAAATGATAGTCCGTCACACACGGGACAATAATAATTCTACACATAATTTTTTTTTCATCTGCGTATAGGTTGGAGACAAGCGTACTCGTATTTTATATGAGGGCAGAGAAAGGACTTAAATAACACAAAAATTAAAATGGTTTTAAAATAAATACAATTGAAAGTTTAATCTCGTATGTTGTTTGAGTATCCACTGTCTCAATTAAACATATTTTTTTAAGGAATAAGTTACGTAAGCTTAGTTACAAAATAAACGTCGATCCATATTTTTCTTTTGTAAGGTGCAATTTTTGGCGACCCCGCCCAATAATGATCAATCGCTCAAAATCACAGCAGAGTAGTGAAATGATAGTAAAAACTGGAAATTGAAGGAACATTAAGTATTTAAAAAAAATCATAGAAATATTAAATAGGTAATATCTATTTAGTAACGGAACCCTAGATATGAATTGGTTGCCTCATCACTCGGTGATAGATTTTATGAAAACTGTATTTCCGAGTACTGTACACTCGTAAATAGATTCTGATATAGTTTATTACCGAGGTATGCCGCGGTAATGAGTGTACAATAAAATATTTTAAAATGTGATTCCGACCGTTAAAAAACTAATTTAAGTAGGATTTTTGGTGTCACTTTGCAAAAAGAGATTTCAATTTTCCTAAGAAACAATATTTTTAATCACAAGATATGATTCTGTATTATGAATCTTTTGTCAAAATATTGCAAGTATTTTTATGACATTTTTGACACCCAGTACTAAAACTAGACTTGAAGTGCTATAGTTTCTTTTAAAAATAATGAGTTTTAATGGATTTTGAATACATCGGGAATAGATTTTTCGGTTTTGGATTACATGAGAACTAGAAGAAAGAACTGTTCACTACTTAATGAGACAAAAATTGAATATTATAAGCAAAATATCTGGAACCTTAAAATTATCTATTACCGAGGGTACCCTCGGTTTTAGAGTTATACCCCAATATTAAGCATCTATCACCGCGAATTTTATTTCTCAATATTATTACGTGTTTATACATAATTTCACAATGATAAGTATGAGATAATACTCCTAAAACAACCCAAAAACAAGAAAACAATATACGTAGTCAGTTATAAAGTGTATTCGTTTAAAAATTAAGGAACAAAAATGTGAGGGAACTTACATAAATTGCCCTGTACTTGTATGGACACAACCTGCTCCTGCGCTGCCGATAGACAAACTTATCGTTTTTGATCCATTTGCTCTATGGTATACCCCCTAGCGCCCGTGAGTTCGATGTAAAATACTGCAAGTTAGAACTTGTCCCAAATTGTATTGTGTTAAACTTGTTGTTATTAAATTAAAATACGAAAATATCTGATACATCGGTAATTGATGCCGATTTTGTATACCGCGTTAATAGGTGCCTTTACCTTATTAAGGTTCACAAACTTTCTCATAAGTAATATTCAAATCTTCTTTTATGAATTACCTGAGCCACCAGTAGCCACGTTTTCGTCAGCGACCTCAGTTGACGGATATAATCTTTACGAATCTCATCGCAATGAGGAGAAATCCAACTATGATTCAATTAAGTTTTCAAATACTCACGAATCATAGTGCTTGAATGGTGTGCTTTGATGCCAGCAGCATTTTTAAGACGATAACTATGCATGTACTTGTAGAGAAACCAAACTTTTAAAATTGGTAAAGTGACCTTTCAAAATCTTTTAATTTCAACTTCAGTTTCAATAATGTTTCAATACGACTCGTAAAACTTCGGTCAGGCCTGAAAAAAATAATGGAAAATTTGTGTTAAAAATAAATGTATTCTATACATAAATTTTAATAAGACTCTTTGTAAAGTCACTTAATAAAGCCTTTTTGAATTCAAAGTCTTTGGAAAGTAATATAAAAATATGATATCAGAACGTTGTTTGTTTCTTAGGCAGTAACCCACCTTAAAGTATTGATAAGTATATCTTTATGTTATGATTTTTCGATAATGTTTTGAAATATAAATGCTACATTTTAATTATTTGAACGTGAAGTGTATATTTTTCAAGACTCGAATGTGCGTTGTGCATTTTAAATGGGAAACATGCATAAATCAAACTTTTCTTTTATTCAAACAGAGATTTCAGAAACTTCAACATCTGTGAAAGTAGTTTAATGTTATCTCCAGTATTCACTAAGATATTGTAGCTTAAAAAAGAATGTTCCGGAGCGCGACCCAATAACCGTTTTTATACAAAAAGTACCTATACACAATGTCGTCACAGCATAAGATTTCCGCCGTACAAAGTATAAGAATTATTGCCTTTTTTAAATAAGTGTTTTCAGGTATTTTGTATATCCTGTCTTATAAGAACATTTCACAAATATCATGGAGATTTAAAAATCGAATTTATTTTAACTTTACAGCATTTTGGAAATGTCACACTTTCGAACCCTAATAAAAAATATCAAAAATACATATACCGTGCTAGATTTCTAAGTACTTTTCTTTCGATGTCTACTATAATATTTTTTTACTTTTATTGAAATCTAAAATTAATGCAAGTTCTCCTTTTTATTTTCCCACTGCTGTCAACTATTTTTCTTATACTGACTATACCTGAAAACTATCAGTCGCTAAAATTAACACCTAAACAATTCCTCAAAAACAACCAACTTCAACAACAAGTACAATTTTTCAATGTTTTTTTTAGAAATAAAGAAGATAGTTCTTTACTTACAGATTTCTTACTAATGTATTCATTCAAAATTTTTTTGCGGCAAAATTTATAATTTAAATTTATTGCTACTATGGTATACCTATACAGGGTTACAGGAAAAGTCGTACTGAATATTAAAGGACGTTATTATTCAGGTCATTTCTGATGGATTTGATTCTATGATATGGTGTCCAAAACTTAACCGTTATGGAGATATTGAACTTTAAAGATCTTTTAAAAAATCCTCAATTTTTTGGCTTTTTTGTCGATTTTTTTGGGATTAGTGCTTCTGGGGTACGTTTTTTTGATGTTACTAGTTAGAAAATATGTTAATTAATAAAAATGATTAACCAAAACTGAACCTACTACTAACAGCTTAAAAATACTGCTTGACAACGGTTGGAATTAAATAATTTTCAATAAGAGAGTTTTTAAATTTGAAGCTCTCTGTTTAAAAATAAAATTATGGAACTTATTCTGCAAATAGTTTTAAAAACTTCTACGTCTCTTTAGCTATTCAAAACAGTATAACATTTACTACTGGCATTTAAATAGGCAAAATATTGACCAAATAACAGTTAAGTTAGCAGAGGGTACATTTTTTGACAACTCTTTAGTCCTTTTCAGCTCCAAACGAAGATCAGTTTTCTTCTCAAAACTTTGTTTAAGGCCTTAATTCTTGTTAATCGATTCTTTAATTTACAGATTCTCATCGATTAATAAGACTAAAGGGCTTAGGGTGCATTTCCACTGATGCGGAGCGAGGCTGAGTAGGGCGGAGAAGATCAGAGAATAGTAGCAAGTGTTTCCACTGAAGCGGGACGGAGCAGAGTAGAGCAGAGTGGAGCGAAGTAGAGCAGAGTGGAGCGAAGTAGGGCGGAACGGACCGGGCGGAGCTGAGCGGGACGGAGCGAGGCGAAACGAAGCTGAGTGGTCTGGAGCTGCATGTGACCATTTTCTAGGTCTGCTCTACTCTGCTCCACTCCATTCCACCCTAATTCGCTCCACTCTGCTCTACTCTGATCCGCCCTACTTCGGTCCACTCTGCTCTACTCTGCTCCACCCCGCTTCAGTGGAAACACTTGCTACTATTCTCTGATCTTCTCTGCCCTGCTCAGCCCAGCTCCGCATCAGTGGAAATGCACCCTAAGACCTTTAGTCTTATTAATCGATGAGAATCTGTAAATTAAAGAATCGATTAACAAGAATTAAGGCTTTAAACAAAGTTTTGAGTAGAAAACTGGTCTTCGTTTGGAGCTAAAAATGACTAAAGAGTTGTCAAAAAAATGTACCCTGTGCTAACTTAACTGTTATTTGGTCAATTTTTTGCCTATTTAATAGTAAGTGTTATACTTTTTTGAATAGCTAAAGAGACGTAGAAGTTTTTAAAACTATTTGCAGAATAAGTTCCATACATTTTTTTTAAAACAGAGAGCTTCAAATTTAAAAACTCTTATTGAAAATTATTTAATTCTAACCGTTGTCAAGCAGTATTTTTAAGCTGTTAGTAGTAGGTTCAGTTTTGGTTAATTATTTTTATTAATTGGCATGCTTTCTAACTAGTTACATCAAAAAAACGTACCCCAGAAGCACTAATCCCAAAAAAATCGACAAAAAAGCCAAAAAATTGAGGATTTTTTAAAAAATCTTTAAAGTTCAATATCTCCATAACGGTTAAGTTTCGGACACCATATTATAGGATCAAATCCATCAGAAATGACCTGAATAATAACGTCCTTTAATATTCAGTACGACTTTTCCTGTAACCCTGTATACGAGTACATTAAAATACACGACTCTCCCCCCCCCGCAATCCGTTTCACCCCTTCCCCCTTTGAAAAGAGTCCCATTTTATAGATTTTCTCAATTTTCAGGAAAACTATACAAGCTAGGACAAAATGGTCAAAGACCGAATTATTTGTCAATAAACTGCCTACTAATAAGTATTAGCATTCATTTTGATACGATTTATAGTTTCCAAGCTATGGTGCATCAAAGATTACTAAAAATGTGCGCTTAGCGGAAATAAAACATTTAATACACAAGAAACAACAATATTTATTATTTTTTACAGGAAATGCGTTCAACTTAACGAAATAAACAATTTTTATTTATTTTTTATATAGTAAGTATTTAATATCTAACAAAAATCAGTATCGTCATCATTATCTTCTAAAGACTTGTTGAAGCAACTAAGGTCCTGGCAATGGTTGCACATGGTGGAACACCGCAATCCAGCTTTGACACATCCACATCTTTTTCGGCAACCTTTTCTGCAGCTGCACGATACTATTTTGACTATCGACTGTGGAGCTGGTGATTCTTTGGTATATATAGGTGATAAAAAGTCATTATTATTTTTCCAGCCCCAGTTTTCTGGGTTCAATGCGTTTCCTCGCCATAATTGTACTTGATGAAAAGTACACATTGAATGCTGAAAAGCTGTTCCTGATGAAGGTGGTAACTTTGATAATATCACCGTATTGTTCGTCAGACATACATACGTGGCTTCTTCAACATATGTTTTATTAAGTCGATGATTTTTTTAGAAATAGCATGACATGAAAAGCAAGAGATGATTGTTTGATTATATTATTATTATTAATGACATGTAATGCATAATTATATAGTGAATAATTGATAACGAATAAGTTATTAGATTTTAAAACTTAATTTTATTTTATAATGATTGTAATTTGCATTCTATGGCTGAAGAAGAGATTCCATTTCATCTTAACATCTATACTTTGTACCTTTTTCAATAGCAAATAAAGAATATTTGTATTTGTATGATGGTTATGTATACTAAGAGATTATGTGACACACCCTCGACAGCATATGGTCACTTACCGTTAAGTTAACAACCCATAGGGGGTCCTTCACTGCTGCAGCACGGATCTTTTCATTAACTCAGGAAGGTATGGCCATACTCCACACACGAGAACCATGTCCGGATTGGTGTCAAGTAAACTCTTTGTAATTAAAAAATACCAATGTTATACCTTTTAGGATGAGCACTTAACGGTTAAGATGGCGCCGTCCATTTGGGTATTGCCACCTACAGTGTTTTTTATAAGCCTGAGCGTAAAAGGATAACCTCCTGTCCTAATGTGTTAATATTAGCTAGCTATCTGCTGGATACATACAGCTATCCTCTATATGCAATGACAGTCGCGATCCTCAGCTTTGAGTCGACGGATTGGATCGGGGAGACATATTCATTTATTCACTGCAATTGGATAGCAAACTGTGTTCACGTCGACGAATCCATACTATCTCTTACTTTCAATTCAGTTCATGAACTTCCACAGCTCTAAATCAAAAACAAACATATACCCAAAAACTCAGACAAGCGAGCGTGTCCCGTCACAAGTGAATAAAGATTCTATTGAACTACCCAAGACTACTTCAATAAAATGTCATGTTATTTCAGGTCTCCGTAGTGCAACTTCCACTAAAAGGACCCATCAGAATCTATCAAAAAAAGTTTACCCGCAGGAAAATGATAAACTGGCTTGATGGAAGCCACTAATGAATGAAACGGGTGTGGCGGCGAACGACGAAAGTTTTAAATTGTTGCCACATTACCGAATCACGAGGAAAATGGCGTGGGCGGCGCTGGAAGTTCCCACTTAGGTGCGAATAATGAAGGTACGAATCACGGAAGTGCAAAAAATTTTTTATAGCGAATACCTGAAGTTCGACAACACCAAAGTGCGAAATCATAATTGATAAATCTTTCCGCATTATCTCATCTGATGATAAGTAATGATGGTACCGAAGATGTAAGCGGGCTTATTAAGATTCCCCAACGCAATGGGGAACTGGTTATCTTCATACCGGAATACATCAATTGACAGCATTGATGATTGATGTTTGTCGGCGAAACTTACATAAGATGTCGGAATAGTATCAGGCTAGCTCAAAAATGTACCAAACAAAACCAAGCCCTTCCCGTACGCAATTCAACATTGATGTTTGGCGACGAAACTTACACAAGATGGTGGAATCTTATCAATCAAGCTCAAAAAATGTCTTACTACCAACCAAACCAAGCCCTGCAAGTGGGAAAAAAACGAACCTGCGATCAGGCGCGGGCGCAGCCAAAAACTTGGGGTGGGGGGTCATATAAATATACTATAGTAGAGTCGAGAAAATAAGGGTAAATTGCACAAAATATTTAAGGAAATAAAAAAAAATATATAAAACAAATAGGAGTTATGTGTTAGTGGTCTTATCTTAGTAGCAAACTAGAGGTGGGTCGGTACGCGATTTTCCAATACCGAAACGTAACTGGTTATCAGTACCCAATAACGGGTTTTGAAACTATTTATTTTAAAAACTATGTATCGGCGACCGAGAAAACGATACTGGTATTGGAGGGTATTGGTATTTCTACGTTACCAGTTATCTGTGGTTATCGGTGTTATAGCGTTATTGTGGTAAACATGGTATTGTGCGGTATTGCTGTCCCTTTCACACTTGCGTGATTTGCTATAGTCCGTCCTGTTGTCAGACCGAACCGTTGCTTTCAGAACGTAGACTTGGAACGTCCTCCTGTGTTTTTTCGTTGCTCGTACGTGTTCTGAAACACTTCCGCACGAGAAATTATTCCTTGATAGCAGGACGGTCTTTTGCAAACCTTCTAAGTGAGAAAGGGACACTCTTGTCAAATAATGCATAACTTCCAATAACTTGAGATTTGAAACATGCTTCTCAGTTGTTCCCAATAAATAGTTTCGGGAAATACATAGTTTTCGTAATACCGAATACCGTATTTCGGTTATTGCACCAATACATAGTTACAGAAACTATTTACGTTTTAAAACGCCCATCGCTATAGCAAACACTACACCTCCTTAATTACCAAAAAAAATATAGTAACGCCAAGTTACTGTTTTTTTTGGTAATTAACGAGGTGTTACCTCCTACAATCAACTATCCTACATGTATAAAAAGCGGCGAGAAAACGTGAAAACTTCAGTTTCAGTGCATTTTTAGGAAGTTTTAGTTTAATTTTACACCCTCTTTTGCACTCCAGTAATTTAAAAAAGGGGCAGAAGGTTCTGTCCTTATTATAAAAAAGCGGCCAAGTGCGAGTCGGACTCGCCCATGAAGGGTTCCGTAACAGCAAGTGACATGATACAAAAGTTCTTGTAGTTCGTTGTAGGTAAATTGCGGTTTACGATTCATGACATATTAAAAAGAAACTACTTACTAGATCTCGTTCAAACCAATTTTCGGTGGAAGTTTGCATGGTAATGTACATCATATATATATTTATAATATATTTTTTTTTAGTTTTATCATTCTCTTATTTTAGAAGTTACAGGGGGGGGACACACACATTTTACCACTTTGGAAGAGTCTCTCGCGCAAACTATACAGCTTAGAAAAAAAATGATATTAGAAACCTCAATATCATTTTTGAAGACCTATCCATAGATACGTATGGGTTTGAAGAAAAAAAATTTTTGAGTTTCAGTTCTAAGTATGGGGAGCCCCCAAAATTTATTGTTTTTTTTCTATTTTTGTGTGAAAATTGTAATGCGGTTTACAGAATACATCTACTTACCAAGTTTCAACAGTATAGTTCTTATAGTTTCGGAAAAAAGTGGCTGTGACATACGGACGGACAGACAGACAGACATGACGAATCCATAAGGGTTCCGTTTTTTGCCATTTGGTTAAGGAACCCTAAAAAGACGCGAGCGAAGCGAGCGCGCAAATTTTTAATTTATCAAATTAAACACTTCAGTTTCCTTGCATTTTTAGGAAGTTGTAGTGAAATTTTTAATTTATTCAAACAAAAACCTCAGTTTTCCTGCAATTTTAAAAAGTTTTATCAATTTTACGCCCTCCTTTGCATGTCCTTCTAGGAAAATAATTTATGAGGCAGTACAATTAATCTTCCTTCCTTCCAAGTGACTTCTTTCACAAAATAGAAGAACCTCTTCTTTGTCGGTTCACTTTTGGCAGAGTGGTCGTGGTCATCATGTCGTAGAAGAACTTACGGCCCTGTCTAAAAAGGCGCGAGCGAAGCGAGTGCCAAAATTTTAATCAGGAAGTTAATTATTTATTAAATATTTGTGAATTGTCTATAAGGTTTGCCATTTTGATGTGCACGATTTTGGGGAGGGAGGGGGTCATGACCCCTATTAGCCCCCCCCCCCTTGGACCGCGCCTGCCTGCGACTGCATGTTGTGAAACGACCGGACTAGCCACTAGTCCACAGAGGCGGACTTTTACTTCTCCTCAATTTAACGACTTTTTGTACCTATCATAACGAAAAGGTTTCTGTTGCAGATGGATGATTTTAGAAAGGATTCAATAATTTTTGCCCGTGCCTTATTATAAATGTAATATTTTTATATACGTAATCTTACGACGACTAAAAAGTAATAAATTCAATTTATTAAATAATATATTATGGTGTAAGATACACAATAATTTTTGATATTAAGTATAAGATATAGTTCATTTCTATAAAATATAAATGATAAAGGTAAAAAATTACATTATTTATTCTATCAGAATAATCCTTTTATCAGGTACTTTATTTAAAAAAAATGTATGTATTTTATTTATATTTGGGGTATGAACCCAAAAGCTTAATTTAGCCTATTTTTAAATAACCTAACCTAACATTTATTTTTAGCTATAGTCCATTAAAACTTAATGTTTAAAACCTAATGCTAGATGAGCCGATAGATGTGTCTGCTGTTGATTTTCATACAGACGCACTTTCATGTTTTCGTACTTCTGTGTCGCGGTTTAGTTATTCGCACTTTGGTGCCGTCGAACTTTAGATATTCGCAATTAAAATTTTTCGCGCTTCCGTGATTCGCAACTAAGTGGGAACTTCGCGGCGCTGTAATTAGTACGATAGAAACATACATGGTGTTGTTTTGATCAGGGGCACTAACTGGGGCGACTTCACTCGAATAGTTTCCCTCGAGAACCATAAACAATATGGTTTTTTTGTTTTCATTATGAAAACGATTTCATTCATTATGTACTAACGTACATATTATTAACATTTTAAATTTAATTAACTTACATTGAACATTTGATTAATTAATTTCGCGTTAGCTCTATACATATATCTATTTCATAACATCAGAAAGATAAATTCTGAGAAATCTATAATTATTTATCAAAATCCAATGTTTTGGGAAAAAGCTTTAATAGAATTGGGCCCGAATTCAGAGTCAGTTACGTATACGGGTGAAATCGAAATCGTGGAATATATTTTAAAATAACATTCTACTCATGAAACTGAACAAATAATCCTTTCTATACTTACTATAAATCCAAAATATTAATGTGAATTCAAAAACATGACTTTATTCTATGTTAAACGGTAAGGTATTGAAAAGGTGTAGGTGTACCTCGTAGGCGGTAGATGAAGTTCTCTAAGTTCCAATATTTGATTAACTTGATTAAGTTGAGTTACCTTCACGTGAATACCTTTAACACCTGTCGTTACTAACAAACCAGGATAACAAGAGAAGTGGGCCGGGCACCTACTTACCCTCTTGTTTATTAATTTACTGGCCTTTAGATTGTACTTATGTACGAGTATGTGCTCTATTTCCTTGTAATAGGTAAAAAGCTGGTGCCCTCGGCTTTCTGTTCGTGGAAATCTGATCTTTTTCTTAGTAATAATTAGTAAATACGGTGTTATTCCCTTTTTGTATAGTCAAACTGTGGATGAAATGGATTTTGCTGTTGTGGAGATTAGCTTACGTACAGATGCACGAACAAAGTTCAAGATTTTATGTGATGCGATGACAATAAAAAAAACTAAACGAAAATCGGCTCATCTGTTTGGGAGCTACGATACCACAGACAGATACATAGACAGACACGTTAAACTTATAACACCCCTCTTTTTGCATCGGGGGTGAAAAAATAAACAGACGACAGCAAAAAATATTTGACACTGATGACTGCGTATTTCAATTCCTTTGTAGGATACATATTATATTTAATATTTATCAAATTATCAAGTATATCATTAAATTTAAATCAACTCAATTCTCATGAAGAAGACTTTGGAAGTAGATATTAAATTACTGTTGGAAACGCAACCTAGAGCTATGCGTGTTAAAACACCTCATCCAGGTTCCTCTTCAGATTTGTGCCCTCACATAAAAATTAATCTTTTTGGGTAATCTCAGTTTGGATCCAAATTATCTTGTTGACGACCATCAGGTGGAAATCTCGCTCTCTTTTATGGCAAGATATATACAGGGTGTTAACAAAGTGCGTTTGAAATTTTAAGGGGTTACTCAGAATCAAGTATAGAATCCAGGAAAAATATTGAAAAAATTCGCTCTTCAATTTTTTTTTGCAGTTTTTCATACAAATTCTCTATTCACTATTTAGATTTAGTATGAGAATCTGAAAAAAATAATTGAAGAGCGGATTTTTTCAATATTTTTCCTGGGTACTTGATTCTGAGTAACCCCTTAAAATTTCAAATGCACTTTTTTTAACACCCTGTATATTTTTAAGCCAAGCCACTGAAAACCTCCCTGGTCTTCTCCTCTTTTCACTTGGGCTTCCGGGTAAACTGGTCCCTGTCTCTTTCATGAATTGCCCATATTTTAGAATATAGGGAGTAAAAAAGCTTCTACTCCACATACTGATCAACTTTTGTTAGCTAAGGCTCAAGCCCTACAAAAATATTCGGACTCCTGGCCAACTTTGTGTGTCCAGCATTTTTTTGCAATTTCAGCTCGATGAAAAAGTTATCTACACATATTTCGTTACACCTTGTCTACCTTTGAGTTAACTGCTACGCTTTTCACGTATAAAGGTACCTCGTAGTGTATTTCTTTCCTCTTTTAAACACTGTGTACATTTTTAATTTTGATATTTGCCCTCTTTGATGTGAGAGCCGAGAGCTGTTCTATACGCATTTTTAATTTAACCAAACGCTGCTCTCACAAAGGATACTTTACAAAAAGGTCTTGTTATTTTTGTGCTGGTCCGCTTTTGTGACAGTGAGAAGTTAAGTGATACGGAATAAAAGCAGTACAGCTTTGAACTTGCAAGTAAGGTACATACTTTCGTAGCAAGGTTAGGGGCAAAGCAAGATATTTAGGTTATTAATTTCCAATAAGTGAAACCCTGGAATTATCAAAATATTTTTTTATGTAGTTTAAGAACATGTGCAAATAGTCAAGTGAACACTTACTTATATTTGGTACAACACAGTGGGTAGGATACAGGATAACGATTACTATTATCTATATCTATCATGAAAAGACCGAGTATCCAATATGTCTGACAGATCTTATTTAATGACTACCGTGATTAAATACCTCTTACATTTTCGTAAACGTGAAATAATATGTACAGATAAATGTGATGTCGAAAGATGGTAACTGAAGATACAACCTTGTGGTAGGTTGTTTATTCAGAGTGGTATACAGAGTGTTTAAAAATACTTCTGCCGTAAACTCAAAGTAGGGCTTCTACGCATCATATTAAACAACTTTCTCCAAGGTAACTAAACCCATACTACTGTAAATTCTCAAAAACTGCCTACAAAGTTGGCCTAAAGTTTTTCTCTTTTTAAGTTTCGGGAGAGGTCTGTCTACAACCTGTACTTTACGAGTACATTACCTCTGACCATGAGACACATTTAATATGTTAGACTCTATTGGTAATATGGTATGTTTTTATATCTACCGATAAGATTTTAGAAATACATGCATAGTTGTGATAAATACTTATGAAGTGAAAATAAAAAGTATCCATCACTCGACATCATTTTTTCAATCATATTGTGTAAAAAATATTTGGACCCCAGTATTTAATTTAATTACATTAGAATATTTAGGTATACATTTTACAATAATAGGTATTTTTACTAAAAAGCTTCTTTATTTCTTGAACTTTTTCAACCAACTCGTAAAAATGATAGTCTTATGCCGTACTACGCAAAACTAGTAGGTATACAATTTTTTGCTTCTTTCAAAGTTCATCTACAATATTATTTTTACAAGGTATATTCGTATATGTATCGCTATTTAACCATCGATTTTTCTTTAGTTTTCACGTCATGGCTCAACTGACGTGAAAACTAAGCTTACACGTATAGTTACTGTTACCTACGTAATACAAAATCTTATAGTATTTATATCTCAAATATTATACCTATTTTATTTTACATAATTTAAAATGTTATAGGTTCAATAGGTGAAATGTTAACTTATCTTCACCTATACAATTTTGAGTACTTATCAGCATATAATGACATGTCAGAATACATTTTATTTCATACACAAGTGTACATTTGCCTGTATTTACATATATTTACAATCCTAAGAACTAAATAAATAATCTACTATAAATTCTTGAGTTAGAAGACTAAAGATGACACTGAACTTGGAAACAGAGGGAGCGACGTGCCTAACACCTGTAAAAGACAATATAATTTAGAAAAGGGAAAGGTTTATTTGTGGTACTTACTATTACATTCGGGTTTCGTGTTCGTGTCGATCATCCACGTTAACTGACTACAGACACGGTTGTATGGGTTGAGAATGGATTGTTTGACTGTCAGTAGCTTAGTGAAGAGACCCGGGCCCCAGTAGTGGGGACGATATGGGTTATTAACATTATTAGGGTTTATTATTTTTAAATTATTTTAAAGGTTATTATTAAATTATTTTAATTTACATATAATTGAGTTTTTTGTATGAGTGCCTATGTTATTTTTGATATCCAAATAATTTTAAATTTAATCTTAAATATTAAATAAACAAAGTTACATCTCAGGTTCATTATTATGAAATAATGTGATATTTTGTGAAACTTTGCTGTACAATAATAATTAATTAACAAAGATCTTACATTGCGTGATCCGGGATTTTCTACAAAAATCTGTATTTTTTTATGTGATAAGGAAGGCAAACGAGCAAGTAATGTGCCAAAAAAATAAATTGTTCGTAAAATACAAACATGGCAAATACATAATATGGACTGTGGACATGTGTGTAATTTAATTCAGAAGTAAGGTAGCAACCTAGGCACAAAAGTCGTAAAGCCATTACATTATAGTAATATAAACACAAGACGATAACAACACACAGAGTTTATTATAATTTTGTCCATAAATAGCAGCTAAATGGTGTAGAATTAATTAAATCCAATACAGTTTACATGATCAAACAGTTAGACCCAAAATATATTTTAAAGAGTCAAGGATAAAATTTAAATAACAAAATAGTTTGTTAGAAAATTGTTTGTTCTAATTGTTTATATAATAATATTTTCAACACACTTGCTCATAAAGTGGCTCTATGGTCACCGCAATTAGGCACAGAATGACACCCATAATCAAACTGTGACTTTTTCATTGCTATAACTCACTAGTGAGTTATAGATTTTTTAAAAATTTTATTGGTTGAGTTGCTTTGTTCTTAAAAAAGTTTTTATTCAAAAAAAAGATCGTGTTCAATAAAACAAATAAATTAATGCTCCTATTGCTTGCTCATTTCATGCAACTTCTTATTTAAATAGATAATTTTAACTCGTACGTGTTTAATAAATAAAACATTCACTCAAATATAACTTTTGTTTTCTCTGTAATAAAAGAAAACTTTAAATTCCCCATTTTGTACGTGGCAGAATAGGCGCAAATCCTATGCGCCGAAAATAAAAAAAACCTCATCCCTTTAGTCTGTGGCCGATCGCAATGCGCGCGCATAGGAAAACTGATTAATTTTTCCCGCCATAGCGAACATTTTTCACAACTCGTTTTCACTGTTGAAATATGTTTTTATTGTTATTTTATTCACAAGTGTGTTGAAAAACGTCGTATGATACTCGTGTGTATTGATGATTACCGTCCTTGGCTCTCTTAAGACCCTCGCCTACGGCTCGGGTCTCAATGACGCCTCGACGGTAATCTCCAATGTTACACACTAGTACCACAATGTACTATTATCTTAACTAATGTTATAAATGTGAACAAGTCTTCGTTTGTTGTCTTGTTTCTACCTTTAATAACGCCTCACACAATTTTGACGAAATTAGGTTTGCACGTAGCTTGCGACATTTAAAAAGACATGTATATCTTTTATTCCAATTTTTTTGTGGTTCCAGCCGTACAATAACCAAAAAAAGTTTGTAAGCAAAGCCATGGGCAGAACGCTAGTGTCATATGATATCCTACCGACTTAGAAAATATGGCAAGCAAGCTCTGCTCAGTATTTAACGAATAGTTGCTCATAAAGAGGTAAATCATCTGTGTATTCGGTAGAGCATAAAGACGTCGTCGATAATCGAGAACTTTAGTTTTGTGGACAATGAAATGTGACATTCGATTGTCTGCAAAGAAAATGATTAAGGAACGCTGAATGTGAGCGATAAAAATTAATGAGGGTCGGAAACTAATAATAGTTACTATTTATAAGGCTAAATGCTGATTGATTTAAGGTATTCAAAACACATCATTGTTACGTGAGGCAGATTGCTGTCTTTTTTGTTTTTTTTTTTAAATATGTAACACCCATCACACATCTATGTAATTATTACATGTTATAGTTGGATATGTACTGATTATACGTTTTATTTTTGTTCGGTGTACCTCAAGAAATAGCCACTAAAAATCACCCTTATTTTTTCAATATTTTTTTTTGTAGCATTATAGATATTTGGAAAATTATTAAAATAAATTGAAATGTAAAGCTAAGTAGGATCTTTTATGTGGCGTTAGTTTTATTCAAATATCTGTCAGTTTCGTAGAAAAATCATTTTGAAGTTAGGGGTTGCAACCCCCATTTTCCGAAAACGAATGAAGTTAGGGGCATGAGAATTGGCCAAAAATTATTTTCAACAACTAGCAATATAATAAAGGCACCAATGTCGAAAAAGACGCCAGTGCAGATTCACAAGGAAACCCGGTGAGACCCTCTCTGCAAACCGTCCGAGTGCTTAAAAAAAATTGATTAAATGTGGCTCTCTCAATGCAGCTAATTTAATCGGCTGTCCAAAAAAAATTTGAGTGGTGCATTATGACATTAACTCCTGATCGAAACTGAAATGTTTGCTGGCCATAAGTAGCTGACCAACGAATTAATTCGGCTGACCGAATACATTTTTCTGCTCACAAAATTACGAATATTCTGCTAACCGTTTAAATATCCTTTTCAACACACTTGCTCATAAAGTGGCTCTATGGTCACCGCAATAGGGTTTTTCACCATTTTTTGAAAAGTATCTCAAATTGATCATTAGGTGAGAAAAAGTAAAAAATGTTTATTAAATTTTTTTTTGAAACCTATAAGTACCCCAAAAATACATTTTAAATTACCATTGTCAATTAGCGCGCGAAAACGATAGCCGCCATGATGCTTAGGTCGTGACGTCATTTCAGGAGTAAACAAACAGCTCTGTACTAAAATTTTGACACATATCGCGAACAAAATGTCATTGTTTACCACTATTGTGACGTCACCTGACAACCAGCATGGCGGCTGTCGTTTCAGACATTTGAATAACAGATTAAAAAGCTTGATTTTTGTAAATCAAAAATAAAATGGTTTTTCTCATTTTATTGTATAGAAATCATATTAAATCGATTACGTATTACAAATACCACAGTAAATAAGCAGTTTTAGATTTTTTCTAGTATAGAGTAAAATACCCTATTAGGCACAGAATGACACCCATAATCAAACTGTGACTTTTTCATTGCTATAACTCACTGTGAGTTATAGATTTTTTTAAAAATTTTATTGGTTGAGTTGCTTTGTTCTTAAAAAAGTTTTTATTCAAAAAAAAAGATCGTATTCAATAGAACAAATAAATTAATGTTCCTATGGCTTGCTCATTTCATGCAACTTCTTATTTAAATAGATAATTTTAACTCGTACGTGTTTAATAAATAAAACTTTCACTCAAATATAACTTTTGTTTTCTCTGTAATAAAAGAAAACTTTAAATTCCCCATTTTGTACGTGGCAGAATAGGCGTAAATCCTATGCGCCGAAAATAAAAAAAAAACCTCATCCCTTTAGTCTGTGGCCGATCGCAATGCGCGCGCATAGGAAAACTGATTAATTTTTCCCGCCATAGCGAAACATTTTTCACAACTCGTTTTCACTGTTGAAATGAGTTTTTATTGTTATTTTATTCACAAGTGTGTTGAAAAACGTCGTATGATACTCGTGTGTATTGATGATTACCGTCCTTGGCTCTCTTAAGACCCTCGCCTACGGCTCGGGTCTCAATGGCGCCTCGACGGTAATCACCAATGTTACACACTAGTACCATAATGTACTATTATTTATTAAAAATTTGTGTGCGTTTATAACATCTCACGCGATAAACTAATAAACAACTTTACAATTAATCTAAATAGAGAAAAATGCCAACATATCTTTCACCTAATATTTGTACATTATGTTTTATTTACTTCTGAGACTCTTCGACAGAGGAGACTACATCTACATATGCTACGAACATAGTTACAGTTTTATTATTTGTGTCGAACAAAGAAACTTTTAAGTTTAATCTAGCAAGCTATACTTTGTCTTCACTCCATCTTGTCCCCACGGAAGAACCAGCCAACTGCAATATTTACAGTTAGACTAAAATGAATCTTTTAGATTTTGTAATCTGAATCACTTTTATAATAAAAGGAAAAAAAGTATTGAGGCTCACCTATTCGTAGCTAAAGGATGCTCTCCTCGACCACCCTGAGTAGGGCGGGCAGCGGCCGCTAGAGTGGCCCGGTCACCTGCGGACAACACCCCCGATCACTCATGTCATGTTACAAACAAAGGCTAAACATGCATGAGTACATTTGTACCTACATACAAGTCCTTTTCATATTTCATACAAAAGAGTTAAACTTCGAAATATGAAATGTTAAAATTTGAGTAGTAAACAAAAAACTTCAATGTATCTTGGTACTAATACATACATAGAAGGTTACTAAATGCCTTTTTGACGTTTCATAAAAAGTAACTCGAATAAATAGCCGTCACGACACAAATAGAATATTAATTCGAGTTACTTTTTATCAAAAGTCAAAAAGGCATTTAGTAAGATATGATGACATGATTTAATAATAATTTTCAAAATTATAACATTTTTTTTATAAAATAAAAAAAATGTTATAATTTAGTAAGTCTCTTTGCGATCTCAATAAAGATAATAATATTTTATAATTGATTCTTGATTGAATTTTGATTATAGTCAGTTTCAGAACTTACATGTAAAATAAATGAAAACATTCAATAAAAAATATGTACGTACAAAGCATAATATAATTTACTGTTTCCAGGAGGAAAACTGTCAGTAAAATAATAAATCGCTACAAAAGCATATATTGTAAAATAATATAAGGAGTACGAATATAAAACGACTGTTTATTGTTTGTTTTTTACGATTGGATAAATTAAAATATGTTGATTAAGAAATAATAAATTAATGTTTCCAAAAGTTAAATAAATGGTTCTCTGTCCATCCTGTACCTATTCTATAAACTTTTTGTTGCTACCCCAAAACTGTTTGATACGTAAAAATTTAATTACATACTTAGGAGCGTTACTCTTAAATGTTTAATAGCTGAGAACTCATTCAAAAACGTTTAGAATGAAAAATAAAATGTACGTGCCAGTTGCTTTCAGCATATCATTTTATTATGTTTTTTGCAGAACACTTACTCGTACATATCTAATAATGACTGAATTTGGTAAAATAAAGGATTAAATAATTTTTACAACAAAGAAGCTGGTTAATAATAAAAATATTATTTTAAAGTGTTTTTATTATTTATTTATCCAGTTCAATTAGTTTTGAGGTTGTCAGAACGTAAGCACTAAGATTACAGGTTTGAAAAGGGATTGTGGGCGTCGTAGAAAAGGATTTGTTCGATTGTTTTCTCTGAGCTCAATGGATTGACGAGCTGCCTTGGATTCTGACAGGAGGGCTGAAACGTGACCTATTGTTGTCTGTGGATATGTGATGATTGTGTCAAATGTTTTAGACAAAGCTTGAGAACAAAGGCAAATCTTTATTCGTTAAGCCCATTCATCGTTGACAATTGGACAAGTAGTTAGGAAAAATAATTAGAAGTTATCGAAAAATAAATTAAGGTCACATTGTCCTAGCGCTTTTGTCTTCGGCTCTGCATAATAAGGTGAAATGGGGGTACATAACTTCGAAATAGTTTAAATAGGTTACTTTAGAGGGAAAAATTCAGTCAACAAAGTATTGAACTGCGCACATCTATTTTACCATTAAAATATGCATTATTTTAGATCGATAGATTTGAAAATCAGAAATGGTATCTAGAAATATACACTTTTATTAATACCTTTACTTGATTTTGAATGAAAAATGAAAAGATCAGAACAGTATGGATTAAATGATCAATGAGACGTATATACAGGGTGTAACAGAAAGGTGTGATAATACTTCAAGGTGGGCTTCTACTCATCGAACTGAACAACTTTTGTTCTACAACTTTGATCAAATCGCAAAATTTTTTTCGGAGTTTTCATACAAATCGATCAGCTGGCGAACCAAGTTTGTATGAAAAGTTCGAAAATTTCTTTGCGATTTCAACAAAGTTGTAGAACAAAAGTTGTTCAGTTTGATGGGTAAAAGCCCACCTTGAAGTATTATTACACCTTTCTGTTACACCCTATATATAACTATGAATATCCTAAATTAACCATGGATCCAATTTAATCCGGAAATAACACATTAGCAGTAACTTATCAAATCATATCTATCAAATTAAGTAGCTCGTTTGTTTTCTAATCGAGTTTTGAGTCTAAAGTTTATGGTCCTCATTTTAATGATTGAACGAAGTAATTTTCATAAATTTGGAGCCACGAAATGTGCCGTGACAGCTTTTTATTACTTATACATATGTACTGATATTGAATATTGTTGAATATTTTATAGTTGCGACTACCGGTAGTAGATCTATTATGGAGCTACAAAACTATCGAAATTCCGTAAGAGCCATGGAATTAATATTTCGGTTGGCAGTCTTGTTCATATATCGTGTGGTAGTACGTAATCAATGTACGACCGACTCAAACTTGACCGGAATTAAAAATATAATACATACGGATTTTCTTATACTTGCATATCCTACGGTTGCCGCAAAGGGGAGCGATAATGATCACTTAACTTTTTCAATTTTTCCACAACACCTGAATTTACTATAGTTCACAAACTGTTTGCATTATCTACGATTTGTTTCATATTACCAACATATACTAGAAATGCAAACTAAAGTTAAAACAAATTACCACCTTTCCTTAGCACAATGCGCAACTACAGAATGAGTAATGATTTGAAAACTGCGTACAGGTAAATGTATGATGATGACTCAAAACGCGAATGTATCAAAACTTCGGCTGGGGTTCAAACACGCAAACTCTCGGTAATTAATGGTGAACACAATATTAGTACCGGTGGTAAAAGGTGCAGGTTGTTTCAGGGGGTTATTCCACTATACTCTAAAAAGTTTTAGTAAATATTTTATTTATATTTAAATCTATCTACTCCACGGAATCTGAAAGATGTAGGTAGGAGTCTACAATGATAAAGCTTATAAATCTTAAAAATTTCTATGAAATTTCTCTATTTTATCACGAGTAAGGCACTGTCATCGATGGTAGAATCACAAACCGAAACTCTATATCATAAAACAAGAATTGGATAGGTATGAATGCCTAATGAAAGGAGAAATGAATGGGTCAAATGAGTGGGTCAGAACAGGAGCGAATGGCGATCCGTGGTTTCTGCCTACCCTAATATGAATATGCCTACCCTAATATGAATAAGGCGTGAGTATAATATGTACGTATGTATGTATGTAAATACCTGTGTTGTGGGTTCATGATGCTTTGCGCTGAACTTGATGGGTTCCTCGGGCGCGGAGAGCATCCGACGCGCCAGCCTCGCGAAGGTGCATCGGAATTGGCGACTCATGCTGCAGTACAGCACGAAGTTCACGGACGAGGTGAACAGTGCCAGGACGTCCATCAGGTCACCTGGAGACGAGGCAAAGATTTGTTTTATTTTAATCTTTCGCGTAAATAAGGAGTGAAGGAATATTATCACGGCATAAAAAAATCCAATTTGGAACTTTGGTGGTGATCGATTTTCGTGACCAAAAACTAATATTAATATTTCTTGAATATATCCAGCTGTTTTAGTATTTTTTCTCAACACCAATGTAGGTGCAGAAATAGTGTCCAAAAACTAATATTAAGCGGACCAGACACTATCAGTAATAATGACAGTATTTTTACATCAGTATACTGACATTCCATCGTTTAGTATGCGTCAGAACATCATTCCAACCACTACACTGTCAGTATAATGTCAGTATATGGTCATTACTTGAAAATACTGTCATTATTACTGATAGTGTCTGGTCTGCTATAATATTTCTTAAATATTTCCAGCCATTTTAGTATTTTTTCTCAACACCATTGCTGCCATAATATTAAAAATAATTTTCTTCTGTAAACATTCTACTGACTGATTCTGGTACTAGATATAATTTTATACGATTTAATATATCGATATTCATTGTTTATTTATCTCAAAAATGGCTCAATTTTAATATTATACGATCTCCCACATATTATTACCATCACACCAGTGTGATACCGGACGTTGTTTTTGAGAAAGTATAGATAAAGTAGATACCTTATCTCGGAGATCCAAGGTATATATTTTATTTCTATTTTTTTTGAAGTTTGTTTTCTAGTTAGCAATTCTAGTTGGCCGTAATTCTAGTTCTTATTGAGTTACCAACAACGGTGAAAGGTTACGCGAAAAAGTATGCACAGCGTGATTCAATTTTTATAATAAATGTTCCTACGTTTATAGAAAGAGGAGCATATCGCATATATGCACAGTGTATAACTTTTTATTTTCTATTAAAACTTTCTTCTTTGAACAAACAACGGTTGAAAATTCGCGCAACGTTTACTCTCAAAAAAAAACCAATTGGTTAAACTTGAATATAAAACATAAGAATCCAAATTAAATGAAATTGAAATTGCTCCATAATTAACATAATTTACGATGAAACAGAATATGTATTTATACGTATCTATTGAACATCTGTCTGTCAACAGATCATTTGCATTTCTCGGACCTTGTAACGGTCCCGGGTAAACAAATGTTCATACATAAGGGTTCGGAGATTCGCAACAGAGATATTCTAGATAGAAAATTCAAATAAGAAACAATACTTTTGTAACGGGAATTTTTTAATGTATTTATTCTTTACACAGCAAGGCAGAGTTATAGGTACTTACCTGAAAAATCTTGGGACTCTGATCGTAGTTTTCTCGAAAATAATGTAATAATAATATCGTAAAACGGATGTAACTCTGTCTTCCCGTAGGGTACAGGTTGGGTCATGAGATAATAAAGTTTCTTTGAGCTCAGAACGTGTAACAGTTCAGAAACAAATTTATTTTTCATCTGTATTGTATCTTTGTTTTCTTGAGACACAATAACTTATGCGGAGGTTCTGTGGAGGCAGATGTGCATGCAAAGAATACGAAACTTTGTCAATTTACGTAAGAGGGTTTATTGTTTTGTAAGTTGTATGTGGGGGATTTATTTTTTATGAAAAAGTCGGTTCAAAATTAAATATATGCATAAATCAAGACGACAATTTCCTTTATCTTCAATTTCTTCAGGAGATCCGAGCACTACTTAGAAATAATGCCGTTTTCAATTAAAATTCTGAAGAGATCTGAAATCCTAGAACTTAATTTTTATTTCTATAACTGTAAGGTCTGTGTTACATAGTATACAAGAGGCAACGGAATCCAAGGGCTGAAGTTTCGTGCATTAATAAGCGTGGAGGTCGGATTAAGAAGGTTGGATCATAGGCTTCTCGCATCTCGCCTATTGTAGCATTTCGCTGGAAACGTAGCAAACACCACGCACACACACATCACGTCTAGAATAATATTTTGGTTAGATACCGCTATATTACTTACATTTATTAGGTTTTCGTATGCTGCCCTCGCCTCCTAGGTGATAACAAGCAGATGGTATTGATAGCCAAGAATAGCATTAGGTTTCATTTGATGTTAGCTATTTTTCACTAAATATTGTTAAGCTATCATTTGAAATAAAAGTCTCTCCATTGTAATAAAGGTGAAAAACTAAAATAATGATATTTATATATCGTTATCAAGTTACATTCGAAAACAAAGCTCTTGTCAATCTACTGACGGCATTGTTTTCAGCAAAATACTAGCTTAAAAGATTGCACGTTGCAAACAAAGGCCAAGTAATTGGATCTTCAGAAACTCCATTAGTAAACCATTAGCTAAGGGTAAATAGCCAATAATGCAAATGTATATAAAACTTAGTCGACGGTAAACACGATTCATAGATTTTTTACAATTTCATACTGTTTAAAAGTACATTGTGTGTCCTGTAAAAATACTTTCATTTGGTTACCCTACTTCTCGAGAAATTAATTACATCTGGCAGTGCCCATAAGATTATCTAGCCGCGTCCTTTCTAAGCATCGGTTTTTAGAGAAGTTCATTAAAACTTTTGTGATCATATTTCTGATAATGTACCTACCCTACCTGCTGATATTCTTTTCAAATAAGTTTTGTCGCTGTTTATCAAAAAATATTTATAAGTAGTCTAAATATATTTTTTAAAGAAAAGTTTTATTTTTTGAAGTGATAAAAAATATGTCAATATTCTTTTTTAATAAATAGCTGTTT
The DNA here is from genome assembly GCA_958295455.1 of Coleophora deauratella. Lineage (NCBI taxonomy): Eukaryota > Metazoa > Arthropoda > Insecta > Lepidoptera > Coleophoridae > Coleophora > Coleophora deauratella. The sequence goes on along the minus strand of OY282391.1, from coordinate 12,464,262 downwards.
TAATGAAACAAAAGAAAAACTTAATTCATGACTTTACGATGAAATTATGCATCAAAAGTTGCTATTTCAAAAATTTTTTGGGTTCCGGACCTCAAATAGGAAAAAAGGAACCCTTATAGGATCACTCGTGTGTCTGTCTGTCTTTCCATCTCTTATAGCCTATTTGCTCTGAATCTACTGGACCTACTGGATTAAGTTGAAAATTCGCGCAACATTGACTTTTTGAAAAAACTAATTGGTTAAACTTGAATATAAAACATAATAATCCAAATTAAACAAATTTGTTCCATAATTAACTTAATTTACGATGAAACAGAATATTTAAGTATTTACACGTATCTATTGAATGTTGCCAATGTGGCCGGAGGGGATTTTTGTGAGCCAAATACAGAAATACTGTAATCGGCCGATATTCGGTTGCCGCTCGGTATAGCGAGAGTGTGTCCATATAAAATACATGTAATATTAGTTGACTGTGCTACGGCCGACTAGACGACGCTCGGCTCGGACCCAACACGGTCTAGCAAATCAGAAAAAAATAATTACCGTGTGACATATGAAATTAAAGGGCTCAGTTAAGGATCTTGTATAATAAAAAAATAATTAAGGAAATAGAATTCCACCCTTATCTACGAAATTACTGAGGCTAAAACTTTGAAAAAAAGCAGAAAATAGTTCTTTACTTATAAATTACAGGAAATAAGAACCTATAAGAAGTCTATGGTCTTAAAATAAGACGGTAAAATTTCCAATTTCGTTTGTTTGTTTGTACGGAACCCGCGGTGTGCGAGTTAGACTAGCACTTCTCCAATTTTCAAATAAATTTTGTTTCTGACATTTTGATAAAAAGTAACTCAGATGCACTCGCCTTAACACAACATAGATATAGCAAAAACTGGTGAATATAAATAAATACAAAAAAAATGAAAGAAAAACATCCATCATATCCTTAAGGATATGGTTAATTGAAATATAGATAGATAGATTAGATATTATAATATTTAATCTATCTATCTTACTATGCTTATAATAAAAAAACGTAATGTGAGTGTATAGCTTTATGGGTGCTAGGAAAGGGCAAACGCCAAATAAAAGATCATGATGTAAAAGGATTCAGCAACTCTAACTGACAGCTGTTATTGTAGTGTAGGTACTTAAATATTTTTCAGCTTAAGTAGTTTTAAAGTATCAGTCGCTTCATATGCATTTTTAGGTATTTTACCCAACTGATGTTTAACTTTATATGAATATTCTATGTATATTTTCTGAAAGTTGCACTCAGGATTTTATAATTCAACTAGGTTATAATTCCTGGTGCATTCGCCAGAGATGACACAGGCTAAGCGAGCCGAGAGAGCCACTTTACCTGTTTACCGTGTAAAGAGCATATTATACAGGTGATTAAAAATGTCTGGAAATATTTTAACAGTGGCATCTACTATTCTACTCATTAAACAGAACAACTTTTTCCGAAAAACTCATGGTCAAAAAGAAAAATAATGGATTTCCCATACAAAGTTCATCAATCAGCTGACGGATTTGTATAAGAGTCCAAATTTGATTTTGCTTTTTTCGTATGATTTTAATGGGGAAAGGTGTTCAGTTTGATGAGTAGAAGCCACTGTTAAAATATTGCCAGACATTTTATCAACCTGTATGTAACTCAACCACTCAGCGCACTCAAAGTGGTTTTAATTGGCATGTAGCACAGGGATATTAAGTCAGTATTTGCTATTAACACAGGTATATAAAGGAGTGTTTTTACAATAAACACGCCAAAAATCTTATTTGCAAGTACTAAATCTCAAATCAATGACTACTTATAATAAATACATTTTTGCCGATATACTATAACTTTATTTATACAGCCTACAGAAAAACAAATGAAAACTGCGAAGTATTTCTCTTCGAATAATATAGAATCTTTGGGAATACTTCGGAATAATGCCAGAGTATTCAAATTGGTTAAATATTGAAAGTACCTAGCAAGGAGATTTTAACTATGAAGCAGGAAAAAAAACCTAAATTCATTCAATTTATTTAAAATTGTTGAATACTTTTCAAATGTTGAAACCCTTTGATATTTATTGTAGATTTCAGTATGTAAATTAAATATAACTCATGTTCAAATTATAACTCAATTTTTGGTCAACCTAGTTAAAAAGGCCTCCCCTTAGTACCTTCTATCCGAAGGTGCCAATGACGCTTGCTGCATTTCCTGGTAGCGAGATGCGCTAGTCCAAAAAGAGTTCGACCTAGGGTCCAGGCCCTTCTCCCTCATACGGCGCCCTACATCGCACGTAGATAACTTAGCCTCGGAGCCCCATGAACCCTCCGTTTTGAAAGCGATCGGAACGAATTCATGATTCGGCATCAGAAATACACACACATATTTCGTGTGTTTCCGAACGGCTGCTGTCTCGGCCGCTGACCCAGCGTGCACTGTCTCCAAAATGGGATGCCACAGCAGATTTTCTTCTATGGAATCAAAGTGAGCCCATCTGGCCGCTTCTCGTCAGTGCAGAACAAGCCACGGGAGAAGATTTCCTTATAGTTATTAAAAAAACAAAATTAAAAAGCAATTTCTACAATTAAAGTTATTCAGTTCCATAAGTAGAACGGGTACCCTGTAAAAGTTTCCAAGAGTGGTATTTTTACATTGTATAGAATATTGAATACATACACAACAAAGTCTCTTTACCGAACATGTTGTAGCAACTCTTGAAGAAGTCCGGCGCGACGGCGCTGGCGAGGCCCAGCAGCCCCTGCGGCACCTCGGTGGAGAGGAACAGTCCCAGCACCGCCAGAAGCATGCGCGTGGTGCGGTCGGTGCGGCTGGCCCGCCGCGCGCTCGACTCGTCCGCCAGACACTGCTTCTCGGCCTGTCATAGACATGTGAACAGGACTTTAAAAAAAGTAGGTAGCATCTTAAATAAAGTATACACATGGTTACACATCAAACTATCCTATGCGTTGGCAAAAAATATGACGTTTACACGTAAAGAAATAAATGATTTTGATTCTTTCGTGCGCTATGAACGTTTTGAACGCGCGGCGGGAACGAGAAAGGGATTTCCTACGATTATCTGTATTGTATTTAGCATAGTTATGTTTATATTATATATAGGGTGGAACTAATCCGAACTTGGCCCCCGTGGGTTGAGTAAAGGCTAACTCTCTCTATGTATGGCAAGAGACCCGTAACAGCCCAGCAATGGGGACCATAGGGGTTGTTAACGAATAACTAACATTTAAGTGAACTACATCACGTACATTTCACCAACATTAGGTCACACTTTGCAACACGGTAATGTCTATGTGTACAAAATATTTTCAATCTTCATTTAGTAAAATGAAATATAATTTCTTAAGTCTTAAAAATCTTTAAATCTTTTTTATAGGTTTCCAAGTTTTTACCAAAGAAAAGACGTCAACAGCGATATTTTTTAAAAGTTTTCACTTATATAAGCAACTTAGGTTTCATGATTAAACAGTTTTATAAGTAAGTACATAACATTATCAAACTGAAGTCCTTTTGCTTTTTTTCATAATAAAGACCCATTTTCCACGCTAGACGATAAAGGACGTGATTTATTATACAAACCATTAAAATAAGGCCCAAGTCCTACTACGTATATATCACTCAGCTTTAAGATATCTTACCTATTGCATTCATTTCAATTCAATGCGACGTATTACATTATTATATAAACTATTGTAATAAAAGCGTCTTAAAAGTAGGTTTCTCTTGGAGAGCAGACTGTTAACGAATTTAAAGGTCAAACATTTTTGGGGTTGGTTGCCGGGACCGAGCACTGTGTTCTGTTGTGTTAATTTTACAATTATTATTACCGTCTTAGAATAGTTTCAATGAGTTTTTTTGTAATGGAGAAACTGCTGTGATTCAGTTAATGCTGTAAGCGATAGTAAGAAGATGATTAACTCGGGGACAGCTCCGTTTTTCGAGTTCCAGGAGCAAACCACCACGTGGAGCGTTTTTAAGTTCCCATCAATGTTAGAGGCGTGACCTTCACTTAGGGCTGCCATCCGTCCGGGTTTCCCCGGATTTGTCCTAGTTTGGAGGGCGCCGGGGACCGTCCGGGCGGTGTTCACAAAAAGTGTCTGGGTAAAACCTCCGGGGGACACAAAGGGACAACGGGAAGGGGGTGCAAGCGGGTTATCTCGTACTCCCAAGACATGAAAAATATTCAGAACAGATACGGAAAAACCAATTAAAAAAATTGCGCTTGCTTTGCGCTTGCTTCGCTTACACTTATTTGCTGATAAGGCCTACTTTATGCATGGTTTGCATGCATGGTCCTTGCCCAATTGCTCACCGTAATTACAAAACTGATAGATTATGTGTAGAGTATACCGGTGTGTGTGTTTGTGTGTATTAAATCTGAATAATTTTTAATATTTTTACATATTGGCTAGGGCAGGTCCATATTTTTTACCGTTGATTTTAAACAATAAACAAGCTGTGAATGAAGAATATATTATATTTTTGTATTTGTTGCAAAAATAAGAAAAATATATACTGTCCGGGGAAAAAATCCGATTTCACCCAAATGTCCGGGGTTTTAGAAGTTCTTGTCCGGAATCCGCAGCCCTACCTTTGGTGTTTCGCAATTTTTTTAATGAAGAGTCTCCCAAAGACTCGCTTATCTCGTTTTGCTTGATATTGGCAAAATCACTCTTTATTGATTTTGAATGCCAAATAGAAAAGAAGAAGAAGAAGGAAACATTATTATAGATTACGAGTACCTAAGTATCCTTGTCTGATATCAATTTAAAAGATCATAGCGCTCGCTATTGATTAAGTGAGAGCCCAGCAAATTGATATTTTATAGTCACTCCACCGTGAAACAACTGATTACTTCCTTATTTATACCGTGTTTTTTGTAGTGAGAGCTTGATCAAGCTAAATTACGTTGTGAATGAAAGTGTTAAATAAAAAAGAAATCCATTTAAAAACGTTAAATACCCAAATTTCATGTAGATTTAATCTAGGTCAACCAATAAATAACTCTAATACATTTTCATTCAACTTCTCCTAAACAAGTATTATATTTACGATAGTAACGGTAAAGGAAATTTATTAAGATTTCGTTTGCGAAATAAAAATAAATGGTACAGTCAGCCTGTGCATACTTTCTCGCGAATGATTTTACCGTCTGGCATACACATGGTTGTCATTGGATCGCAAGTGTCGAAAAGTAAAGAGGGCGTATAAAATAGTAACATACAAAGCCCCATTAATATCATTAGAGCCATTTTTAAGAAAACATAACTTCGGTATGTGTGAGAGGTACCTTATTCAGATTGTTCCAGGAGTAACCAACTATCTAGTGTAGTAAAACATATAAATATATGGAACTGAACAAAGTTTCGTCAAAATAGTTAGTCCCATTTTTAGAAAACAAAATGATGTGGTTTTTAAAAATTCCATTAGTAAAAATAACAAAAAAAACGGCTGGAGATAGGATTTATTTTTAGTTTTTTGGGCTCTATTCACGACAATCGATCCCCATCATAATCTCATATTGGTTTCTTTTTTCCATGACAATACTTCCTTACTCCTTAGACGTTCATATATTTTTGTTGAGCTAAGTGAGCTAATAAATTTAGCAGTCAAAAAGTAAAATAACGTAACCATGTTAGTCTTACAGTGAGATGGAAAGTATCGCAATATGTCCCGCAAAACTCTACTGCCATTTACAGTTGAAAAATAAGTTTTCCACTTGATAAATACTCAATTCGCAGCGGGGCGAGATTTCGCAGACTCCCAGCTGGATGGCCATTTCAGTAATGAACTATAAGTGAGTCACGTAAATCTCTTGACATATTCAATACATGAAAACAGAGTTTTTCTTCTTACGAAAATAGTACATACACGCTTTTCCAATTTTTCAAGCCTGGATGGAACCGTAACTTGTATTTCTGCTCCAAGCGCATCAGATAAAATGTGTAATTCCAGCCTTGCTTTGCTTTAAAGATAGGCATTGGACAGTTGAGAAAGCTTCCGTCTAACTTTAATCAGTAAGATTGGGGCGTAGCGTCACGAAACCCAGACTTTTTAAAATGCCTAGTTCAGGCACCAGTCGATTTTCCTAAGATGTACAAAATTACATATTTCATTAATGTCACCACAAGTAGATTAAATCGGAAAGCGAACTCTGGCTGCTGGGATAAGAAATCTGTCACCAGACTGTCTTATTTCATTACATCATATCATTATGTGGTGCGAAAATAAACTGTTTTTTTTATTTTAATATTGTATTAGACGGGATGAGTATCAATCAACATAGAGTATGATTTGCTCTTGAATGAAAACCTATACAATTCTATTACTCTGATCGAAATAATTTGTTGGTTTAGGATGTTTTGTTTACCAGACTAGTAATACTCACTGCAGGCAAACGGCTAAGATTGATCAGCTTTGTTAATTTTCGTTCAAAACACGTGCTGTAACCACTATATTTTGTATGTAAGTAGATGTACGACAATGTATAACATTTAACATCTTTTGAATTTGGGTTTCATAATAGTAGTAGTATTTATAAATCCAGTTTCTAATTCTTGTATCGTATATATTTTTAGGAAACGGAGATAAATGACAATTGCAGTGTTACCAATTCATGCTGAATACTTATGTTATTGTTGTCGGCAATAAATCATTAACGTTTTTACCATTGTGAAACATTTGCAGGGTTTTTTTAGAAAACCTCGCGAGTGCACACTTTATAACTCGTGTAAAAGAACATTGGTCAATACTTCAGGTCAGTAGCTATGATTTGTGTTCGGCGTTTGATACTTTCACAAATCAGCAACCTGTTATGTAATTTACGAGGTAGAATTAATTTCGAGCGCGAAAATCTGAAACATATCAAAATTAAGTGCCTAAGAATACCTGCATTTTTAAGAAGTTTTAAGTTAATTTTACGCCTTCTTTTGCAAATCGTCCTCTAGTAATATAATTTATGAGTAAATTGTTATAATCGAATGAAGATTAGCAGCATTATGTGACCTCTCTTGTGCGTAAAACTGTATTTATTTATTACATAAAGGTACGAAGTGTAATCTATGGAACACCAAATAGCACTGCAAGGAATTGCTCGAGCCCCCCAGATGTAGTCGGTGCCCCTGTACATTTGCACCATTAACGTATTAACTAACTAACTAACATTAACTTTGATATTATATCAAAGTTTGTGAGAAATTAAGAAATACACAGGACTGGATCACTGTGGACTGGAGACGACTCGGCATTAACATCAATGACGAGTACATTACTCATATTTGATTTGTTAACGATGTGGTGATCATGGCTGAGCCCACAGAGGATTCAGTAGAGCCTCCCAACAAGTGGGTCTTAAAATAAACATGGAACAAGACGAAAATTATGTAAAATATCCAGGTTAAGCCCACCCACTCCTCTGAAGGTTGGAAACTCTACACTCAAAGTTGTTGATCGAGTAACAAACATACAAAAATTCAAATATACCAACATCCAAACTTTCATATTTATAATATTGGTAGGATTGACCCTGCAATTTTTATCGACTAAAATAAGTAGACGTATGAAGCAGACAACTTTCTTTTACTTTGACCACCAAAAATGAAAAAGAAAAAGTGCCTTCTTAAAAGTTTTGAGACCTTGTAGTAGTTGTACAGTCAGCAACTTTGATCTTCATCAGGAGTATAATACACACTTACAACCTTTTAGACTTTCACGAATAATTCCTTTGTCTGTAAGAAAGATAGACGTCTCTTCAGTTTTGTCTGCTGAGTTAACCTTTTGATGTCTTGGAGACGTCACTGAGTAATCACTACACTGTACGTACGTATAATTATACTAAGGGAGAATTCTTAATGCCTTCTACACCATCACATACGTTCGCGTACTTTTATGTATCAATTAAATTATTAAACGCGTTAATGATAACGTAAATTATGTATTACTTCGTCGCGTCTACGTAAATAATTGAATATTGAAATATATCAGATATTAGCTTGATTACCGACATCACAGTTGTAATATGAATTCATTTATTATCTTTTTTTGTGTGATAGGTGGCAAACGAGCAGACGGATAACCTGATGGTAAACTTAGTTGTCAAAACATCAGTGCAGTGCAGTCAAAAAATCAGCCGAAAACACAACCGCCAAAGATAGATCCTGTGATTTGTGCGTGCGCGCAAATCATGAGATGATCGTCGTAGGCGACGGGGCGGGTTGTTTTTGCTTACTGTATGTATTCTTCGACATTACATTATTATTGACAGTAAATAAAGGTGTCTAAACAAGTAGTCTCAACCAATATCTTCAGGTACATATTAATCGCTGTGGGTGTATCCTTACGAAATCTTTGGCGGTGTATTGTAGAGGCACTCCTTTAGATAAATCACGCTCGCTCCTTTCACGTCTTTTTACAATATAAGCAGAACCACATGATCGTTTCCTTCGTAATTACTGAAAACACAAAACGAGGTCGAAAACTGACCAAAAATTTATTAAAGTTCTGCTACTAATCTGAGGTCATTTAAAATATTTGAGCTCGCTTCGCTCGCGTTTAACACAAAAATCTATTCTGCTATCTGGTAAATAGCATTACTGTGGGGATATACGCAAATAAGAGCATAAAATTGACTTAAAACTTCTTAAAAATGCAACAAATCTGACGATTTTTTTATAATTCAATTTTTTCGCGCTCACTTCGCTCGCGCAATTTTGCCTATTAACACTGCGTTAAGTACTGTCAGAGAATTGGAGGGATAATGCAAAGGAGCGTGATTTTTTTTATTTGAAAAAATTAATAACACAATTTATAATGGATAAAACATTGTTTTTTTTTTCAAAAATGGCTCTGATGATTTTGGAAGTTCTTTGTTAATTGTTCTCAAGAATGACTTTAACTAATTTAATGAAACTTTATATGTTACTGTACGGAGTACTTACTATACTAGGATATTAATTATTCCGGTAAATATCAAAACAAGGTACCTACGACACAAACCCAGACTATTTATTAATATTTTCGGATTAGTGCCGGATTACCATATTAGCAAATTAAGTAAACGCTTAGGGCACCACGTCTCGGGAGCACCATAATGAGCACCGAAAGATAATGTCTCTCATATGAAAGTGGAGCAAAGATGCCTTCCCTAAAGAACTTCTTAAGATGAATTTAAAATTTTCGCGTAAAGATAAATTGAAAAAACTTTGCGCTCTCTCAGCTCGCGCTATTTTTATACATATATATTAATGTGCCCTAACTACCACGATAAGCCGAAAACTGTAACACTTTTAAAATAAGTAAATAAAAAAGTGCTCAGTTTGTCTTAATGTAACCTTTGTACAAGTTACCACAGTATGGACACTCTCTGTCGCTTTGTGAAGGCTACCTCACCCCCCCCCCCGTGTGAATTTTAACCCAGGTACCAAAAAAAGTCATATAATGGTCGCGGCAACTTAACTTATTCAGCATTTTAGCTCCTGACATTAGTCATATAAACGCAATTTGGTCAGTATTTCAGTCATATAGAAGTCAGATAGTGAAGTCGTCATGCAAGTTGTTAACTCATCATATTATTATCGCCCACGTGACTTTCTCGTGACTAATTTGCTCTATAATTGCAACTTGTATGGCTTTTATATGACATGTTTGTAATTTAACAGCGACAAAGTTGTAGCTGAAGTTGACACTTTCTTAAAAAAAGAAGATCCGTTATGTGTGGTGATGTACAGTTAGAAATTGACTCATTTTATTTTAGCTCAGACTTGTATTGGATGCGGATACCTAACATCGCATATGACATTTCGACCCATGCATTTGTTATATCGGACAAAACTATTAAAATACTACATAACAAAGATTTTATCTACGGAACCACTTCCTGAAATGCTGTTTTCCCCTTCAGCGCATGAAGTAGCGGTTCTTTGGTTACAAGTGGTTTCGGACATCGCTATATGACATTTTAGTGTTATAATAATCGTATAAATGAAACTTACAACACATAATTGCAGAATAATAGCAACGACGTTATAAAAAAGATATGTAAGATGCCTTTACTCTATGAAACAGTCACACATATGTCGTATAGAGGTGACTTATGCAGCATAACCCTATATGACTTTGAATAAACGTTTATACGACGTCTTTATATGACTGCAATGCTGTGTAACTAAAGTGCTGAATAAGATGCTTTTATATATAAGGTTTTCTATAATTCGCGTTTATATGACTTTTTTAGAACGTATTAGCTGAATAAGCTTAATCTTATATGACTAGTTTGCTCATTGGGATTAACACATGTACAGACATGAAGGAATGTCTTTCTATGTAGAAACAATACCACGATATTTGTATGAAGTGGCCGGGGTGTAACTCGTAACAATGTAAAGTACATAGTATCAAAAGCATTCAATAGATTTTGTGTGAATTTGTATAACTTTTGTTACCTCTGATTATTGATTTCGGTTCCTCAATTAAGAATTAAAAGATACTTGCTGATTTATAAAATTTGGAATTCGTGAATAATTTAAACACTAAGAGGCGACCTGGCTGTAGAGTTTCCGTTCAGAGGTTAATTCCTTTCAAATTGCAGGTAATCGAATTGCCCCTTGAAGTTATTTTAGAGAGATATTATACAGAAACCAGCTTTGATCACTTGGTATTTGCTTTTACGAACATTTGGAATAAGATTATTTAACACTGAATTAAATAATTAATGTTTTTACAACCTATCTTTGCAGATAGCAAGCAAAAAATATATTGGCCATTTCATTTATAGCCTATGTTTACCAATCGCATGATGTAATTATTAATAATAATTAATTAATTTTACCTTCAATCCTACTATTAATAATGTTTGACAATTATTAATTCTTTACCGTTACCGTGTACCGAGATATTCGAAGAAGCTAAGAATAATTTAAATATAAATTCACAACATATACTTGACAATATTAATATGAAGGGGGTTAGGTTAGAGTAGGGGGTGGTTCGGGGCTATTTTCATCAATAAATGTTTTTTTTTAAATGTAATACATATCAGAATGTACAACTTTGTACCATTAACGCATATTTTTAAAATTTAATATTTTTTTATTCATAATAAATAAAACATATTAATCATACAACTGTTTTATTTATAGTATATATATACTAGAGATAATCTGCAAAAAAATCATTGTTGTATTCCAAGTAATAAAAAAGTAACAGATTTTTGAGACGGTACGCACGCTTTGGCCCCATAGTGCATGGCCTGGATTTGAATCCAAACTCCTCATCAAAGGACGCCTAGTAATCAATATACTTAGTGTAACTAGCCGTGGAGCTATCGACAGATTTTTGAGCACACAGTTCACCTTTTTATACAGGATGCTAAAAAAAGTGCGTTTGAAATTTTAAGGGGTTACTCAGAATCAAGTATAGAATCCAGGAAAAATATTGAAAAAATTCGCTCTTCAATTTTTTTTTGCAGTTTTTCATACAAATTCTCGATTCACTATTTAGATTCAGTATGAGAATCTGAAAAAAATAATTGAAGAGCGGATTTTTTCAATATTTTTCCTGGGTTCTGTACTTGATTCTGAGTAACCCCTTAAAATTTCAAACGCACTTTTTTTAGCATCCTGTATAAAAAGGTGAACTGTGTGCTCAAAAATCTGTCGATAGCTCCACGGCTAGTTACACTAAGTATATTGATTACTAGGCGTCCTTTGATGAGGAGTTTGGATTCAAATCCAGGCCATGCACTATGGGGCCAAAGCGTGCGTACCGTCTCAAAAATCTGTTACTTTTTTATTACTTGGAATACAACAATGATTTTTTTGCAGATTATCTCTAGTATATATATACTATAAATAAAACAGTTGTATGATTAATATGTTTTATTTATTATGAATAAAAAAATATTAAATTTTAAAAATATGCGTTAATGGTACAAAGTTGTACATTCTGATATGTATTACATTTAAAAAAAAAACATTTATTGATGAAAATAGCCCCGAACCACCCCCTACTCTAACCTAACCCCCTTCATATTAATATTGTCAAGTATATGTTGTGAATTTATATTTAAATTATTCTTAGCTTCTTCGAATATCTCTTTAGAAATAATTTCAGATGGAATCAGATGTATGGAAAATATCGTGGAAAACATCTTCTTTGAACTGGAGCACTTTCTTGCGTGGGTTAAAAAAAAATTGTAGTCTCTGTTACGCGAATTCTATGCATCTTCAGACAAATGTCCAATAGGCAAAACTACATGCATAGCATAGTGTCTTATTATAAATATTTTCTCCACGCATTAAGGTCTAATGAATTGAAGCCGGCGTAAGACATCATCTATGTTTTTCCACATGTAACTGACCAGCATGTCTTATATATTCCCCAAACCTTTTTGGATGAACAAATACAAAATATACTTAACATATCCATATTTCCGTAATTACTCCGCATTCTTTATTTTTTTGAAGTTCTGTGACGAATCTTCAAAGGGTAAGGATGGTCGAGCACGATTTCCAGTTAGTATTGAAGAGAAATTCGAAGACCTTCTTCATCAAATATTACTTCAAAGTCATAGTCTTAGCGCGATGAAATTTTTATTTTTGTTCTATTATCTTTTGCCCAACGGTCTTAGAATTGAGAAAAGAAGATATTTTTATTACTTTTAACTCCCTGTTGGCTTTTGGAAGATAATAAATTATGGTTATCTATTGCAACTAAGTAAATGTCTTTGAACTTCTTCAGATGTCTTTCCCTAGTTATTAAAAATCACTTAGTTCGCATTGAGTAACAACAAATTCACCCATATAACGGTGATTTTGGAAGCAATTGACGGTGTATTGAAAACTTTGAGGTACGATATGAAACTTCAAGCCATTTATAGTAATCCCATATAAGCGACGACGTGTGCAAAACTGTTATGAATATTGCACCCACGAGTGTGGCTTACTTGTTTATTACTTATTGTGATATTTCAACTTTTCATCACTTTCCACTTTTTTATGGACCTGGTCAGCGTTGATAACAAACATAACATCGGTTATCATAAGAATACCACATTTTTCTAACCACAACAAATAGGTACTTGGGTAGGTACTTAGATGTAACTTAGGTAGGTATAGGTACTTGGCTAGGTACTTAAAATTTGTTGACAGTAAATAAACGCTATGCTGTAATGTATTTCAGCTTAAATTGCTCAAAAACCCGTAAGAAACTAATATTAACGATTATTTTTTAATTCGCCATATTTACCACATAATGTTTAAACGTGTTTCATCCGAAGGGGGGCAGATTGGGGCATAATAATATTTTTGCCTCATGTTATAAATAAAATTCGTAATTTAATGAAAGTAAAATCTCAACATGGGCAAACAGGGGTAACTGTCAAAAGTCTATTCAAAGTTTCAAAAACAAAAAATTTTTGAATGCGGAGAAAATATTTTTTTACAACTCACTGTAAAACTACTTTTGATTGTTAATGATTTATTTGAAGAGTAAAGATATGACCTTTTCAAAAATATACAACACATATATATTTCTCCTAAAACCGAATCACAATGGACATCGAAATTTCGCGGTTCTCTATCCTACTTAGATGACATAATTTCGATCGACAACTTTAAATGCAAGTTTTGAATGTAAAAAATGTGTATTGATACATATTTTTTCTATTCTCTAGTATCTTGAACATTATTTTATGCATATCTATTTAAAATATCGTAAAAATCATATTTATATAAAATACATTTTTGAGACGGTACACACGCTTTAACTTAAGTGGCAGTAGGCAGGGCACATAGCTCGTAGAACAGATGGCCGTTGGGGCAGTAAAGTTCTCGAATGGCGACCGCGCACCGGAAGGCGCAGTGTGGGCAGGCCCCCGACTCGGTGGACCGACGACCTGGTAAAGGTTGCAGGAAGCCGCTGGATGCGAACCGCACACAGGACCGGTCGGTGTGGAAATCCTTGGGGGAGGCCTTTGTCTAGCAGTGGACGTCTTTCGGCTGATAGATAGATAGATAGACACACGCTTTGGCCTCATAGTGCCATGTACCACTGACATTTGTGAAACTTATGTAAAATAACATAATAATACCGATTATTTTAAACGGTGAACGAAAATATTGGGAAGAATCCTGCACATCGGATTACTAGATGTCGCGTATACGAAAGTGGCGTTTCACAAGTCCAAAGGCGTAAAGAAATGTGCTGTAGCAAGTAACCTTATCCTAATTGCAACAACAGGCGACTGCCTTCTTTGAGACTGAACTAATTTTATTTTTAATTACGTCATCATAAGAGAGGGAGGACTAACTTCAATGTTGATATAAGTATATTTTGCGACATGCCAATCTAAACTGTCTTATTAATACATATTTTATAAGGTGCTTTTAAAATATCTGCCAGCGCTTAAACTAGGGTGTTAATTCAAGAACCTGAACAACTTTCCCATAGGAAACCATAGTCAATTCGCAAAGAAATGATGCACTCTGAGTCAAACCCCACTTTGAGCTCCGGCAGATATTTTAAGACCACGCTATATACCTACCTACGAATTTTATTTTTTTACAAACAAAGCCGGCACTTAGCAAGTGTTTCTCACAAACTGCCAGTAACTATTCACATTCGTATAATAAATAAATAATGCTGATATATTTATTGTATTTGTGTAAAAGTAAGAAGCATTTTTAATCGATCTTAGATTATTCACAGTTGCTCGCCAACTGGGCTCTTGGTTTCAGCTAAACAAATAGCGATTCAACTAAATCATCTTACGTATTGCGTCGTTCGACATTCAAACTTTGCAATATACTTATTACTGACTTTGTAAAATCCCACGCCGAACACTCCATATAAATGTTGGGTTTCATCACCTACTACTACAACTTTAAATAAAAATATCACGATGTAAATGTGTGTGTGTGTGTGTGTGTCTGTGTGTGTGTGTGTGTGTGTGTGTGCGTGTGCGTGTGCGTGTGCGTGTGCGTGTGCGTGTGCGTGTGCGTGTGCGTGTGCGTGTGCGTGTGCGTGTGCGTGTGCGTGTGCGTATGCGTGTGCGTGTGCGTGTGCGTGTGCGTTTGCGTGTGTTGCTAAGCTAAACAATCGTCACCGGATTTTAACCGCAGGGTGGGTGAGGTCGCCTTTAGAGAGGACGAGAGGACTGTGGTACAATCGAACCTTTTTTCGTGTGAACTTGTGAAGGTTTATTTATTTTATACCATCCCACCACATGGTAAGCGAAGCAGAGAAATAAATAAATCACCTGAAAAAAATCACAAAGGCTTGACAGATACCCATCAACAATGTATGTAACGCATGAAAATAAATTAGCAAACCATTGGCAACTCTTTTGTTTAAAAAAAGGGTTTACCAGGCTTTGCGAAGAGTGGCTTTCATATAGCCTCCATTAGGGATTTGGCAATCGTTATTAGTGGAGTATTGCCTTTTTTACTTCTTTCTTCTTATATATATGACTTTTAAAGTAGCGCTTCTGTTTTTGACATAGACGTAGAAACAAATGGACGACGGGTCTTCTAGTACATAACTCACGAAAAAAGCGTCCACTGTTAACCTATACACACGTAGTAAGATGCATAGAAACGACACATTTGAATTTAGATCGTGTGTCATTGCATTACCGTTTATTTTTGTTTGCAATAATTTATCACCATACGAAGCTTCGACTGGAACGTACTTCACCTTACGGAGCTTCGAGTGAAGACAAAGAAGTAATGGAGTAGCTTTCACTTATAATGTTTTTTTTGTTGACTATGTTTTATAAGTATTTTTTATTTTGCAGAGTCTTGTTTATTTTTTTTTATAACAAACACAGAAACACGCTTAAATATGAATTATACAGGGTGAAAATGATTTGAGCAAACAAAGTGAAATTTTTTTCGGAACAAAGTATTCCTCTCGTCTCGATTCGGCTATAATTTTTTTCCATAGTGCACAATGTATAGGATCTTGGAGAAAACTAAAATAAATAAAATATTTCATGTAATAAAAACAATAAAAAGTAACAAAATATTTTAATAAAAAAGCTTTATACTTAAAAGCGACTCTATAAAATTTTTGTTCCAAAGTTGTGATGTTCGATTGTTCGCTCATGGAAATCAAGCTAAATGAGTAATTCAAATTAAAATAAACTACTGTGTTTCTTAGCAAAACAATACTTTAAAATGATAAAGCAAGAGTTTACTTACCGGAAATATGATACTCCATCCTGTTTTTTCACTTTAATTGAATAGTTTTTACAACTTTTCACGACGCAGTACGCTATTTTGGACGCGCAGTCAGCCGGCCGACAAAATGAAGACTGGAGCGAAATTACAACTCTTTTTGCGTTTTACTACTCTTATGGTTCGGACACTTTTGAGCGCTGACCCGAAGTCCATTTGTTTCTACGTCGATAGTTTTTGATCATTATTTATATTTATGTCTACGATTTTCACGAAAGCCACTAAACGGAGTCGGGTAAATTGTTATTGGTGGTATCTTTAAAGTCATTGCTTGATTTTTATTTTTTTCCGGTTTTCGCGCATTTCATAGTGGTTTTCAATATTTTGGTATTATATTTATTACTTAAGCAATACTAATGGGATAGTTAGCGTCGTTTGTTGATGTTTTAAGTATAACCGATACATTTTACTTGATTTTGTTTTAAATTTTATTTTTGTGCTTGAATAATACATGATAATGTTATCAAGGTAAACAATTATTGTTAAAATCTTAATTTCGACAAAAAATATATAAGGTGCTACTTTATTAGTGCCCGATATTTTAGTCAGTGCTCCTACTCCTGATTCTGATCAACTTTCCTCAAGGAACCCATAGTCAAATCGCAAAAATTTTTTTGGGCTCTTCATACTAATTTAGCCGCTCGGCTGATCGATTTGTATGAAGAGTCCAAAAATTTTTTTTCGATTTGACTATGGGTTTCTTGGGGAAAGTTGATCAGAATCAGGAGTAGGAGCACTGACTAAAATATCGGGCACTAATAAAGTAGCACCTTATATAATTCAATTCAATTCAATTCAATTCATTTCAGTATGATTTATTGTAATAAATATAACACAAACAACACATTTATACACATTTTAAACATCACCACAAAATACATAGAAACAGAAGGTCCGCTCAATACGCTCACTAAAGTGGGTGCTACACAGTCGCCAACAAGCACTCCAACCAAGGTGACATTCGTTGTTTCCAACCGTGTAGACCGTGGTTGGTGACCAAATTTCGTTTGCCTTCCAACGTGCTTGGTTTGTAGCGCTGCGCTACAGACCAAGGGCAAATAGAGGGCGTTGGGTTGGCAACCCGACCGTGTAGACGCTTGTTGCCAACCACATCTAGTCAGTTCGCGTTTATCAACGGAGGTGTGCGGACGCAAATGGCAACGCATGATCTTAAAATTCTAAGCGAATTAATTGAATTAGATATTATAGGCGGCTTAAAAACTTCTGACACTGGGGTTCGCCACTAATCCCACAACCTCCAACAATACAGACTTGGCCCCGTGTGTGGAGTATGGCCTAACCTCCTGAGGTATGGGAAGAGACCCGTGCCTCTGCAGTGGCGACGAATATGGGTTGTCTACATAATTAACTGACTCGGTGGCTCAGTGGTTAGCGCTCCTGACTACTGATCCGAGAGTCGTGGGTTCATTTCTGTGATGATTTGTTTGCTCTGTTACTGTGTGTATTATATCTACTAGCTGGTTGACCGAGCTTCGCACGTTCAATCGGAGCGTTTATAAACTAATTCACTTAATGGACAACTAATTCACTTAAAAAACTGGAGACATGAAAAATGGCAGAAAAATACTCGAAAATATCAGTGCATGTTGTCATTCCTGAGCTCATTTTTTCAAGAACTGCACGCCATCTGTTGTCGAGTAGCGCGGAACGTGCTTTAAAAGTCAATGTTAGCAACAAAGGGCTCAAAGTAATGTAATTCACTGGTAATTCACCTACTCGACAAAAGATGGTGCCATTAGTGAAATACATTAGCATTACATTAGTATGTATGTACAAAAATTACGTAGGTACTATCAAAATAAATTCATCTTATTTCTAGAATAAGTTTAGGTTTAGACTCTCACAGATTTATTGTAGATCTAAAAGAACTAACCATAGATCGAATTATTATTGTTAGAATCGTTTTCGACAAAGATATAAAAAAAACAAATGTAATTCACAGTAAATTCGAAACATAAACATTGTAACACTCGTTGATGTCTTTTATATGAAAACTTGTTAATGCAGCTCGCGTTGAAATCTTTTATATGACACGTATAATTTTATTATAATTTGCGTTCATGTATATAATAAATTACTGCAAACTTCAATAGATCCGAGTCAGTCTTTGAATAAGGTACCTAGAAGCTCAGTCACTGCATTTCAAACTTTACTTGGTTCAAATCAAAACTATACAAATTCACACAATAAACTTTTTGATTTTATCTGTCCAATCTAAAAGTTAAAACTTATATATTTTCTGTAATTTCATTCAAAAAACAGTTAAATATCATAAATACATACAGCGCCACCTTTAGTAAATAACAGTTAATACAATGTCAACTTCTTTGATAGTTTTGTTTAGCCGTGGATTTTCATTCAAAATTACGATTGTCTCGTTTGACAAAATGTAAGTACGTTCTACCAGCTATGGCAACTACGCGATACAACCTGTAAATATTATTAAAACCTTAAAATGTAGAATGGTAGAATAAATAAATCCTATGTACGCGATAAGTAAAATTGCTGAATAAAACTTACACTATTTTCGACACACTTCGTATCCCGCGTGCATGGTATTTCTTTTATCGCTCTTAAGTCTTTTTATTTACATAATAATAAAAAAAATAAAAATTACCAAAAAAAAAGACAAAAAATCAATGAAGTCTCGTGGGATTCGAACCCAAACCTACATAAAAGAAAGGTAGCACCGAACCATTACGCCAGATCGCGCTTGAATATATAGTGTTAAAAATAAGCATCATATGCGTTCTACTTTTATGTAATTTCGCTCATATCTCCCTTAAATGAAATTTTTCGAAGATAATTCCCCCATAGATCGATTTCTGGTGATTTTTAACCCCTAATCCTAGATTTTCGTCAAAACGTTTCAAGCCGTTTTCGAAATCGTCGGGACACTTAACTCGTTTAATAGTATAGGATATATGATTGTATTTAGAAAGAAAGAAAGAAAGAAAGAAAATGTTTATTAGTGGCACATACTAAGTACTTCATCAAAATTTTTGTATGTTACTTGCTACTTTTTTATTTAAAATGTATATGTGTTGTATATCAGTCTCTGTTTGGAGTTAGATGACCGTGTGTGAGTTGTCCCGGATATTTATTTATAAAAAAAAGAACTGTATCGAGATCTTCCCTGCTTGTGGAATTTGAGCATAAAAGCGTTTAAAGATTTATTGCAAAAAATATTGCATGGAAAATATTGGCAGATAAGATAAAGGAACATGAAGCCATCCATTTTCTGATCTTTTTTCTCTTCAATTGCACACAAAACTGCTAAAGAGACACCAAACTTTTGATATTTAAAAAAAGGAAAGGTGTAATCTGCGATACGTGTTGCCCCAGCGAAATCAAAAATTGACTGATGTTGGCAACCGTGTAGAACGAAAACTCCGACTGCCGTCCCGACCAGGTCAGCTTGGTCGGGATGCTTGTTGGCGACCGTGTAGCACCGACTTAAAATCCTAAGCATATACATGCTTATAGACGTATATGGTCGTTGACGATACTGTGCGATCGTGACCTTGCCTCGAACGTCCGTATATTTCTATAAGCATGTATATGCTTACGATTTTAGTGGTTTGTATTGAGCGGACCTTCTGTGTCTATTTTGTGGCATCAAGGCATCCAATTTAAAAAAAAAAAAATCTTCGTCGGGATCTAAATTAACTTTCAATAACATTAATATCCGTGTTGTTAAAAAAAAGGCGGCTCTTGTATGTTAATTTTATGGAGAAATATAATTTCTTTTTACTCCCGTCGATCTGTATTTAAAACTTTTAACTTGCCCAACTTTTGACTTATTCTGCCTTTTGAATCTCTTGATTCACGCAGGTTGATTTTTTTACGAAATATTTGATAATATGGAAAATATCCAAGCAAACAATAAAACAAACTATTTCGGACCATAATCAATAATCCATTAAACCTTAATAAAAAATATTGTTCCAACTATTTTTTACTTTTGCTCAAAGGATACGGAAGAGACTGTTACTCG
Organism: Coleophora deauratella; assembly: GCA_958295455.1. Lineage (NCBI taxonomy): Eukaryota > Metazoa > Arthropoda > Insecta > Lepidoptera > Coleophoridae > Coleophora > Coleophora deauratella. Next base: position 12,443,987 of record OY282391.1, on the reverse strand, counting down.
AATAGGGTATTTGACACTATCAAAATTAAACTTAAAAATATTATTCACTAAATAGCATTTGTCCTAGAATAGCGAAAAATATTATTCGACTGATGTTTTAGTACATTTTTAATTTTATATTCATTACAATCAGAAAATAAGTTCGTCAAAGACTGTGACGTCACACGCCAGTATCAGAACAAAATGTCGTTTTTATCAAATATAAAAAGTCACTCAAATGACTAGTAGTCAAATACCGTATTGTCCGTCCGTCTTTCTATCCGACCCTTTAGTGACGTATCTTTTAAAGCATTATAGATAGTAATAGCTACCTATTACGTTTCAAACAGACGACGACGGAGTTTGCTTAGTATTAGGGTACTGTTAGCACCATTTGAGTACCGATATAAAAAAAATGTAACACAGCTATTTTTTTTTATATAATCAGAAAATAACAACATGAATTTTAGAGTACTAAATCTACTTCATATGTTATGTCTCAGTGATTCTACAATGCAAAGGTATCGAAAATATGTATAAAAAACACTTCTTTCATATTCGAATTTAATTTAGTAAGCTAACAAAGTACTGTTAGTTAGTGTAAAACTAGATATATACGTATAACTATGGCATACGAGGACTAGTTCGTAAATATCTATATTATACATATCTCAGTTATAAGATTCAATATGTAGGTACGATACAGAATTTAATATTCTATTATTTTAGTGTCTTATGTACGTCACCTTACGGTTCTGGTATTTAAGACAAAATTTAATAATCCTATTGTATGCAAATGGATAAAATAGTGATGAAGTAAAAAATTTAAGTTATGTAGGTATAATTTAATAACTTTAAACCTTGAAAATTTTTGGATAGGGTTGCTCGGTTTTATTAATTACCATCTTCTAAAGCCTGCGTGCCTAATTAATGCAGAAACTCTAACTTTCAAAACCTGACGAAGATAAAATGTAAGTGTGGTACAAAAGTACAAGGAGTTTATAACACTTTCAACTTACCTCATTAGGGCCAATCGTGGACCGCTTCAACAGTTTTTGTCTCCGTCTCTCTGTAGATGTTAACTTTGTTATCAAGCATGTACTTAGAATTGACAAAGCTAAACTGGGAACTAGTTTTAGTATTACACTGTAAATCCACATAATTGCTGTCACTAATTCGGCATTTTTTGACATTTCCAAAACATATACAGTCCGATTATGGGGTAAAGCTAAATCTTCTGCGAACTCTGAATTGTTATGTGGCATCACTTCACTCTGCACTATATTCATTGCGAAAAAGATAGGAAGACACAAAAACGGGCATATCACGTACGCACTCACGATCGCAACGGTCGTGTTTTTTTTGTTACACCAAGCTCTATTTTTCTGAGGATATGCGATAGCGACATATCTCCACACGGCCAATGTCACCGCCAACCAAATAGATATCGTATGGAAAATCTGACTGAATATTGAGTGGAAATATACGAAGACCGCCCAGGCGTATGTGTTTTTGTTAACTTGAGGTCCAATTTTGATGTTCATATGAAGTGCGTAGGGTATGTACTCGAGCATGACCAGCAGGTCGGCGAAGGCGAGGCCGCTGAGGATGGAGTTGGTGGAGGAGGTCATCTCGCGGCGGCTGAGCACGGCGATATTGATAGAGTTGGTGGCGGAGCCGACGACGCAGATGACCAGCGCGATGTAGCCGTGGAGCCGGCTGTAGGCGCGGTTGAAGTCGCTGGCGCCGGGGACGCAGTAGGCATCGGTGTCGTTCGGCATGCTGTTTGCGCTGGCGATGGCGGTCCCCGGCGGCGCCCGCGCATTCGCGCCCGCTCATCGGCGCGGCACTTCTGCGTACTCACTTGTTGCTGAACTAGTTAACTTGCTAGTCTTTATGCATCTGGAACAAAAGATATTAAGGCTCTCTTAGTTTAACTCCCCGTTAGTTTAATAAACTGAGCTACCGTCGGTTCAAACTCGCGGAACAGAGAACATCGAAGTTTCCATGAATTTTTCGAAATACCAAAATTTCAAGCTTTAACTAAAATTAAATTTCCCTTGACAATTATCATATTATAACGATTTTAATAAGTATTTTATTTAATAAAGCATATTTCGTCGTATCCTACGAATAAGGGCGTAATTGCAAAATGGCAATTTTCAGGAGGAGGTTTAAACATTCTATTTTCAACAGAAAATGACATTTTTGAAGTGTTAACATTTAAAACATTGCTTAACTATTCTAGGGTTGTAATTAAATAATAAATAAGGGATTTTATTTAATTTTTCTATTAAATATGTCGCTTATTTCTTTATTCGCTGGAGTAATATGTTTTTCTATTAGACACAAGCGACATTACGCCCCTTTTCTTCGGCATATATCAGGTCGTAGTGGCGTTTAGGGCTTTTTATCGTTTTCATCTGTAAATAATCTTAAGAAATGGAAAAGAACAATAAATGTTTTAAATCAAAATAATAGACATATTAATGTTTTTACCATGGGTAACATGAATTTTAACTTAAATAATAAATAAAAAGCATTGTGAATTGGGCCCCTTACGATTATGTGACATAAAACACTACAGGTATATTATGTTATGTACACAATTTAACTCATTCAGGATCCTAATCAACAATTAAGTTAGGATATTACTGCAAACGCGCAACTGCAAATCGAGTGGCGACCGTGCACCGGAAGACGCAGTGTAAGCAGGCCTCAAACTCGGTGGACCGTCGACCTGGTGAAGGTTGCGGGAAGCCGCTGAATGCGAGCCGCACAGGACCGGTCAGTGTGGAAATATTTGTCCAGCAGTGGAAGTCTTTCACCTAATGATGATGATTACTGCAAACTTCGTGAATACAGCCGATACGAGTATATAAAACTATAGAGGTATCACGGTGATATATCATACAATGAAGTAGGACGATCGAGTCATAGATATTTGTAGTCGACCTAGCAGGGAATTTTCGCTCTCCAGACACCCGAGTTTGTGGTAGGTCTGTAACTGTAGGCCAATTTCACAATCGCCATGATTTCTGAAGAACATAGAGCAAAACAGGACCACTTAATTGCCTTTCCTCTTGGACATGGGAGTAGTTTTGCGTTTGATAGTGTACTTCGAAGTACCTGGACTTTCAGAGAAGGCGGAGGCGTAACAATGGGAGGCCTTAAACTCACTAACATTAGGTACGTCGATGAAACAACGATTGTTGCATCCAGCGAGAATAGAATAGAAAGAATAGAATAGAAATCATTTATTTGCAAGAATACATGTCAATACATAGGTCTTAAATTTAGGTCCAGTACAGTTTTCTGCTCGAGGCAAGCACGAGATAGAGATGGCTGGCCCTCTTGCTGGAATAAATAGAAGTTGAGAGCGCCAAACTCGGTGTTAAGATCAACCATTCAAAGACCATGATAATTATTGTGGACCGAGCGAATTTACTTCCGCTAACCGATGCACTCGATGATTATGAAAACGTCAATCAATTTGTATACCTAGGGTCACTAATAAAGAGTTAAGGTAGCACAGACGAAATACGCCGAAGAGCCGGGATGGCCAAAAGTGTAACGGGGAATCTAGACAAGATTTGGAGCAACCGTGGTATTCGCCAGATTACTAAGGTACAACTTGTATATGCCTAAGTATTTTAAATTTTCTTGTACCTATGGGGCGGAAACCTGGTGCAAGAGGAGTGACAGCAAGAAGATCGACGCCTTTGAAATATGGTGTTGGAGAAAGCTTCTCCGAATTCCATGGACCGCCATGAGAACTAATGAATCCATACTCCAGGAGCTACACAACGAGGCTCTCAGCAATATGCCACCTCTACTTCGGACATATTATGCGTTCTCCTAGGCATAATTTGGAGAAGCACATAATTCTGGGTCAGATGGATGGCAAACGAGTCAGGGGTAGAGCACCTTCCCAAAGGACCGATGAGGTGTAGAAACCTGTGGGAGGAAACATTCAGAGGGCAGTCCATATCACCTACAACCGCAGCCAATGGAGAGACCTTGTTCGTGGTCGCGATCCTCAGCATTGAGGGACCGAGGAAGAAAAAGATTGGAGTCACTAATAAAAAAAAACTCAGAAAAAAGCATCATAGACCTTCATATTTATACGCCGATGATATATAGTAATATCTTCTTCAAATCCACTAGATTGAGAAGAGGCTCTTTATGCATGGAAAGTACAACTACTCGTACAATCAGGAAGACCAAGTCTCTCAATATCAGTACGGCATTGTGGTAGGTCTATCCACTATAGGCCAATACTCAAAATTACCATTAATTATGAAGAACATGGAGCAGGGGAGCAGAGCAGAATTCCTGAATTCCTTTCTTTTTTTTAAATATCATAGGTGGCAAATGAGCAGACGGATCACCTGATGGTAAGCAATTATCGCCGCCCATAGACACCGCAACACTAGAGGAGTCACAAGTGCGTTGCCGATCAATTGGTAAGCCCTTGGTATCATCTCACCTGATGGTAAGTGATGATGATGCCGAAGATGGAAGCGGGCTTACCAAGATTCCCCAACGCAATCGGGAACTGGCTATCTTGCTGATGCTGATAACATTGATGTTTGGCGGAAAGACTTAGATAAAATGGTGGTAGCTAGCCAGGCGGGCTCAGAAAATGCCCTACTACTAACCAAACCGAGTCCTACAAATCGAATCGAATCGAATCTGCGACCTAGACGAAAGTAAATTATTAGAAAATATTGTGCCTGATTATTGAGGAACATTAATAAATAATAATTATTTTATAAGAAGTTGGTAGCATTGTATACTTTTCGAAGGTTATTCTTTTTGTTTCCTACCATTCGGAACTCGTATAAAATAATATGAAAAAAGCCACAACCGCCACAAGGGCCTTTTACAACTCTGTTAAAAAAGTCGTAAAATGTGTATTTTCAACAGACTTCAAAAAAAGGAGGAGGTTCTCAATTCGTCGGAATCTTTTTTTTTTCTGTATTTTATTAAATTGCTTGAATCGTTAAAGAAATGTAAATCAATAAAAATGATAATTTCATTGATATAATTTGTAAAACACGCGAAAAACTTACTAAATAAAATTTGTTCGTAGAATAAAGACACAAATGCTATTAGGCCACCAATTATTCACACCGAAACCAAGAAAAAAATTCGTGGAATATAGCTACAAATGCCATAGTGTCTTTTTTCTACGAGGATGTGAACTAAAACTGTTCAAAACTGTCCGCAGAAAAAAGGCTGAGAGCGCTTGTGCCCCGCCCCGCAGGAAAGATACTTTCTTTCCTGCGGGGCGCCACTGTGGCTGTTGTGGCTGTTTTCGGCGGGTATTTCAGGAGGAAGCAATAGTGGCATTTTTTAAAATCTTATTTTCTAGTCGATAGACATCGATTTTCTGTGATTTTCTGATTGAATATGATGTAAAATGGGTAGCAGATTTTAATTATGCAATAAAAATAAAAAGCCACAACAGCCATTGTGGCTTTATTCGTAGGATACGATGATTTTTGAATCAAAAATCTCTAAATGTCGCAGATCACGTCAATAAATGTATTTTTTTAATAAGTAAAAACATTAGCAAACAATCGCTTTTTAAAAACCGGCTTTAGTACAAAACTTTACTAAATATAAATGTATTTTAATAATACATATAATAATACTTCCAATTCTTTTCTGAGGTCACCTGACGTTAAGTGCTTTATCACACCCATCAACAATAAACATCTTTAACTGAATTTTCATTTTGAAACTTTGCAGATTTTTAACGTATGATATTTTAGCTTCATAACAAATGTCTTAATCCTTTTTTAAACAATAATCAGCCCCACCAATGGGTGGGTTGTAAATGTGGAAGCTGATGCTGATACACGTTATCTCGATTTATCTCGTTCGTTCTTTGTAGGTCCCGCTTGCTTCGGTTTTGGCCACTCAGCGTAGCATGAGAGGGACTCTCATCGATCTCATCAATATTCCATTATTAGAATGTAAACATTTTGAAAAGGTGTGGGTGTGAGATGTGCGTCAGTCACACAAGTATACATCATAATCTTGAACGCCTGAACTATCCTCATCGGCACAATAAATCAGGCCGCGCTTGTTTTTATTGTTATGAAAACATTTCTTTGAAATATTTTTAATGACTTTAAAAAACAAAAGTAATAAATTAAAAAGGCCATTCATATCTTACGAATTTATGATTCTTCCGTTTTCATTGGACTGAAATAGGATTGTTGACATTAGAACAATCAAGGTTGAAAAAAACTTTGCTCTCTATTCGCCTCTCTTAATAAGACGATTTTATGTTTTAAAAATACAAAAGGAAATCGGTAAAATGCTGAGTCAGGATCGCATGGCTTTTTCTATACGAAGCCACAATTTTAAGTCCAAGGCAAGAAGGGATGTAACAAGTGTTGTTCTGGAGGTCGACATTTCGTAAAAGCTGTTTTAAAAAGTCCTCTAAAAAACTTTTGATCATTTTACGGGACCCTATTTTTTTAAAGATTCAGTATTTTTAAACGATATGATATATGTAAATATATTTTAGAGGTTAATATGTATTTCATTAATAACCCATAACCTTTTATTTTATGATATGTGCTTACAAAGATTCACGACACGGATACAAAACATAACTTTCAACCCTCTTTTACATGTAAACGTGGTGTATGAAAAATTGAGGCACTGGGTGGGTAATGGGGTATGCTAAGATCTTGAAATTCTGCATAAATTTCAGTTTTTTTTTATAAAACTAAAGATTTTTTATTTGTACATAAGTACTAAAATTACACGCATTACATATCTTTCACTCCTGTCAAATTTGGATTTGCCTATTTGGAATTTGATTATTATAATTTGGGTAGGGTAGAGAATATTGACTAAGTACGACATAAGGACAGACAGATTCACGAACCAAATTAGGGTCCCTTTTTGCTATTTTGGTTCTGGAACCCTAAAATAAATCGTTGGTACCTTTGCAATTTGCAATAATGAAGAAACCGGTGGACTACAGAGTCAGGTGGCTCGCATTAGTGTTCCGTATAAAATTAAATTGATTTGATATTTCCAATAAATCATCATTTTCGCAAAATTCTTCTTTCACTAGCGCTTGACAGTCGGGTCTTATTAAATATTTGAAGAATTCGCTTTCATTACCGCCCCAAAAACTTAGACACTCTGAGTGGTAATTTAATAATAAAAGCGTTTGGTAGGTACCTACTATAAAGCGGGCAGAAGTAATTAAGTAGTTAAATAGCAAAAGTTTGAAAGACAAATAACAGTTGTAATAAAATACATGGAAAGTCTAGTTAGAAAGAGGGTCAGAGGGTATCCTTGGAGAGCGCTAAGTATTCAGAAAAAGTTTTCAATTACATAAGTTTTATTTATAACAGAACAGATTGGACACGCTCCTGTAGGTATCTATCGTGTAGGCGTTATGTAGCCACAATAACAAGATTGACGTGACATAGACCATTTTTTCAGTTCTTCTTGTGTGATACCAAATACCCTCTTGTCCTGTTTTCTTTTCAAAGGGATCATTTGAGGCATTTTCAACATTTACCAAGTAGGGCTTGAGCACTGTGGCCCTCTCAAATCTCGACGGGCTCCTCACTCCCTCCCTCTCGACCGCAATCACTCCCGGAGGGCTAGAGTAGCTTCGTGCCAACCATCAAAAACTCCTCACAAGAGGGACATTTGAAAAAAGAATCAATAGAATTTTTTCAAGAGACCCTATATATGTATATTATATTCGGTATAAAATATACTCACTGGGAATTTGCTTGAGTCTAATTTGTTTCGTAGTATGATGACTATTTTATACAGATTCTGTTATTTTAAAAAGTTTCAGCTTTACAATAATTAACAAACAAAACAATGCGTTTGTTTTATTTAAGTAGATGCTTGACGCAATCGTTTTTTTAGTAGTTTCCTATCATTCGGTACTTTTACACTCAACGTTTCTTATTTTGTAAAATATCGCTTTACCTACTTCCATAGAAAAAGCACAGGATATATATTTTTCTTTATAGTAGGTTTTTACGCTCGAATAAATCTCTTTATAACCCTTTCAGATGCACGGCCCTATGAAGAGGCAGGCGTAAATAAAGTATAAGAGTCTTATCTCGCGCATTTTAAATGTAGGAAGATGAAAACTGCGTAAATGGATAAAATGTAGACTGTAGAGTGCCGAGCTATATACTTACTAATGAGATTAGCACCTCGCTAGATCGAGTTGGCCTAGCGACCTGTGATGGCACGACACGTGAAAATTACGGGCAAATTACTAGCACCCTACATAGCATTTAGTATATTTCGGGTTAGTTCGTATAATTGTTACTCAGGTAGCGTCACCTCACCTATGTTTAAATACAGTTGAGGACACGTGATAGAGATCAGACACCTTAATGATTCGTCACGTTTATTATGCGTGGCACTCAAGAAATATGAAGTATCTCACCTAGGAAAGATATGTATATGATTGATTAGTAGTGTGTAATTGTGCTAAGTATTTACTATAAAATATTAGGGACCTCAGGCATACTGTATACGACAAAACTACGAAATTAGCTATTTATGTTTATCTGTAAGACAAGACTTAAATAATTACAACACCCGCGCCTTCACAAACTTACATGATATTATACATATAATCCTTATCCTAATGCATGCGACGCATGCCATGCGTAGTACATAGTTACAAGACGAAACCCTCTCTTAGGTATACGAGTAAGTACTTCGTGAAAATGCGCTATGCATAGGATAAGCTGATTTATTCATGTCACCCGCAGAGCTCCCAACACCTAAATGCTCCAAAAACTAAATAGATCAGCTTAGCGAAAAAGATAGTAACTACTTACATACATAAACAACTTGTGAAAGTTATGTTTTGAAGATATTTACAGAGATTGACAGAATGATTGATCGGGATAAAAAAGTCACCTTATAAAAACGGTAGTTCTTGAAATACGTAGTTTCTTTAGAACGTTATCGAAAACTTTATTCAGCGAGCGCGGAGGGTGAATGAGGAATATTTCATCAGCCAAAGCTCTATGTAACTAATATACAGGGTGTAACAGAAGTGTGTGACAATACTTCAAGGTTGGCTTTTACCCATCAAACTGAACAACTTTTGTTCTACAACTTTGTTGAAATCGCAAATTTTTTTTTACTTTTCATACAAATCGATCAGCTGGCGAACCAAGTTTGTATGAAAAGTCCAAAAAATTTTTTGCGATTTCAACAAAGTTGTAGAACAAAAGTTGTTCAGTTTAATGGGTCAAAGCCAACCTTGAAGTATTGTCACACACTTCTGTTACACCCTGTATAAAAGTGAAATAACATTTTAGCTCCCCTTAAGGAAATCTTTATTTTTATGGCTTGGTCGATACCTTCAGGTGACAGGGTGTAAAGTGAAAGACATGACGTGATCGAGTCCCGCAGGAGGCGTTTGCTCGGGTGAATGACTGAACTGATGCAGGAAATTAAGGAGAGTTTGTATTCAGATATACCTACTTATTTATTTAGTAAATGCTAACTTAAGTAAATAATATGTATTTATTCAACCCCAGACGCTTTTTAGGGTTCCGTAGCCAAATGGCAAAAAACGGAACCCTTATGGATTCGTCATGTCTGTCTGTCTGTCTGTCTGTCCGTCCGTATGTCACAGCCACTTTTTTCCGAAACTATAAAAACTATACTGTTGAAACTTGGTAAGTAGATGTATTCTGTGAACCGCATTAAGATTTTCACACAAAAATAGAAAAAAAACAATAAATTTTGGGGGGTCCCCATACTTAGAACTGAAACTCAATAAATTTTTTTTCATCAAACCTATACGTGTGGTATCTATGGATAGGTCTTCAAAAATGATATTGAGGTTTCTAATATATTTTTTTTCTAAACCAAATAGTTTGCGCGAGAGACACTTCCAAAGTGGTAAAAAGTTACCATGTTAGTTTACCATGCAAACTTCCACCGAAAATTGGTTTGAACGAGATCTAGTAAGTAGTTTTTTTAATACGTCATAAATCGTAAACCGCAAATTACCTATCATTCAATCAACTCAAATATAAAAAATATAGAGTTCAAGTCATGTATGATTATGAATTTATACGGAACCCTCGGTGCGCGAGTCCGACTCGCACTTGGCCGGTTTTTATTTTTTTTATGAATCGGAGATTACCTACTGAATTCTTTAAAGGATGGGTTTTCGCAACGATTCTATTAATAGGTATAGAAGTTTGTAAACGTTTCCTTAAAGTGGAAGTATTTTCACAAAATTCAAACCAGTACACCAGTAAAGCGAACTTACATACAACTACGCATATTTTTTTGTATTTAAACAACACTAAAATGTTGAAAAGTTTTTACGGCTTAGTGATTGTGCTAACTATAGCGCGTATTATTATTATATTTACATTTGTAAATACTTGGGTCATTAAAATATACAGGGTGTAACAGAAAGGTGTGATAATACTTCAAGGTGGGCTTTTACCCATCAAACTGAACAACTTTTGTTCTACAACTTTGTTGAAATCGCAAAGAAATTTTCGGACTTTTCATACAAACTTGATTCGCCAGCTGATCGATTTGTATGAAAGTCCAAAAAAAATTTTGCGATTTGATCAAAGTTGTAGAACAAAAGTTGTTCAGTTCGATGAGTAGAAGCCCACCTTGAAGTATTATCACACCTTTCTGTTACACCCTGTATGATCAAATATCGTGAATATGAAGCATAATGACTGATTCAGTGGCTCAGTGGTTAGTGCTCCTGAAAACTGATCCGAGAGTCGTGGGTTCGATCCCCACCCAAGGCAAACATTTCTGTGATGAGCAGATTTGTTTGCTCTGTGTCTAGGTGTATTATATCTATATCTGTATGTATTTAAACGTATAATATGTGTATGTATATCTGTCTCTGGTTCCTATAATACAGGGAATCCTAGTTTGGGCCAGATGACCGTGTGTGATTTGTCCCGGATATTTATTTATTATTTAGGAGTTTTTACAACATCACTTCCATTGCTTTGCTAAATGTAGTTGTAACGATACAGGGGCACGTCGCGTGCGCTGATTTGAACGTCTATAACCTTGTGTAAGTCCAGCTGACACCGTATTGACACTTCCAGTGTCAAGTGTGTCAGTTCTAGTATAATTTATGTACTTCTTAAATAATGACTCTAAATTGGGAATAGATGCACAATCACAAAAACGTGGCCAGCGCTCACCTGCTGTTTCCCACCCACTGACAGCAGTTGCGCCCCGCGGCGGCGCGTGGGCCTTGGGTACCTACTACACTAATGAGGTGGGCGCCTTCCTGACAAATATTTTGTGACATCTCATTCAGTGTTCACATCCTTCGCGACGATAGGAGTATTTTTCGTTTATTACCTATACAGTGATGTAATAAAAACGTACATCTGTGCTTTAAGGTAGGCTTTTAATCATTGAAGTGAACAACTTTAGTTCTTGGACTTTAGAACAGAAACAGTTATATAAATTGATTAGCTGCTTGGCCAACTTTGTACCAGACGTCAATATTTTGAATTTCAACAAGGCTTCTACAGCTTTTTGTTACTCTAGGTAGATAAGACTTCTATATTGTGTATTTTTTGATTGATTATTTACTAGGTAATTTATAAGACGTTAGGAAAAGAAATACTTATTTCATTTAGAAATCCGATTGAAGGATCCACGTATATGTATGTATATTTTATAAGCAGTCAACATCAAATTTCATTTAAACTGTCCGCAGCTGAGCTATCGTAAATAGGTACATGACATGATATCAACGAATTTATGTCGAGGCGAACATCCAACTCCCATTATCGTGACTGCTGAAGACGACTGCCGCGCCGGCGGCAATGATCCAATATGTCATAATATAAAAGGGTGAAAGACCCGCAAGACAAGAACATACACTGCCGCACCAAATAATGACATCCGTCTATTGTGGATGATCAATTTTTCAATAAAAATAACGGTAGGTACCTATACTTCTTCGAAAGAATTTATATTCTTGAAATTATTACGAGTATATTGGATTATTTCAATTCCTCCTATCATATGATTCTCACTACGATTGATATTATAAATGGAAAGTAAGGCGCGTTATTCTGGTCCTCTTAACAATTATATTTTAGTTTCATTCAAGCTGTATTTATTTTTGAGATTACACGAAACAAACTTATTGATCATGCTTCGAGTTTTTTTATATTTTTTTAGTATAGATTTGAGTGCGTTTAGAGTTTCACACGCTTTTAACATTTCACGCCACAACTGATGCTGAAGTTTACGTAACGTCTTAATCCTTTAATTGAAATTGCTTAATTAACGATCCCGTAACGACATACCTAACATTAGCGTTACCTATAGATAACGTATATCACGGTTCGTAATTATCAAAACATTTATTTTCTTTGATAATAATCATGATAATTATCGGATAATTATCTGATATTTATCCGATAATTATCCGTGCTGATTCATAAATTTATGACCTTAATTCTTAACTTACAGATTGTAACTTCATTATATAATAATTATAATAAAACTGAACACAAATACAACTTTTACTAAGTAATTTTTGCGACCGACTTTATAGTGTTTGTTTTAAATTTAATAATTAACGCGTCTATACAATTATAAATTTGATTGGACAGTTTGTATGCAGAAGCCAATTTTATTTTCGTTTCCTGAAAAAAGTTCTTGCGGAAAGTTGTTCAGTTTCGTCTACTGAGCAAGCCTTTAAAGTTTTCGGAAACCTGTCCCTTACATCCTGTATATGCGCGGATGTGGAAAATTACATTTGGATACAAGTAAAGTGACATAAGCTTTATCATTTAGGTAATTGTATCGTTTTATTTTTTTTAGTATTATCAAGATAATTATCAAGGTATATTTATCAAGATAATTATCAGTGATAATTATCACTTCGAACCCCGCCGTATATATCTCTATAGTGAATGTATAATTAATTGTAAAACAATAACGCACCTTACTGACTTATTAACTTACCCACATTCAGACTGACTGATAGAACAGGCTAAACCATTAAATATAGAAACTACACGGAAAAAAGACTTGAATTTTTTTACGCCAAGAGATTTTGATGTCTTGGATTTGTTTCTTACTGCAGAAATAATATATTTCATAACGTAAGTTTAGACTTTCATAATAAAAATATGACATTCTTGAGGGCCGATTCAAGACACTCATAATCTATACTAAAAAAAATATTTCACAGTTCATATATGAAACTATATTTTCTTGAATGAAAGAAATTGTTTTACTCGAAATCGAAATATACGTTCTTTAAAGAGTTTCGATCCCTAAATGGATGAATCATCTGTTTATTATGATCATCTGATTACATCAAAGACATACGCAGACGAAGTCACGGGTACTCTACTAGTAACAGTATAAACTTAATTTATAAAGATCAAAGTGATATACTATTCAGATAGCCAACAGACAGCGCTATGCTAAGTCAGAGAGAGCGAAGTCGTTGTCGGACGCAAGATCCATTTTGGATTCTTGAGCCAACGAAGTAAGTCAAAAGTAAAAATAAATTTACATTTTGTCGAGTACTTCTTGATTTAGGGCAAACAGCTTGTAAATATGGGAGCAGAGCAAAAATCCTAAAACACTTTGTTCAGCGGATCACTTTATTTTACTGCTACAGAGTGAGAAGTTTTTTTTAATTATGTTTTTTTTTTTAAATCGATATATGAAATTGCAAATGCTCCAGTAATATTGTTTTAGTAATATTGTTTGCATGCTATTGACTAGCTAAACAGGCCTGTTCTATAAAATTACATGTTATCTTACATTTTGTTTACCCTGTTTATGGTAAATAAAGGAATTGAATTGAATTGAATTACATAATATGGCGACTGTACTTCTCTGTAATTTTATTTCAGCTACCTTTATATTTAATTTTTAAATTAAAATACATGTTTTAAAACTCTTAACATCAGACTATAAACAGTTTTTTTGTAGTTTCGAATTTAATAAACACCACTGAGCGTCCTTCCTTGTCTCTGACTGTGTTTACTTGAGAACAGGCTTTTCAAGATTTTTTTATAAGGTTTAATAAGTGAATAAATTATGCGGCAAATCAGCATTCTATTAAATCGGCAACTTTTGATTACTTAAAATAGATAAAATATTTACGTTTGAATAGATAAAATATTATTTGGTTTACGCCATTTAAATTTACTCATGAACCTGTATAATAAATAATAATATCTAGGACAAATCACACACGGTCATCTGGCCCCTAACTAGGATTCCCTGTATCTTGGGAACCAGAGACTGATAAACATACACATATACTTTTAAATACATACATATATAGATATAATACACCCAGACTCAGAGCAAACAATTCTGCTCATCACAGAAAAGTTTGCCCTGTGTGGGGATCGAACCTACGACTCTCGGATCAGAGGTCAAGATCGCTAACCACTTAGCCACCGAGTCAGTCAGTATACTTTCCCTAAGACACCTAATACCTTCAGACTTCCCATACTAATTTAGTCGATTAGCTCATCGACTTTTTAAGACAAGCATTTTTTTAAATTAATTACTGTGATTTTTGATACTCGCGTGCCTTTGATATATGACATGTTATAAAATTCCTACTTATTCAGACCACACGATTATTCAAAAAGGCCCAACTTAAAGTTCTACTTCCTATTTCTGTGTAACCGAAAATAATATTTTCACTATTTTTAATTAAGTTCAGCTGGTTACTAGTTACAAATATTGCACCAGATAAAGAATCGGGCAGAAGAAGAATCGCTTCATTCATTCTGTTCAAAATATAACGAAACATATGGACATAATAATATAACCTTATCTAGACCACACGAATTATTGGTTGACAAGGGTCAAATGATAGATGCTCGTCAAACTACCAACTGTGTCCAACAAACTTATAGTTACAATAGGTGAACTTACTTAGAACTTCGAACTTATTCATGTACTAAGGGGCAGTCCATTAATCACATGATATTTTTTTGTATCCCCCCCCCCCTGGTGATACGTGGTGAGGTTCTTGACTACCCAAAATCACGTGTATTTTATTGGTACAAAATATTATCTTTAAATACAGATTAAATGTAATTTAATTTTGGAATATTGAGCACCGTGATAAAAATTTCCACAGACATTAAGGTTTCAGGTTGTTTCTCGACTGCCTGAAGCAGTCTCGAACCTTGGGAAGAGTTAAAAACAACAACAGTCCGACGTTTAGAAATTACTCTAAAAATCGCGCATTCAACGAAAAATAAATACACGAGATATCTCAGCACACTCCTCCCCCCTTGTGATATTTCGTGTTTTTTCTGAACCCCCTCCCCCCCCTTTTTGAGCCTCACGTGATTTATAGGCATAATGAGTTTTTTTGCTCTGATCATATTGGTTCCTTAAAGAAAGTTGTTCAGTTTCATGATTATTATCTTCTATTTTCCGCTTTTTGTGGATAAGAAGTCACCCTATATGTAATTCGTTAAAAAGGAATAAAACATAGGGTACTGTTGAGATGGGTTTGCAATAATGGTGGTTTGCTAGTAGAAAAGTGCTCAGGGCTCAGGGTTAATTAAAGTCGGTGTTGTCAAACGCAGCTGGATTGCTGCCAATATTTGGGCAATAGCCACAAGACTTCCCGTCGCTGTGCAATAGCTATAAAACTGATCCCAGCATTAGTGAAGAGAATTCTAGACAGCATTTCATGACTCAGTTCGCGATAGTACGTCATAAATCTTTAGTTGACTCTGCATAGTACTGGTTTGTACATACAAAAGTAGCTACATATAAACTAAAATATAGTAGACAAAACTTAACCCGCTTCTTAATTAATACAGTAAAAGATAAATAAAAATAAAAACAGAGACAAATTGCTAGACACACCGGACGGCCTCGGGCTTAGATCTAGTCCTTATTAACTAGGTACTAGGTCTACGCTCCGTCCTTAGGGTCCTGTCCTGTCCCAATTAAAGACCCGAATTAAATTTCCGTGCCCAAAGGGTGTCAACAAGATTCTATACGACTATGTCTATATCGTCCTTCTGTCTATCTGACAATGTATTATATCAGACTCGTACTTGTCACGTTTTTTTGTATTTGGCTTGAAATTGTTTTTTATATGTATTATTTAAGCTCTCATTTACATTTTTAAGTTTACTATTAGTATCTCATCTCACTTAATATTATAAATACGAAAGTATGGATGTTTGTTTGTTTTTCGTTCCACTTTCACGCAGAAACTACTGAACGGATTTGGATGAAAATTGGTAGGTAGATAGATGAAGCACTCGGCTAAAACATAGGGTACTTTTTATTCTCGTGGATCGTCATCTTCGGCGAGACAAGATCGGCCCATCGAACCGATCTGCGGCCCCGTGGTCTGGTTCACTTCTCCGAAAAGGATCCGTTCTTTTCTGTAAGCTATGGTACATAACAGTTTATTGAAATACTGAAGTGTTCTTCTGATTACTCCTTCTTTTGAGTCTCTCCTCCTTTTTGATCTTCCAGCACCAGAACTGGAACGCGTCGATTCACTTTAAATCAGCGGCTTTAGATTTCTGAACGTAGAAGAAAATAAAAAACCAGCCAAGTGCGAGTCGGACTCGCGCACCGAGGGTTCCGTATAAATTCATAATCGCACATGTCTTGAACTCAATATTTTTTATATTTGAGTTGACTGAATGAAAGGTAATTTGCGGTTTACGATTTATGACGTATTAAAAAAAAACTACGTACTAGATCTCGTTCAAACCAATTTTCGGTGGAAGTTTGCATAGTAATGTACATCATATATGTTTTTTCTAGTTTTATCATTCTCTTATTTTAGAAGTTACAGGGGGGTCCCCCCCTGTAACTTCTAAAATAAGACACACATTTTACCACTTTGGAAGTGTCTCTCGCGCAAACTATTCGGCTTAGAAAAAAATGATATTAGAAACCTCAATATCATTTTTGAAGACCTATCCATATCCTATCCTACCTATCCTATCTATAGATAACCCACACGTATAGGTTTGATTAAAAAATTTTTTTTGAGTTTCAGTTCTAAGTATGGGGAACCCCCAAAATTTATTGTTTTTTTTCTATTTTTGTGTGAAAATCTTAATGCGGTTCACAGAATACATCTACTTACCAAGTTTCAACAGTATAGTTCTTAAAGTTTCGGAAAAAAGTGGCTGTGACATACGGATGGATAGACAGACAGACAGACATGACGAATCCATAAGGGTTCCGTTTTTTGCCATTTGGCTACGGAACCCTAAAAAGACAAGTGAGCGTTCTGTTGATTTTATTCTGCGCAAAAGCACGAATAAGGAAATAAAGGTTTACTTTCTTTTTATATCACACGGGCGTTGATTTAATTATACTATTTGCGAGCTACGTAACTCACTTTATTTGTCTTGCATTTGTTTATTTAGGTTCTCTGCTTTAATTAACGTAGTAAGTTTTTCGAGAAACACTGATAAATTAATTAGGAATCATGATAATTTATTTACTGACATGCAAATGTTTAATTAGTTAATAAAACAAAAGAGCGTTTAAATATAAGGGTACATTTTATTTATATTGAAATCTTGGGAAGATTGAGGTTTATTTTTCAAACAGATTTTCCTGTGAAATGAAATGATATCATGTACGTATGATCCTCTAACGCGAAAAGAGTATAAGCCACACATACAGACTAAGCTGGCAGTGGCGGGGGCGTGCATTGTATGGTATTGTTTGTGTCAGTTCGCGACATGTGTGGTACCTTACTGAAGCGAGGGGCATCCTATGTTAAAGTTTACATTTTATTTTACGAGTGTGCTAACAAAAGTTACGTGAGTCAGGATCAAAATTGTGGATAATTTTATCCACAACTGGTAAGCCCTTGACATCATCTCACCTGGTGGTAAGTGACGCTGGTGCCTAAGATGGTAGCGGGCTTACCAAGATTCCCCAACGCAATAGGGGAACTGGCTATCTTATCTTCATGCCGGAACACATCAATGCTACTAACATTGATGTTTGGTGGCAAAACTTAGATAAGTTGGTAGTAGGTAGCCAGGCGGGTTCAGAAAATGCCCTACCACCAACCAAACCGAGTCCTACAAATTTGGACACCACTGGGAATCGAACCCGCGACCTCCTGATGTGAAGCAAGCACTATCCACTAATTATTTTTACATGTTGGAGTTCCAATAATTAACTTTATGCGTATTTAGAATGTAACAGTGAAAATACAGGTAGGTGTGTACAAAGTACTTCATTACTTAAATTTGCATTTTTATTGCTTATTTAGCTTAGTATCCCCATTGTACGCGAGTGTAGGTACATATTACAAAAAATACTGCCCGAGCGCAAGTCGGATTCCAGCAGTATGAGGATCCAGTATCATTACATATTTGAATCAATTCAGAGATTGTTAATTAAATTCAACTAACATGTGCAGTGGGAAAAAATATGTAAAACAGGGTGTTAAAAAAATGAGTTTGTTTTAAGGGTTTACTAGAAATCAGAAATCAAGTACAGGAAAAGTATTGAAAAAACCGACCTATTTTTTTCTAGTTTCCCATACACATTCTTGATTCACTACTCAGATTTAGTATGGGGAACTGAAAAAAAAAACCGGCCAAGTGCGAGTCCGACTCGCGCACCGAGGGTTCCGTATAAATTCATATTCACACATGTCTTGAACTCTATATCAAATTCTCAGGTCTGCAATCCCTTGAAGCTGTGAAAAAATCAAACTTCTAAGCAAACGCAACCAAGACATACGGCCGTTTATGCCGCATATTTAGACACTTGCATGGGAATCAAAACCTATAGGGTACTTTCCGTATACCTAGACTCATGAAATTGGGCAGGAAGCAATGTCTTATAGCACAAGTAAAGGGAAAAGTCTTCACTGATTCCCATGCGACTGTCCAAATATGCGGCATAAATGGCCGTATCTCTTGATTGCGTTGGCATAGATGTTACATTTTTTCACAGCTCCAAGGGATTGCAGGCCTGAGTATTTGATATAAATTTCAACTTGATACATCTACGCGTTCCTGAGAAAACGGGTCTTGACAGACAGATAGACGGAAAACAAAGTGATCCTATAAGGGTTCCTTTTTTTCCTTTTGAGGTACGGAACCCTAAAAAATGAAGAACGGATTTTTAAATAGTTTTGTCGTATTATATACTTGATTCTGAGTAACTCCTTAAAACAAACGCACTTTTTTAACATCCTGTATGACAGCTATGTATTGATTTATAAAATTATGTATTTGCTAGCTGGAAGCATATCCTTGTAAAAAAAATATACCTAAGAAATAATAATAAATAAAATCTTTATTACAAAAAAACAGTACCTTACAAAACATTAACAATGACCCTACACTAGGCAGTGCCTGTATCGTGGAAGTCTAAATTTATTGGTTACCATGAAAATATTAACGCGGCTGAGTCTGTGATAACAATTATAAATTATGAAAATAACAGAAGTTGTCAATATTTATTTATATTCTAAGGATAATAGTTTAGAAGTAATAACTAAACATAAAAATAAAAATAAGTGGTGTGAGTATGTGTACGTTTGTGTGGTGTTGGCGATTTTTCATGATGAAATTTTAAACAAATTCTCAATTTCCAGGTAGGTTTTCTCTTGTAAGTACTTTTGAATTTTACGTTTGGCTTCAAACACATTACAGTCACACATATAGAACAGATATGAACTATACCTTACCTGCCATGGATTCCCTAGTGAACATCGAACGATCAATTGATCGACGTTCAATAGATCGGTGACAGTTGATCGATATCCCATTTATTCGACGTACCAAATCATCGAAACACAAATAATCGAAAGACCAATAGATCGATGTTCCATTAGATCGAATATGTCTGAGATCGAAGATTATTATGAAGAAAATGAAGAGGCAACAATGAAAAGATGATTCTAGATCACACACAGACACAAACCCATGCACACACACACACACACGCGCACACACACACACACACACACACACACACACACACACACACACACACACACACACATAGAGAGATCATAGAATTAACCAGATCATGAAATGACTGGCCATATTGTTGAGGAGCTCCAACAAAACTTACGGCGTTACGGTACTGTACGTTTACGTACATTACGTTACGGTAATGTAATACTTTCAGAAAAAGTAGGAGGTTCTCAATTCGACTGTATGTTTTTAGGGTTCCGTAGTCAACAAGGAATTCTTATAGTTTCGCCATGTTTGTCTGTCTAACTGTCTGCGGCTCACTCTCCTTTAAGTGTACAAACTTACTGTTTTTATATAATTTGTATTAATTTTGCGTTTTTGTATTTGGGTACATAAATAAAAGACTTTTTTTTATTTCACTTTATTATTTAGTGCATCGAGTTCTCATAAGATGGCGCTCTGTGCAGTTTAAAACGCACTAACAAAGTATCAAGTAATGACTGCCATAAGGTCTAAATGTGGAAGAACTACGGAAACCGTACACAGCGCGTGGCCAGACTTACTTGACCGCTTTTATTGTATGTGTACGCGATTACTCCGCTAATTATGAATTGATTTTGAGGATTTTTTTTTGTTTGGTAGGTTATACTTCAGAGGTAGTCCCATATAAACTTTATCGAAATTGATTCAGCGCTTTTTAAATGTCCAAATGTCGAAGTACTATGGAAACCAACCAGTAAGCACAAAATTCGATGTTACGTACCAGCGATCAACTGTAGTTCGATTAATTGGTGTTTCGATCTAATGAACCATCGATTTATTAGTATATCGATTAACTGTCAACGATCCATTGAACGTCGATCTAACGTCATTCGATGTTCACTAGGGAACCCACCCACCGGGATATCTATAAAATTAAAATATTTACTAGCGCGAGTCTGCCCACATTTAGCGGGTTTAATTGTGTGTTTTTTTCGTAGAAATTAGGTTTTTTCAACTAGGTTGCATTAGAATTACAATTTTACAACCTTGACAATTAGAACCTTGTTATGTATTTGTTACAGTTTGCACAATGAAGAATATGGATACAAACAAAATACATTACAAAACAGTTACCTAACCCATTTTGATTTATTACGTTTTTATATCCTCTATAATACAAGTGTAGTATTCAGTAAACATTTCTAATTGCTGCTAATTAATTACGTTTCATAAGACATAATACATTTAAAGGTAGACAAGGGTAGGAAAGATGGACAGACCGACCGACAGACAGTTGTAGATACCGTTGACAACCCTTTAGGTAAGGAACCCTAAAACCATTTAAAAGGCTGACTTAATGATGAATGCCGCAGTATTCAGTTTACTTCTCAGTTAATAAAAACGAAACGATACATACAAAACTAACTTACTTTTTACGAGCAACCTTCACTATCAAAGCATAAAAATATTGACTCTCCATAAATGATTGGCATCAGTTTCGCATTTCAGCCAGTATCGGAATCCTTGGGGTCGACATATCGAGTGAAGTCCAGTTCCGTGGACATCAAGAGGGTAAGGCTAAATTAGCCTCGAAGAAGCTTGGTGTGCTCAATAGATCAAGACAGTATTTTACTGCGGCCCATCGCCTGCAACTTTATAAGGCGCAGGTACACCCTCATATGGTATAATATTCTCATCTCTGGGCAGGGGCACCCCAGTACCAGCTTCTCCCTTTGAACCGCATTCAACGGAGAGCAACTCGAATCGTTGGCTGCCAGGATACTTCAGATCGGCTTGGCCCCTTGGCGCTGCCTAGAGATGTAGCTTCGCTCTGCATTCTCTATCGCATGTACCTACCATGGGGAGTGCTCCGAGGAATTGTTCGGATTGATCGCTGCCGCCTCTTTTCGCCACCGTTCTACGCGACAACCTTTTTATGCCCATCAGTTAGATGGTTGGCAATCCACAAATATACGTTTCACTAGAAACTTTCTGCCTCGCACAACCAAACTGGGGAATGAATTGTCGCCTGCGGTATTTCCGGACCAATACGACCTCCAAACCTTCAAGAAAAGAGCGTGTTTCTACTTTAAAAGCCGGCATCGCATTTGTGACTCCTCTGGTGTTGCGGGTGTCTATGGGCGGCGGTAATTACTTACCGCCTGCTCGTTTACCACCTACGCCATAAAAATAAACTTTGCAAAGAAAGGCTATGTTTTTCTGCTCTGATCTCTTGTTTATCTCATTTAATTCTGCGGCGATAGTTGTTTGATTTAACGAGTAGTAGGTATTTAATATTTGCGGCTTTTATCAAGTTAAAAGTTATCCTTTTAACACTTTATGCATTTAGATAAGGATAGTAAATAACAACAGAAACAACTCACAGGGGGATTAGGGTGTTTTTTTCTTATTCAGAGGCCTTGGAGGGAACCATTTTAAAAAGTGTACTAATTGAAGTTTCTGTGACAGTTACAGTTAATTAACGGCCATTATTGGAGAAAATGGCTCCCACCGTAACGTTATGCAATTAGCTCAAAAGCATTATAAACGGTACGTAAATACTTACTAAACATCACGTTTTAAGTAAAAAGATACTCTTTAAATGTGCAATAAATATACAGACAATTTTTAAATTGATATGGTGAAAATAATGAATTAGTGACAGTTTTAAAATTTCAGCTGAACTAGCTATTTAACCTCAATCAGATTATTTAAATTGGATAAATAGAGATATACATTTTATATTTACACTATATTAACCATACATGATCTTTTAAGTTAAGTCTCTCCTATGCAAACCGTAGAGTTCATTTAATGTTATTTATTTCTTAGAGATCAAATGCGGCCATGTTTTCGTTTCGAACATTTATTGTTTGTTTTCTGTAATTATGAAAGACAATGCGGGACTGCGTCAACTAAGTCTAAAATTAAAATTTTTGGGAAAAACGTAGATTTCAAATCCAGTTTCAATTCAAGTGTATTGTGCCCTCAAAACTTTTATGCAAGAGCATTATGTAACATTTAAATTTAACTAGAAATCTTATGCCACTGTGAGAATAAATTTCATACTTAAACACCTAAGTAATTGTTATGATAAACGCTTGGTGTCACTAATTTTCATTATTTCAATTCAATTCATTTATTCATTAACATTATACATTATATTTTGTGACATAATACGTTATAATAATAACAAAAATATAATCCCAATAAAGTAAAGAAATAAAAAGGTAACTATTTACATAACCAAATTGTTTCAAACTCCAAATGTGCATTTTTGTAGTCTAAAACATAAAATAATTTCAAAAGCCGACTTTACGGGAAAAATGCTATCCACGCATGGAAAACTTTTTCATTTTATATGATTTCGGGGTCTAATCTGTGTTCATGATTAAATATGTTCTTTTGAAGCAGCTGTTACTCATTAGTTTACAAGATTAAATAAATAAAATCAATTAAACTGTTACTTACCAAAAAAACTTTGTGGAAATTATGAAGACATATCACTTATATGTCACTTTGAACCCAATGTTTTTCCTTCAACAAGTAGGTACGGCATGTTTGATAAAACATAATAAAAGCACTTTAAATTCTATCAACGGATAGTCGACTCTTCGGCACGTATAGTCGGTGACAGGCCGTGCCGCCGCCGTGTGCCTCGCCCGGCGTTTAAATCCACACTACTGGGGAGTTGCTACACTCAGTACACTTTACCGGTTCGCCAATATCCCACCTCATGATGGGCACTGTTCGGCTGCCATGGGTGTGACCGCCGCCTATCCAACTTACCACTGCCCACATGTTGACCCTTTAATGTGATTAGCAATAGGTCAACTTTGTAGTGATTGAAATGTAACAATATTAACATTAGGAGGAATGTGTAAACCTCAACATCTGACAACGTTTTGGCAGCTGAGCTGGCGATTTAAGATTCTGGACCAATTACTTTTCTATAAGTATATTTTTATAAGGAAACCGTAATAATTATCATGTTCTCGTGAATGGTGGTAAACACTATTTAAATAGTTACAGTAAGTTCAGGGTCGTTGGCCACCCCTATATAAATGTAAGTTGGGGACCTGTTGTTGCGACGAACGTAAAACAGTTGAAACAACTTTAAACACAAACGGAACTTTGGTTATCCCTTACACAAATTTTAATTAGAATTAGTTTTACAAGTTTACTCAGGGCTAAGGATGAGAAGACAATTACTCTTTTTGACTCTTCCGTTGCCTTTCCTGTGTTTTCACCTCTCCTTGTATGTATAACTGCAGAAGCTTGTAGGAACATATTTCTTCACGACTTCACCTAGATACTTGAAAACCTCCAATACTCCATATTTATGTATTAGCCCATACTGTAATTTCATATATGCTTCAGGAATATCAGCCTGTGTTCACACATTTTGTGTACATATATGTGCGTAAATATTATAGGGTCTATTTAACATATATGGAAGAGTTATCAGTAGTGTTCACTCCGAGAGGGACAACGACAACGCTATACCAATGCAATATAGGTGCGTGCGTTTATGTGTAGGTACGCTATTAATATTTTCAAAAATAAGATAAGCAAAAAAAAATGTATATGGGCTTCCTCTCGCTCAGTCGATCCGCGTTACCGCCGCACCACCGGTTCAAATTTATATACATACCTAAATCATAATTTCACAGCACATTAAGTAAGCATTTTGTTTCATCATTGTTTATGATCAAAATCAACACGTTTTATGGACACCGATCTCAAATAAAATCAAAAATGGTATAACGATACATAACTTGTACAAACATGTGAATCGTGTACCCAACCCACACAGAGAGCGGGCTTTATGCGCTGCGACAACTGAAGTGACGGCGGAGCATAACGGCAGTAGAACTTTGCGTACAGTTTCGATGCTCTCGATGCTTTTATGTTAGTATTAATTGGTAGTTTGTTTGCAACCCATAACGTCCCCACTGCAGGGGCACGGGTCGCTTCCCATACATCAGGAAGGTTAGGCCAACATCCACACACAGGACCAAGTCCGGATTAGTGGAGGTTGTGGGGCTAGTGGCGAACCCCAGTGTCAAAAGTTTTCAAGCCGCCTATGAAGGCCTCCGACATGGCTTAACGACTGCCATCTAATGATAGCAGCCGGCACCAACGGCTTAACGTGCCTTGTGAAGCACGGAAACGGTCGAGATAAATGCCACTAACAGTCAAACCCATCCAGATTATGACCTTGTCTGTAGTCAGTTAAACTGCGTGATCGACGCGACCAGGCAAGCCGCACTGAGCCACGACCGCTTGCTTCTCGGTTGATAGTTTACTCTTCTTTAATTCTACATAATGTTGAACTTGATGTGGCATTGGGCAGATCATACTGCTCGCAGAGAATTGATATGATAACCAATGGGGAAGAAAGGTTCTTGAGGGGTGACCGCGAGCTGGAAGACGCAGTGTTGACGGCCCCCTACTAGGTTTGTAGAACGTCTGTCTGTCTATCTGTCCTACCTTAAAACAACAAATAATAAAAACTTGCCAAGTATGAGTTGGATTCGCGATGAGATTTTTCGTTCACTGTTGTATTTTATGATATTGTTAGTGTTTTAGAATCTCCAAACTTGACCCTGATATGTAACACCTGTTGCGATCTATAAAGCGAAGTGAAAAAAATGTTTTTTTATTTGTTGTCCCAGAATCCCATCTCATATCATCTCACTAATATTATAAATGCAAAAGTATAGATGTTTGTTTATTTGTTTGTTTGTCGTTTGATCCACCTTCACGCCAAAAATACTGAATGGATTTAGATGAAATTTGGTAAGTAGATAGTTTATCTATCGGCTAACACATAGGATACTTTTTATCTCGGAAAATTCGAGGGTTCCCGAAGGAATGGCTAAAAACTGAAATTTTTGCTTTGTCTCAGATGGCGCTGCGTTAAAGTTTTGTTTCTTTCTGGACCCTATTTTGAAGTTCACGCAGACGAAATCGCGGGCGGAAGCTAGTTCGACATAATCCAAATAGGCGAAGAGTATCAGATATCTAATGCGATAATTCATTCAGCCACAAACAGCCATCCTGTTTGACTCTCAGCTGGCGAGCGCCGGCGCGCACCTCACGTCATCCATCGCCATTTTGTTACTCTATCAACGGTGACCTAGGACCTCACGCTTGTTTGTACCTATTTAGGAAAAGTTTGGTAGTGAATAACCCTTTAATTTTCACCTGAAATTGTGACATAAACCCATGTATACATGTACGATGTGTACGTATAAATAAACTACGAAGAATAAATACTACTACTAATAAATTTCGAAGAGAAAGACGAATAAAGGTTGGGATCACTTGCTCGTGCTATTTTAAGAAGAATCACTTTTGCTTACACACGTACGCATTAAGTAAGGATACCCTATGGACGTGAAGATGAAACACTATGTATATATTTATTGCAAAGAGGTTGTGCAGGGCAAAGGGTTTTATACAAACCACGATATTAAAGAAGCGCTGTCGCCGCTGCCGCGGGTAATATGTGTCCCATTGATAAACGCGTTCGCCAAAGGGTTCATCTAGAAGAGACATCACCCCTTGTGTACTGACTGATTGACAAACTGCCCTACCACACAATATTCTATAGATGCACACAATTCCGAATATACACATTATCTAAGCAATGTTGTGCGTTTTTAAATAAATAACAAATAAATAAAGTTTATCTCTTCTTAAAGTACAATACATATATACAATACATTTTTCGGTGACCCCTCAGTTTTAGAGTTCAGTATATTGGTACAGTAAAACTAAACCTATCTATCTATCTATCAGCCGAAAGACGTCCACTGCTGGACAAAGGCCTCCCCCAAGGATTTCCACACCGACCGGTCCTGTGCGGCTCGCATCCAGCGGCCTAAACGAAACCTAAGTATATAATAATAATAATAATTAAATTTAATTTCTTGTTTTAGCAGGAGATACCTACGTACGAAAAATGGTAGTAGACCTTGAAAAACCAGAATTAATAATTAAATACCATAATAATGCAGTTCTACTTCTTAATATTCCACTTTAAATTACGCAGTATACGTTCGACCATCAAGACATTAAAACGAGATTTATCTAAAAATATTTTCTGATTCTGTGCCAAGACAGTAGAAGTTTGTTAGTTACGGATCAGTTATCCAAGTTCAGAGGAAATTGAAGCTTGCGGTAAATTACATTTTATTCGATACTTTGAAAGCTTTTCGGGATCATTTATTTATCGATTCATCACTCTCTTATTTACACGTGGCTTTTCGATTATTAAGATACAACAGGGTGGGACCACACATACCCGTTTCACAGGATACCACGTAGGTACATTAATTTAATACATTTTTTAAACTCATATTTTACAACAAAGAGATGGATATTAGTCAACTGATTTCGTATTAAATATCTAATCATGAAGTGTTACATGTACATAAGGTTATGTCTACATTACGTTATTTATGTGTGACACTAGCAGCCACGTGGCAGCAGATCTTTAAAGACATGTTCTCTTTTCGAGTTCTAAGATGACATCAGACCTTAGATGGTAAATTTTAAAAATGAAATTGAATTTAGCTTATTTCAGCTACTTATATGTAGAATTCGATGGATAATAGGTTAGGTTACAGCGTCAAAAATAAATGATATATTTTGTTTTTTAAATTTGATTTTTTTAAACTCAGATGGATCAGAGTCAACTACCGGATTTTACCTTCAATAGCCTCCTAAGGCCCAAGCCTTTTTTGGTTTTCTAGTCATTACCACCCAAGGTCCTTCCAATAGGACTATTTATTTTATTTAAAATGAACAAAATACAAATATACATTAAATATAATTTTATACAAATCACCTGCCATGAGCCAGAGGGGCTTATTAGGGTTTTTAGTTAATAGCGGATTATGGCCTACAAATAGAACCCTGAGCCGTATATGCGATAAGAAAAAAAAAAAATGACCTCGGGTCTGAAGACTACTGATATTTAGTCGTAGGCGTTTGGGCCTTAGGAGGATAGGGTAATTCTAGTAGTCATTTGTTAACAACCTACATCGTCCCCACTGCAGGAGTACGGGTCTCTGCCCATATCTCGAAAAGGGGGTAGGAATATTCCACACACGGGGGCCAAGTCCGGAGTTAGTGCAGTTTGTGACCCCAGTGTCAGAAATTGTTAAGCCGTCTATAAAGGCCTTCCGACATGGCTTAACGTCTGTCATCTAGTAATAGCAGCCGGCACTAACGGCTAACGGAACGGTCGATATCATTATCAGTCAAACCCATCCAGATTATGAGCGTGTCCGTATTCAGTTAACTTGTGTGATCGACGCGACCAGCAAAACAAATTTATTGATTTTCATTTATATAAAATTGGAAATGGATTAAAATATCAAACTAGTGTATAATTTATTTTAAATGCCATCAAATAGCTGGGTAGCCTTAATACAATTTAATTTAATTTCATTCTGGGAATTACATTGCAAAAGCAAGACAGGGGACTGGGAGTATGTTAAACAGTGTTTGGCGTGGCAGACCACTGACCAGCAGACCTAGGGCAGACTGCAACTTGCTGAGAATATAAACTGTAAGTGGATCCAGCCACGTGAGACTTGCTCCGTATAACCGTTGGTACTTACTAAAAAGCTTTTCGAGGTTCATTATGTGATTCCGTGAATAAAATTGATTCCCTAATGGAAGCTATATAACTTCTTTATTATAGCAGGTTAGAAGACTACTTTCATGGCAGAGAAACACGCGATTTTAAAGTATTTACATGTATAACCTTTTTGGTAGAAGTCTGGTTCTGTAACAACATTAAACTGAACTTTATTGACATTCCACGTGCATTATATTTAACCTTTTATAGAATAGTAATATTGTAGTGTTCTCTATTTTAGTAAGTTAATGTTTACAACCCATATCGTTCCCTCTGCTGGGGCACGGGTGTCTTTCCATGCCACGGGAAGGTTAGGCCATACTCAATGCACGGGGACCAAGTCCGGATAGGTGGAGGTTGTCGGGCTAGTGACCATCAAACTACCTATAAGGCCTTGGCTAAGCGACTACCATCTAGTGATAATAGCCGACACCAACAGCATGATCGACGCGACCACGCAAGCCGCAATGAGCCACGACCGCTTGATGGCTTCATATTAGTACAACGTACAAAAATAAAAGGAACATAATATATAGAAAGTTGTCTCTCTCCAGTAAGAGAGCTCATTTATATCAGGAAATTAATAACCTAGCTCTGTAAGAAAATAGTTTCACATTATCTAAATTGGAAACTGAAATAAAACACCACATATGACGTGCTGAGAGCAAGAGTTGTGTAACCCCATTTTCGATGAAATGGATATATTTTACTTTCAAATCATTTATTCCATAAATCATCGATTCGTTTATCCATGTTAGTTACTATGTCAAGATGCAGTATAATAGGGCAGTTTCATTATGATTTAGGAAGATACCATCTAAAGTGCTAAAAATTGGACCTGAGGAAGATGTTAAAAAAATGTGGCTTACACCACTCTTGCTCTCAGCGACTCATATCACTCACAATAAACGAACTATTGCACCCCTCTTTATATGGAAAATACAGTCATATAAGTATTGCGTGTACATTTGGAGTCGCATATTTAGCGTTCTGCGCAATATTGCTACTATCACTACTATGTAATAATAACATAGGTAATCAAGACATAAGAAAAAAGAAATGCATAACAAAATGGTACGCATATGGTACGTATAAGTATTGCGTTTTTCGAACCCCCGTCTGCGACGCCTAAAGAGGGTGTTTCATGATTAAAACTCATGTGAGTCTTTGTATGTGTGTCTTATCTATTACAATGTAGCTCTCAAACATGTGAACTGATTTGTTTTTGTTTATTTACTTGGAATTACGTTTCATACCGACGATGATGGTTCTTAGCTGCGTTTAGTGAAAATCAGATCTTTTTAAGGTATTTTGAGTTATTTATTCTGACGTATCGGATAGGCAATAGAATTTTTAATGTTGTTGGTTAAAAAGGTAGTATCATTGCAATAATATTTTTTTTAAATACTGCTACAATAGGCACTTTCTTTTATATTTCAAGGAAGACCAGGTTCATCTCCAGTCTTTATGTTTTTAAACTACCAATCGGTGAGTGGCGTAGAATGATTATGATTAATGGTTGTGTCGGACAACATGGCACGTTAAGTCTTGTGTATTTTGAGTAAATAAAGACCACACAATTACTCCACGTTCCAAGTGGCTGGGCACTGCAAATAGATTACTCGATATTGGTCTGTTTTGTTTGTTTCACCCCTTTTCGACTTTTTATACTCTGTTGACTGTCAGCAGTAGCCTTTTGTGAAGCTTGTAAGATTTTGCCCTAAGCTACATTTATATAGCACATAAGGAAGTTTCGTAATTGTAAATGGATATTAAAAGTTACCCTACACCAGATGTATACTTAGTTTATTATAAGTTTATTTTAATTTTCGTTCCTTGAGTTAACTATCCTTACAAATAAACATAATTTATAATTCGTAGTTAACAAAGGTAACAACGGAATTTGGTTTTGATTTACTACATCTATAATAGCTATCAGATGAATTTAATTTATTGAGAAATACCGGTCCGTAATTATTAGAACCCAGAAACTTGAGAAGAATCTTCATTTCTGCTCCGAATTTTGTGGATGGAAGGAGATTGTGGAACGAGTACATAGTGTACATAGTTGCCCAAAACACTTCGCTGAATGTTTGTTAGACTGATTCCCGATACCCGACAATTTATCCGATAATCAATTTGCAAAGTTTGTTGTGTAGCCCAGATTAAACTCTTAACAAGATCATTACTGACATATATGTACTAACTACTAACACTAACATATTTCATAATAATAAAAGTATTCGTCCCTTCAAAAGGTCGACTGCCATATCTTCATATGTGTCGCACTTGATATTATCATCATCAGCCGAAAGACGTCCACTGCTGGACAAACGCCTCCTCCAAGGATTTCCTCATCGACCGGTCCGATATTATAATGTGGAATATTATAATAATACATATTATAAACTCGCTAATGATGTTTGTCAATCGCCTCCATTTCTTACTATTTCACGAACTCATTTCAGTGTTTTTGTAATCTCACGGGCGCGGGGCCATAATATCCCTAAGTACCCGTCCGTACATTACGAGTTGAACCTTATGATTAGCTAACTGAACCAATCAATCAATAGATTAAACAGCTTTGTGAACGATGTAAATTTGCCTTTAAACTGCTCTACTCCTGAAGGCTTGGTACTATATGTAAATACCTAGTGACTGGTAACAATCTACATATACCTCAGCACGCACTACTGCCACAGATTAGATACATGTACGGATTTACAAGTGCTACCACTAACCCGGAAACTCTCTATCGACACGTTCTACGAATAGTTTGTTATACTTTGTTAATAACTGGCAATCCCTTCGACTTAATGAGCTATAGAACGTATTGTGGAGGAGGTGAATAGATCTTGCGACTAATATGGAGGAAACCGATCGTTACGTTATTAAATTGAACTGGTCTCCAAGAAGATTGCAAACGTCCCGGGAGATTTCTGTGCTTTAGCATAATATGAGTATGAGGTGAAGACAAAGCTGTATGTAACACTCAAGGCACACCCCGGGGCGAGAAAACAGCTTGATTGACTGTTGTCATTTTCTCGGCATTAAAACGGAACGACAGATTTTTTATGTACAATTGGTTAGCCAAACTTGATGGAAAGTGGTGATGAGGAAGGAACGATATTTCCAAGATTCCTCATTGCACTTCATCAACGCTCTCAACGTTTATGTTTGGGGTGGTAGCTCGTCAGGAGGGGTCTGAAAGTTACAACACTTTCACTTAACAGCAGTAATTAATAATATCATAAATAGGTAATATCCCAAAGCAACAAAACTCAAATATGATTTTCTCCTAATTTCGTGTTCAATGGGCGTAACGATACGAATATTTATTTCTAGAGCCACACTTTCTCGCATAACCAAGATACACCGACCGGCTCTCTAAAATAAAAGGTGTGAAAAAAGGATTGATATTATTTTCAGGTGGACTTTTGAATACGAATAACTTTTTCTCCAAGATGCTATTTTTATTTTACAATTCTTTGAATTTGAAAGAAAAATAAAATATTTTGAGCTTGAATTTTCACAATATTTTTGTTTCAAAATACGTAATATACTTTGGATTTTTTTTGGGCATCTTCTATACCTACTTCGTCCCTCGTTATCACTCGCTCCTTGGTAGCTTGAAAGTAAAAAGAGATTTCTATACAATTTCAACATGCGTAAAACGATGTCGTAAACGCATTATTAAATATGGTTTCCCACACCCCGGACACTTCATACAAATTTCGCACCATTGTTTACTACATAGATATTCATGTTTGTACACATGTGAATGTGTGCGTGATGTACTAGGGTTGAATCGAGGTTCAATTAACCCTCCTTGTTATTTATTGCTAGACTTTTACAATTAAAGTGAAGGCTGTATACACCAGACAAGGCTGTATAGCCTTAGAAGCCTTTAGCTCTTTCCCTAAAAAAAAAATGTCTTTGGTTAATAAATGACAAATGGTCACACATCGGTCACACAGGGGGCGTGAGGTAGCCTTCAGAGAGCGGCAGGGAGTGTACATACTGTTTAATGTCCTTATACTGTGATGGTTTCCAAAGTAATTTGGTCGACAAGATAGTGGTAGTTAGGTCGACTATAGGCACGGTGACCGTATGAGCCTGTGAGAACCACAATAATTTTACTGTTTCAACCCTCCCCTTATTCAGTAACATATTATCTTTGGTTCAAAGTTCCTATTTTCTAAGTTAAAAAAGGCATACGATAACATGGTGGTCTTTTTATATGCGTACATGTTCTAAAATACTTATTTATTTTGTAAAAAGGAAAAATAAAACAATCTCTGAATTGATTTCGAATTTCAATATTTATCTTGTTAAAATAAACTAAGTAATTTCAATTCCATATTTGAACAACCACTTATAACCTGGTAGCCAGACTGTTTATTTTACCATATGACGAGTACCTATATTATGTGATAAAAGACTATGAAACATTGATAGATCATCCATCCACTCGCTCCATTGTTCCTCCGAAAAATATTACCCTTTTTGTACAATTGGTTAGGTGACACAGCAATGTTTTTGTATATTATCGCGTTGTACCATTCCAAGTATTTAACCTATTTCGTCCAGAAATTACCAATTTTAGCTAATGGAGAAACCATTAGCGGAAATTAAAAATTTATGTTGACGTACCTAATTTTGTTACCTTTGATCATATTAATATATCCTACCGTCAGAGAATTTTAGTAACAAAGATGATATGTACCGACTGCACAATTTTAAAAATGAAATGAAAATTATTGGGTCATAAGTACCTAGTCTATGTGTATGTTTCTCTTATTCAGCATGACGCCGTCGCTAAAGTACGTGTTCGCTAACAAGCGGCAATGGTAGTCTACTCATGAAACCCACGACCACCTTTGTAGGTATCAATTTATGTGTGTTCTTTTTTACGTTATATTTTATTTTATTTTGATCGCATTAAAAATCAAACTCACAAACGAGTTAATATATCCGAACGAACAACAAGTATTAGTAGATGCACGAATACAAACCTATAGTCAACGTAAATATACTATAACAACGTGCTGGAAATTCGCGTGTAACTAAACTACATTCCTACTTTAGTTGCCAGCTAACATAGATTGGCGCTAATTGAAGTGACGCAGGCAGTTGGATAGGAGCCCTAATTTATACAATTACTCAGCTGTGTAATTTTGTTGGTAATATACCTCGAAGCGGTACGTACTATGTACTTAATTACCAACCAAGGAATTACGTAGACATCGTCCCTATCAATTGTAAACAGTAGGTATGTAAATGTCCACATTCTTATCTTTACAGTAATATTTTTTCAATAAGAAACATCCTTTGAGGAATCATCGCGGTCTTGAATGTTTATGTTACAATCAGTAACTTAATCTTTTGTTTTTGTTTTTTTTTGTTTGCTTGTTGTTTGCTTAAGATACATTATTTTCAAATCTACCCTCAGAAATTATTGTGCAGGTCAAATAACTTTATTTCTGATTTCTCGATTTTGACCATTCCAGCGTATTTGTCCAATAATAACTTTCGTGTTTCACATTTTTAAGATTAATATTGTAGTTTTCGCGACAGAGTACTACAAGAAGATGTTGTTTAATTAAACAATCCAAATCATTTTTGCTACATACCTATATGGACAATATGTGGACGGTAAGTAAGCCCCCTTGAGATTTTTTTTACACCTTGGTAAGCAAAATTTTGTCAAAGCGCCGCTTGTAGCTCATGAAAAAGTTGTCCTGCTGCCATTACATATAAAACTGGGGATTATGAAATAGTTCGTTAAAGATATCTATGTAAACAGAAAGTGCTTTTCCTACATTTGTCAAAAATTCAAAAATCTAAAACTCAAAAACTAGAGCTGATCAAAAATTTCTAATTATACAGGATGTAACAAAAAGGTGCAGCAATACTTCACGGCGGGCTTCTACTCATCAAACTAAACAAATTTTGTTCTACAACTTTGTTGAAATCGCAAAAAGTTTTTGCGGATCTATAAACTTCTCCGGCAATGAAATAACTATTGGTTCTATGATGTGTCTGCCCAAAAAAGAAAAAAGCCATGTTATATTATTACTAAAAATACAACTAACCATTAATTACCATAATTACCAGAAAGGCAATCGAAAGACTTCGAAGAGGATCTAAAATACTTTTAATTTAGTACCTATCTTTTCCAGATAAATCCATTTTAAAGTTTTAAACGTGGCCATTAAATACCATAACTTCTAAATTAGAAAATAGGCTTCTCTGTTTTAATTTCAAAAGCACCTCAATAAAATAAAGAAAAAAAATATAATCAGGTAAGATGTTGACAAGGGCTAACTATTTAGGATTAAAAAGCAGACATTTCATATAAGACTGAAAGCTTTTTGTTGTTTCTGTAGAGGTATTCGCACCTTTTACATCTACAATAATTGTGATCATTTTATTTGAAGTTACTAAATTATGCAATTGAGTTATCTCGTAATACCGACAGACAAATCAGTCGTGGCTCTATGGGTTGCGTAGTCGCTACAGATGTGATTAAAACATGGATGGTTTGACAGAAAGTGGTTTTTATTTCACCCTCTTCCGTGCTTCTAAAGGCATGTCAGATGCCTTCTGACTCTGGGGTTGGCCAGTAGCCTCCACAACCTCCACCAATCCAGACGTGGTTCCCGTGTTCTCAGTATGTAAGGCCTAACCTTCCCGAGGCATGGGAGGAGACTCGGGCCCCAGCAGTGGGAACAACATTAATTGTTACCGTTAGGTACCTACATATAGATGTATATTATGTATATATACGTAACAATTATCTTACAAAGGAAAAAAAGATTTTTACGTGTTGTACTAAAAGACGCAAGACATATCAGTTATTGATTCCTTCTACGTTTATTCTTATTTGTATTACCTGCATATTTGAATACTATGCAGATGTGTACGAGGACTACGAGGATAGCGTCGCACGCGTCTGTCAGTAGTTCATTTCTTTTTGTATGTAATATATACGAGTAAGTATTAAGAAACGTACACATGACTTCATCGTCTTCGTGCTGACGTTCATCAGATTTTGGTTCTCATTATATTGGAAGATTTGTAAGAGGATGACTGTGTGTGATTTTTCCCCCCAACATTTATTTATTATTGTTTATTTATCTTGTGGTAAAAGAGCCAATTTTCTCAGAAAGTAGGCAATTGGCTGAGGTTTCGATGGTTAATTTATTGACTCTCATAAAACGCCGTACGAGTGACAAAAGCTTTGTCGTCGATTAGTAAGAAATACTGGTATTTTTTTAAATAGAGGTATGAGCAGCAAGTAGATCGTACATTAGTAGGTAAGTGTAATAAATTGTAACGTTAATTACTAATAAAGGCGTGTTCGAAACTCGATGCACGTGGATTTACATAACACAGGGTGTAATTGAAATCGTGCATCAAACTGTAACAGGGAGTCGCCGTTATATTTCAAATTGTATCTTTAATTAAAAAAAAATGAAAAAGTAAGCAAGGGCTAATCGTGATCTTAACCTAATATAGTAAAGGATTTTATAAAACAAAAAAGTGTTCTTAAAATCCATAAGTACTTAAACTGGGGTCATTTGACTGTGTTTCTTGAGGAAAGTTTGATCAGATTCATGAGTTTTAGCCTCGGCAGCTAATTTAAGAATTATATACTACTAAATACAATATATTCATTTGATATTTTTTTAATTTTTTTTTGGTTTGTTGTTTATTTTCTTTTCAACCAACTTCAAAAAAAAGGAGGAGGTTCTCAATTCGTCGGAATCTTTTTTTTTTTTTTATGTATGTTCACCGATTATTCGAAGACGCCTGAACCGATTTCGAAAATTCTTTTTTTGTTTGAAAGGGTATACTTCACAGGTGGTCCCATATAAATTTTATCCAAATCGATTCAGCGGTTTTTGAGAAAATTAACAAAACCATAGCAAAATTGGAGTTGTTGCGATTGAAGTTGGTTGTTTTTTATTTTAGTTATTTACATTTGAGAAAGGTAAATAGACGAAAGAACAAATTAACTTTTGAGGGTACCTTAATTTTAACTGGCTCTAACGATTGTAATTAAACATTGAAAAGTACTACCTATATTTTTATAGGACCTTCTGTTTTACGTTCCCTGAATAATTAGATTGAAGTACCTCTAAGGCCTTTGATATTTATTTTTTCTCAAAAAATACACTAATTATTTTAATTAATTTGGAAGTGGACAATTATTTGTTAGTTGTCTAAACGTTCATTACTATCTAGTACGCCGTTATAGCAATACTACAAATAAAAACTATACAAACAACTTTTTTTTTATATAGCATAGGTGGCAAACGAGCAGGCGGATCACCGATGGTAAGTGATTACCGCCGCCCATAGAGAACACCAGAGGAGTCACAAGTGCGTTGCCGGCCTTTAAAGTGGGAGTACGCTCTTTTCTTAAAGGTTTGGAGGTCGTATCGGTCCGGAAATACCGCAGGTGACAATTCATTCCACAGTTTGGTTGTGCGAGGCAGACAGTTTCTAGTGAAACGCACAGTTGTGGACTGCCAACCATCTAAATGATGGGGATGAAAAAGTTGTCGCGTGAACAATTCCTCGGAGCACTCCCCAAGGTACATTTATTGTACAAAACACAATGAGGTTACATCTTTGCATAAATCCTCAATGTAAAACCACTCTGGATTTATGGAATATTGCAAGTGTCTATGGAAGTATATTATAAACTGTGATTATCTACCGTTTCCAAGCACAGAATTAAGAAGACCTCTCTAAAGAGTAATGTAAATAAAGATCTGAGAGTATTATTTATTACTCCTAAAAAATTCATTACATTAAAAAATAAGGTTATAGGTACTTGCTGTCCTAAACATGATCAAAGACAACCTATTAATTTATTTTCCAGGTCAATTAATCTTAAGAAATGGTACTAGTGAAGACTCCTGGATTTGACAGCTCCTGACAACATTTTGAACTCCTTAAACCAAATATTATGTTTAAGACAAACGAAAAATATGCCTTGTAAAGATTTAAAAAAAGTTTATAAAAACGAATCTATATCATTCACCATATATTATATTCCAGATTATTTGCGTACCCTTTCCGTTCCGTCGCGTTTGGGCAGATATAGCCCGAATAATACAAAAACGTGATGAAAAACGGCGAATAGAGCTGGAGTTTGTTAAGCAACAAGAGGTGGGAATTGGGCAGATTTTATTCCATGCATATTTGCCGAAACTAATCAACGTCAGACTCGCACCCCCCGGAGCAACGAAATAAAAGTGTTAATGTATAGTATGGACACATCCTGTCCCTCTCTAAAGGCAACCTCGCCTTTAACGCAAGCCTCAATACACACTTTATGAGATAGATAGATAGATAGATAATTTATTTATTTCTCTAAAAAAGCAGCACCATACAAATAAAACAAAATAGAAAAAATAACGCAATAAAAGAATGCGTGAACAAATGGCATATTAGTACCACGATCGCTTCTTATTTAATTGTACTTTTGAACATTAACAAAAATTTTACCTTTCACAGCAGGATTAAAATAGGCATAAAATTATATTTTGACGAGAAAACCGGAAATCTCGTCAAAATCAAATATTGAACTTTATCGTAAAATGCTCTATGGTGTTCAAGTTTGAATTTGGGCCAACGAGAGCGGACGCTTTGTTTTCACTGCGTGTCAAAATTTGGAAATAATTACAGTTCATTCAGCCATCGCTTTCCTGCATTTCTTATTTTATAACCGATTGTAGAAAATGGAGCTGCAGTAATTTCAAAACTTCAGCAGACTATCCTTTGTTAAACGTGACTCTAACCGACCCAAATGGCGAGAAAACATACAAGCCAATCCCAAATTAAATAGGAATTCGAAATTTTATTAAGAAGATGAATAAGGAAAAATAACGAGACATTAACATAATTTCGCTGGATAATTCAATTAAAGTAGCCTCTTAATAAGTAGTTTTTTTTTTAATTTACCTACCTACTTCGAAAAATACGATTGCAATTTGTCAAATTTACCATTCTGTTTTACAAATTATGCTGCCACTGTAATTGTCTACTATTAACAATTATTAATAATAATAATTACGTGAATCTGTCTGTTTATA
Source organism: Coleophora deauratella (assembly GCA_958295455.1). Classification (NCBI taxonomy): domain Eukaryota; kingdom Metazoa; phylum Arthropoda; class Insecta; order Lepidoptera; family Coleophoridae; genus Coleophora; species Coleophora deauratella. The sequence goes on along the minus strand of OY282391.1, from coordinate 12,405,288 downwards.
GGTATCTTCTATTTTATACATAGGCTAAGCTTTTAACTATACATAAAGTTTATTTATTAATTATAATATAACAACGGAGTTGAAGGGAGAAGAAACCTTTTAACAATTTCGATAAGAGTTGTTTGATCTCGAGGGTCAGCAGTCAAAGTAACTAATTCATTCAGAAAAAGGTCGGTTGCTAATAGGACTTTTGTCGTGCAATAAATATTAAAAACATAGTTTTATTAACTAATTTAAATTTTAATGAAAATTTAAAAGAAAAATTAGCAATTCAATGTAGTTTCAAATAATAATAATAATAATATCTGGGACAAATCACACACGGTCATCTGGCCCCAAACTAGGATTACCTGTATCTTGGGAACCAGAGACTGATATACATACACATATACTTTTAAATACGTACATAAATTATTATTTTTGAGTAATTATTTCGTTAACAACCCACATCGTCCCCACTGCTGGGCACGGGTCTTCCCATACCAAAGGAAGGTTAGATCTCAACAGTTTCAAAGTAAACAAAGACTGCCAATTTTTGTTTACATTAGAAAATAGTAAATTTATAATCAGTACTTCGATTTGTTAAGTGCACTGAAATCCGCACGGGTACTGTATGTATAATATCTCTTCGCTAATAACTAATTAACTTGATGTTATAAATCATCCGGGTCGTGCCACCGCGTAGCCAACTACCCTTTGAACCAAACAACTTTTGGGCCAGATAAATTTGCATTTTGTGGCTTTTCAAGTTTCATTATATCTGTAGGTAGCTAGAGATATTGATGAGAATTAAGAATTCATTAAGTGGTAGATGGATGGTACAGCAATTTAGAAGTTCGTGTACGTAATTATTATAAAAAAAATTATGTATTTTATTTTATTTTTTATTATTAGGTTTACATTTGCTTTGCAGCATAGTAAAGACAAGACAGCGTACATGGAAGTACCAATATGGGACGCCCTGTTGGACGGTACCGTTAATGAAGTGAAGAAGCAACTGTGAACTGATGGAGGAGAAGGACAAAAAAGTGGTGGCTGACTTAGCGCAGTAAGTTATTTTATGGTTGAACTATGTTGAGCAAATATATATTTTTCTGACGATGTAGTACAAACAAGTTATCGAATAATACGGATTATTATAAAATACTTAAAACTTACCTAGTTATATTACTATCAATAAATGGAAAAAATAATAAGGCACTTGCTGAAGTTTTCTTTAAAAATAATTACGAGCATTCAGTTTATTTCAGCAGGTAAAGTAAAATTGAAAGGAGACTTTATATGAGTTTTAATTTTATTTACCTTCATAATTCTATACAAACAAGAGACAATTTGATGTATGGTTAATATATAAATATTATGTTAAAAAAGCTTTCAGTGTTAACTTATTAAGAACAACAAAAAAAATTACACTCACCGAACGAAACATCTAACATGCTTGCAATAAAGTTAATCCAGAAGAACAAAAAAAAAATACTATTTACTAATTTTATAACCACAACACGGGTGTCTGATCAACTGCACATTTGGACATGAATTACATACTCGTATTTGCAGGGATCGCGACGGCGCGGCGCCGCCGGCGATTCGCATCAGGAAAACTATCAATGATATGTCGATTCCACACTGCCATTGCAGTCATTGTCTTACTTGAGTGTTAATTACTTGGTGGGAAACTATTTTATGTAACTTTTAAATGGAACTATTCCACTCTCTATCTAACTGGTGCATATTGTTAAAGTATTACAAAAATAAATCTGTCTCACTTTAAGAAGCGGTTAAGTAATCTTTCTCTGTTGTACTCGTACGTATTATGTAGTTTAATACAACAGCCCCTTGTTTCAAACAATTTGACTTTGAACTGCATAGCAAGCAACGTCCCAGTTCATTCGGATCCGTTGTCTTAATCGTCCCTCTAAGCAGAGAACACACACAACATAACTCTCCTAAATTCAGAATAGGAAATAAATATTATTTTATTCGGCTTCTGAACTATTTAGCCAAACACGTCTTTTATTGTATTTGTTCACCGTAACCCAATACATATTTGCCTCTATATTTTATAAAATTACGTATCACCTAACCATTACTATATATTCAGAAGGTAGGTACCTATATTAATTTTTATTCTATCATATTATTGTCATTTTGCTAGCTTCTTTCAAAGTGTCTGATATCAAGATATCAAAATAAATCAGGCTTCAATATTAATACTCATTGAGAACTCAATACATATTCATATTATAAAGAAGTAAAAAAACAAACTTTATGTTTGAAGAAAGGACAGCTTTGAATAAAAAGTGACTAAGATATATTCTGAATCCTCGGCTCAAAACCAAAGGTTTAATTAAGATTTAATTTCTATCATAATTTAAGTAAGATCAGTACGGCCTTTAGAAATGTTCCATCTTAGGCTAGGTAGATAGTTGGATTAACTTAATAATTAATAAAATTCTAAAGTTATTTGCAAAATGTCAATGATGTTGCGGGTCTTTTTTGTTTTTTATAAAATATGAATGAGATAGGTAATTAATATTTGATGGGAACAAATAGATGCCTATATTAATGTTTAAAACATATTAATCTTATGGACCTAGAAAAACATAAATTATTCAATAAATCTGTTTTTAACCGACTTCAAAAAAAGGAGGAGGTTCTCAATTCGTCGGAATCTTTTTTTTATGTATGTTCACCGATTACTCGAAGACGCCTGAACCGATTTGGAAAATTCTTTTTTTTTTGTTTCAAAGTTTCAAAGGGTCACAGTCCCATATAAATTTTATAGAAATCGATTCAGCGGTTTTTTGAGAAAATCAACAAAAACAGCAAAATTGGAGTTGTTGCGATTGAAGTAGGTTGTTTTTAACGTATTCAACGTGGTCAATTATAACAGAACAGTTCCCAATTTACTTAAAGCTTAAACGCAGAAGAGAAATAGCGTGTCCTAATATTTTCTTGTAAGGTAATCTATACAGTTAGTTTCGCTTTACGCAGGGCGCCATGAAACGAACTAATTTAACACGAATAAGCTGCAGCATTAGGGGTCTAAGTAGTTTCTAGGTTGTTATTTAAAGCAAAAAGTAAAAGATCTAGAGCAAGAAGGTCTAAGTTTTGTCACAAAAGTGGATTTTGGAACATGGTGAGCTAATACTTACTAACTGGTAATGCAACCGCAAAAATAAGGTTATCGATATTGTATTTTTTAAAACTTTATATCAATTAAGCGCAACTAAGTTTGGATACTCAAATATCATCATCCTTCAGTCGTGGTGAAACAACCTAAATTAATGTCAGTATATAATTTCACGCTCATTTTTGACGCTAGAATTAGTAATAAGATACTAAAGTTTTATTGGAAATTGTAAGGACAATCTATTATCTATACATATAATAAAACTGTAACGGGGTCGATCCTGTACATGTAATATTTTTTTAATCGATCTATACGTCTATCTATCGATAGAGAGACGAAAACAATTTAATTTTGAATTTTTGTCCGTCAGTCTGTTCGCGCATCACGTAAAAACGGCTAAAAGCCGATTTGGATGAAATTTTGTAGGAGTAACATTTCCGGAAATTCAAGGCTTCACGGAGGAATGGCCGTTTTTATTGTTATTTTATATATATATACTTTATTATCACATCTAAACATACCTATACATATTTTTATCGCGATTTATTGAAGGGTTCCCTTTTATTACAAGGGCTTAATTTATTAAGATAAAACCTTTACTATTTGAAACGGCGTGGCGTGTTGATTACAGTACTTTCATATCATTTGATACTTACATATTATTTTACTGGTTTAAAGGGAGTGTCTGTACCTATTGTAGTTATAACGTTGTGAAGCTGAAAGGAGCAAAGCAAACTACATTTGCAAACGGTATAAATTTACCGTACCGTATATGTACCCTGTTCAAGTGTAGGGTAATATTTATTCAGGTGTCATAAAATAGGCGTAGTACCCGTCAACTGGAGCTTCTACTTATTAAACTGAAATTATGTTCTACAACTTTACCTTAATTAGCACGAGCCAAACAGCTGATCAATTTGTATGAAGACTCCAAAAATTTTCTTGCAAGTTCAGTAAAGTCGAAAAACAGTACAGTTCATTTCAATAAAAAAAGGCAAAAGGTAAACAAACTTCTTAGGCAACTGACGTTGACATGTGTCAGTTCCATAGTAAGTTTGGTTACCTTTTGCTTTTTCTTGATTGGAACAAGATATAGTTGTACACACACCATACAACATAGAAATTGACACTTCTTCATATGTCTGTACACATGTCAATGTGTGTGTCATTATCTAGGGCTGCTTAGACTAAGTCTTCTTGGTCATACCGCCTGTCGTAGGTCACACTTCTTTTTTTATGTTGACTTCTTTAGTAATTGATATTTCCGAAAACAGTAGAACTTTTAACATAAACGACAGACTTTTACAATAAACATTTTTAATGAAGTGAATTCTCTGCAGCAGTTAAAACCCCAACTTGAACGCGTACGAAGTCGCGGGCACCAGCTAGTTATATCTAATATCATATACAGCTTGATGAGGGATAATAATAAGAAATACCTATAATCTAACCAATTTAATTAAAACATAATAGTCTATTTCAATTATCCTGTGTCAATCAGAGGGTGAGGACTTGAACGCGTACGAAGTCGCGGGCACCAGCTAGTTATATCTAATATCATATACAGCTTGATGAGGGATAATAATAAGAAATACCAATAATAAAACCAATTTAATTAAAACATAATAGTCTATTTCAATTATCCTGTGTCAATCAGAGGTTGAGGACTAATCAAATGAAACCACGCATTCCTAATTACATTTCTGTCGAGCTATTTTACCTACTGATGCTGAAAAAGAAATATATTCAAATAAACATGACCTTCTAATTGAGCAGACGGATAAAATTACACGAAAGAGCAATCATTAATTTTCCTGTTAAGTATGACGAGACAGAACTCCCTGAATATAATCGACACCCACTTTCAACATTCTAAGTAGGGTATTACCTGCATCTATCACTAAAATTGTTTACAAGTTGCATAATAAATGGAAGAGGACCAAGGGCGCAGCGCATGTGGGGACCAACGTTACGTAAACACTATCAACCCAGTTTCCTCCTATCCTATACGAACAGTGAATGGAACTTTCAACAATGACCTAATAGCGTCCATGGAATTTCGTTGTGTACATTGGTATTAAATATTTTTTTATTCACATGGAGCTTTAATTGGAAACATTTGTTTCGAATTTTGTTTATCGTTTGAATTTCAAATAGCTGTAGCTCGTTTGTATCCTTATTTCCGGTTGTACCTTTTCAATAATCCATTAGAAGTCTCTGAAAAAGAATAATCCATTTTTATTAGCAGATTTGTTATAGAAACGTGTATATCTCTACAAACACGGACATACATACACTCAAGAAGTCCACGAAAGCTTTAGTAAAAGTGGTTTTTTTTAAACTGACTTGCAGATATTAACTGACTTTCTAACTTATAGTATTTAACGGCCACCATATAAATAAGTGCCACTTCCCCAACAAAAATACTGATTGCACATCGAAATATGTAACTTCAAAAGAAAATAATTAGCGTCATGAAATTAAAATTAATGCCTATCTAACTAAATAGTTAGATATTCCATATGCTTTGTGATGAAAATGTTACATATGCATAAATTTTAATTTCATGACGTATTTACACATTATAGGTATTTGTTATATTTCTGGCATACTTTCTACAACATACGTATGACCTCAAGTTTATGGTTAAAGGGCTTCAGTTTATTGGAATTCAACAATCATTCAAACAAGCATACTAGCAAGATTGAAAATTTAGCTCAAGGCTTTGGGGCTCCTAATACTTAGTTTCTCATGTACAAACTAGCATTACGTCTGTAACGGTCTCTGAACCTAAATCGTCCGTAAATTGGATAACTACATTCTTTCTAAGCTTGCTTCGCTAGCTCCGCATTATTTACTTATTTTATTCAAAACATGACTACTGTCTAAGTAAACATTAGGTAAACTGATATGCAAGTAGTGTTTTTTGATATAGGTACTATACGTCATATTTTCGTTAATGAATCAACATTTTCTTTGTATGTACACTGGGAAAATTGTTGACGTCTAGTTCTGATATGTTTTAAAATTATTTTGTTATGCTTGTTTTGTTGGTCGGTTGGTTTATTTATAGTCAAAGTATTTCTGAGATTAGACGAGAACTTAATTTGAATGGTGGAGATGACTTTATACGTATAAGTTTTTCTGGTCTGCAGTTAAATATTTCCATTGTAACTCTACCAACGAACGACAAACATAATTATAAAATGACACTTTATATTTTCTTCTTCTTCTTATCACGTAGCACAGTTTAACCGTTCTATCACAAAGGATAGATGGCAGTAGCCTGGTGTTGCACTTAGCATCACCCGCAGGTCAGTTTCCTCACGATGTTTTCCTTCACCGTTAAAGCAGTCGGTATGATAATTGACAACGCTAAACACGTTTATAAACAGACTTCAACCGTAACAACTACCATTTTGCAATGTTTTTTTTAATTTTTGTTGATTTTTTCAAAAAACACTGAATCAATTTTGATAAAATTTATATGGGACCACCTCTGAAGTATTTCCTACCAAACAGATAAAGAATCATCAAAATCAATCCATAACTGGCGGCGTAATCGCGTAACAAATATACAAAAAAACATACAGTCGAATTGAGAACCTCCTCCTTTTTGAAGTCGAATAAAAACACGGCACGTAAGTTTCGAAAATCTCATGGTACACTGGCCAGGATTTAAACCCGAGACCTCTGGTTAGGATGACGGAGTCACTACCCGCGTAGCAGCCGCCGACGCTTTAGTTATTATAAAAAGTGCGAACAGATTCATTAAAACAAAACTTACCATTATACGGACATACTAATCTGCATAACAGAAAACTTAATACATCACATTAAATTATGTCACACCAGATAAACCGGCTGAGCAACAAATTAGTAAACTATTAAAATGAGGTCATAATAAGCCAAAAAATTAGAATGTACTTCGATATATTTGGTGTGCTTCTTTGTGATTAAATGATTACGACGTATCAATTTAATGTCATGGTGCTATATTAATTTGCCTTGAAAGTGTTTTGATGCGTAATCAGTATTTTTTTAAAGGGAAATGGCATTTAATATAAACTATTTTTTTTGGTGAGCAGATAAACACTACCGTAAAATGTGGCAACTTGACCAAAGCTTTGGCGACTTTACCATACCATAGGTATTTGACTTAAATTCAGTTATTTAAAAAAGCTGCCCACAAACAAACTTGACTTTTAATGTTAGTATTTTTTTAATAGTAAGGGTAACATTTTTATATTTTTCTAAATGGCAACATTGATAGTTATGTCAGTATGGCCGTCGAATGTGTGCTGCCATGAAAACGTTTGCAGAAAGTGTTTATAAAATTGTGTTCACAGAGCTTAAACTATTCGTCACAGGTGTGTGAAATTTTGACATTGCGAATAAAAAACTGTTAAGATTACAAGTGAGGTTATCAGCTGTTGTTATTTCCTCATTTTATTGAAATATACATGGGTAGTGTCACTTGAAGTTAGGTATAGTTGCCACTGAGTGCTTCGCGGCATCTTTACCTGCAGCTAGGGTTGACAAAAATTCAAGTAAGGTTTTTTTTTCGTTTGTTTGTTTTTATACAAAAGCTAAACAAGATACAAAATATAATGAGACTGATTTAAAGAATGAAGACATAAATATTGAGACTAAAAAAAGAAAAACAGGAAGGTACGACAGCGAAAAATGAAGACATAAAAATGAGGCTCAAACAAATAAACATGAAGATGAGAAAGAGAAACGGAAAGGGACAAAGAGCGAGACTGTGTCAAGGAATCTAAAGGGTGGATATTTTCTAAAAGAAGAAAATGATTTTTTACGGATATATAAACAAAATACAAATAATGCGACTGAAATGAAGAAGAGAAGACAGCAAGACATAAATATTGATACTAAGAAAGAGAACCAGGGAGGTACGACAGAGAAAAATGAAGACATAAAAATGAGACTAAGACAGAAAGAAGACAGGAGGACATAAATAGGTGTTGTTTTGGTCGACAACGGCCCTTTAATGGTTGAAAGGACAAAAAATACTTGTTCTAAATATACCTATAATAATATTGTGTTTTATAATTTGATTCTATTGAAAAATGACACACAAATTTTCCTAAAATTATCAAAACGCTGGAGCACGCAGTCAGTCAATGACGGCCGGCTCGTTCACGACTTTCCTACAAAAAGGTCAATTACACTTACATTAACGTGGCTGTCGGGAGAAGTATTCCAAGATAGCTTCTTTCTTGAACTCTTGTCTACCTTGTGCTCTATCTTGAGTATGGGATATCGACATAAAGTAACTAAGCAAGACTTTGGTTGGTTTGTTCATTTGAATAACGAACTGCCACGCTACGCCAGGATACAATGGATAAAAACAAAAGACAGTATGGATAAAAAATATCTTTTTTTTTATAATAAATGTTCAAAATTCCCGCCATTAGCCCTTATGCATGCTCTACATCTTTTTACAAAGGACTTTTTTACGGCGGACGTATCCTTCTCTTGAAATTTGTTCTGCAGCTCTGTCTATTTCTTCTTGCAGCTGCGTGATATTTTAAGTCTCCGTTGCATAGACTAAATCTTTTAAGCAGCCCGAAGACTCGTCGCGTCATAGAATTTTATGAAAAATCTCATTATCTTCGTTCATTTATTCTGCAGAACTCTGATCTTGTCGATCTTGAACGATGGGTAGTCGTTAGGTTCCAAGGTTTGAACGCGCTGCACTTGAAATGGCCAGCAAGATCGCCAGAACTTAATCCCCTGGATTTCTTTTATTGGGGCTGCTTATACGATTTAGTCTATGCAACGGAGACTTCAAAATCACGCAGCTGCGAGAAAAAATAGACAGAGCTGCAGAACAAATTTCAAGAGAAGGATACGTCCGCCGTAAAAAAGTCCTTTGTAAATAGATGTAGAGCATGCATAAGGGCTAATGGCGGGAATTTTGTACATTTATTATAAAAAAAAAGATATTTTTTATCTTATCTCTCATCTTATATCACAAAAATGGTGAGACTTTTACTAGTTTTTTTTTTTTTATATGTAGTAGGAAATGATTCGACCAATCCGCAGGTGAAGGATTATCCTTCACTTTTTGGACACCCTGTATATATATGTATATAACTTAATGTGGCAGGAACTAACAGTCAAGTCGTCTTATTAAGACAGTCCTTGAAAGTGGAGATGGATGGACACATTCTTATGTCTACTGGTAGTGCGTTCCACAGACGGGCAGCGTGAATCGTGAACGATCTGGTGTATGTTTCCGTACTGTGTGTTGGGATCACAAGAGCCAGGTTTTTACTGGAGCGCAACCGGTTGTCCAGTGCTGTGCGAAATTGGAACCTTTCTCTGAGATACTGTGGGGCGAAGGGGTTAAAAAGAACGTTATAAAGAAGGCATAATATATGGTTATTCCTCCGCTGGCGAATACGAGGCCAACCTAACTGAGAGCGGAACTCTGAGATGTGATCATATTTCCGGAGACCGAAAATATACCTAATACACTGATTCTGGAGTCTATCCAACTTATCCAGTAGTTCAGCGGTTGGGTCAAGATAAGCTACATCACCATAGTCCAGTAAAGGGAGCAGAAGAGAGCGAATAAGGAGAAGTTTGGTTTCAGTGGGTAAGAAATTTTGTAGGCGCCTCAAAGAGTGCAGCGAAACAAACACCTTGCGGCTGACTTCGTTAATCTGTGCAGACCAGGAGAGGGTTTGGTCCATAATGATGCCCAGGTTCTTAACGGTGGAGCAAAGAGGTAATATAGTTTTATTAAAAACCAGGTTAGGCATCATCATGTCTCGGTATTTTGCAGAAAAATGAGGGCTGCCTATTACGATTGCTTGGGACTTGGCGGCATTAACAGAGAGCCCATGCAATTTAGACCACTCAGCAATGTTTTTATTGCGTAACACATTACGGCGGCGCAAAGTCACTCCAAATCTCACACATTCAACTTGATTTACACCACACGAAATGTAAATAATACATCGCTCAGTTCACGACTGTTGAATAAAGACTTGTTCCTGATCATAGCCGTAGCGTAAGTTCACGCGCAGAAGCGCTTGCTCTCGCTGAGAAACGCAGGTTCACCGCGGAGACATGCAGCAGAATGCTCGCGCCGCGCGGCTCTGCCGCAGTCGGGGCCTCTCGCGCACCCCCACCCACCTCGCCTCGTTATTATGCAACCATTCATTATTAAAATACGTTACACACGGAAACAAGGATTCCATAATTAATTATTTTCTAAGATTTTCTTATGAAAATTTAAGGTGCCATTTTTATATTTTTTTGGCATCAGTATCAAAATTCAAAATTCAAAATCATTTATTTCTTCACGTAGGTACATTAAGCACTCTTATAAACGTCATATCATTTTTCTGGAGGAAAATATTCCAAATGTCATTATCATTAAAATAATCTACAGTCTTATACGTATAGTATCCTCTTGAACAAATACAGCGTTTTATATGTTTCTTAAATTTACATTCTGGTAATTCACACACGTCATTCGTAATTTTGTTATAAAAGCATACACACTGCCCCACAAATGATTTTTTCACCTTACTAAGTCTCGAGAAAACTATGTCAAGATTATTTTTACTTCTCAAATTACGGTTATGTCTGTTGCTATTTTTGAAGAACAAGTTTAGATTTTTACGAACGTACATGATATTTTCGTAAATAAACTGACCGGCAACTGTTAGAATATTTATTTCCTTAAATCTATCTCGAAGTGATTCTCGGGATCGTAGTTGGTATATAGCTCGGACTGCTCTTTTTTGTAGAATGAAAATGGTTTCAATGTCTGCTGCGTGTCCCCACGGAAACTATCATGGAAACTATCACTCCTGAAAAGCTCGTTGTCGACCAAAACAACACCCTGTATAGATACTAAGAAAGAGAAACAGGGAAGTACGACAGAGAAAAATAAAGACATAATAATTGACCACGCTGAATACGTTAAAAAGAACCGACTTCAATCGCAACAACTCCAATTTTGCTATATTTTTGTTGATTTTCTCAAAATCCGCTGAACCGATTTCGATAAAATTTATATGGGACCACCTGTGAAGTGTACCCTTTTAAACAAAAAAAAATTTTCGAAATCAGTTCAGGCGTCTTCGAGTAATCGGTGAACATACATAAAAAAAATTAAAAAGATTCCCATGAATTGAGAACTTCCTCCTTTTTTTGAAGTCGGTTGAACATAAGACTGAGACAAAGAAACAAGAAGATGAGAAAGAGAAACAGGAAGAGATAGAGAAACAGGAAGGGACAAAGAACGAAGCTGGGTCAATGGGAATCTAAAGGAAGAATAGGTATTTTCTAAAAGAAGAAAATGATTATTTGGACGAAAAACTTATGAAAGCGAAACTTAATAACATGTTTTTTTAATATATAAAATAAAATGTGCGCCATTTTTTATTTTTGACAAATATTTGTATGTAAATTGTCAGAATCCCTTGGCAACTTTACCTGATGTCAGTATTGCCGTTTTTCATTATACTTACAAAATTATGATCATAATCTGTCATTTTACCTATCGTACTATGCAAAAATGGAATACCTACTTATATTACGAAATACTGTGCGCAGGTAATGTTGCCACAAATGAGTTTACTTTACCTAGGATATTTATTACTCTATACAATTCTAATTATAATGTTTTATGAAAGGAAAAGTAAAAAAAACCGTTAGAAAAATGTATAACCTGTATATAGAAAAAGTAATACGTTTATGCATCTGATCGACGAATAAATAATTAGATTTTAGTCAAAAAACCCCCTTAATCATGTCCTAGGACGTCAACACCAGCCGCCCTGATTGAAGCAATTTGTATAAAAATAAATAAGTTAATATAGCTTGTGTCTATTTTGAGTTCCTTTATGCACCAACAATAAAAATGAAGAAAAGAGAATATTATTCGAAAAACAATTTGTATAAGCTGCTTATTTTGAAATGAGAATAGAAGCACGAGAATAATATTTTTCCATTAGCAAATCAAAAGAAAAACAATACAAACAAATTCCGGTTACTTCTGTTTGTATTCAAATTTTCGATTATTTATGAGTTATATGAGTTATATTTGCCTTTAAAAATCTCCAGTATTAATAAAACCTATTAAAATCAATCAAATCAATCCATTTAACAATTTATGTAAAATTTTCACCTACTGGTACTTCGAACTTTTGTAACTTATCTACGTATTTTCCATAGCGTAGGCTGCGTAGGCATTATAAAACTTTGTAGAGTCCTTTCACCCTGTCTATCGTAAACTGGAACTGTTAGAATTTTCTACATTACCACAGTCATTACCAGCGTTAGTGTCATTTTACGGGCACTTACAAGAAAGCTATCACCGTGTTTATTTTCTGACCTCGCTATTAGCCACATAAGCAAATGTCTTACTGGCAGGCGTTCAACGGGGGTAAATAAGTAGGCAGGATATAGACCGGTCATCACCTAACTGCCCTGTTCCCATCACTTGGGATCGGCGTAACATGTCCTTTTCTTCGATTTATCTCTCCTTACTCAATGCTCACTCATTTCATATTCATCATCCTTTACACAATCTAGCCATATCATCTTTGACCTTCCTCTTCCCTTCATATTGATATTCAACACTCTGCTAGTCATATGACTTTCGTTTCTCCTGCTAACGTACCCATACCTACCATAGCAACAGATCCCCTTCACAGCTTTTGGAAATATAATTGAATCCTGACCCACTTTGCCGATAATAGCTCCTTTGAAACCATCAAAATAGTAAAGTTTTCTTCTCTATCGTGTATGTTGTACATACCTATAACGTTTTAAATATTAATAAATTGCGTCATTATAGCTCAAAATTGTATTCATTTTTTAAAATCTTTGTTATTATTGCACTAGATATGTTTTAGATAAAGTAGTCATGATTTCTCGAATTAGATGTCGTTCATAATTCTAACTCTTTAAATTGCAGAAAAATTATTATAATTTTAAAAATGTCATTATGAATGTGTGTCACGTGTCAAAGTAGCTAGACGGTCCATAAGAAAAAAAAACGGAAAACTAAAAATTTAACATTTAAGGCTAGACCGCACTAAGCGACAACGATACTATGCGACGCGATGCGACGCAGAGTGCGGCCGCGGAACTGCGCGACGCGACGTGGCAGTTTCATACAAAATAACTGGCCGCGTCGCGTCGCGTAGTGCCGCTGCAGTCTAGTGCGTTCGTATCTTTAAATCCATTCGTATAATGGCTAATTTGGCAGAACAAAGAACTCGGATTGTAGTGCTAAGTATATCTAAACTTATACCTATTCTTAGCAAAGGAAACATTAACTGCGATAATGATTACGCGCATGAAAGCAAGGCTTTTCTTCTCCGGTTGGTTGGAGGCTAAGGTGAGGCTTGATAGCACGTAATGAGCCTTCTTTTCAAATCGGCCCGTATTCAACAATACGGAGTACAACGCCTATTGTTGAGCTCTCATTGCCCCAGAAGATATTTAGATTCAAACAGAGATTCTAGTTTAAAAGTCTGTAGTTAAAACATTCTTTTACGCTCGATGTTGATATAAAAGTGATAAAAAAAGTATAATGAAATTGTATCAGTTAAATCTAATAAAACGTAAACAGGAAACTACCGAGTCTTATTTTCTACTTTATTTATTTCTGTAGACTATAAATATATGTAGGTTTCATTTATTAAAAAACTGAATATGCAAGATCGCGCTTAGAGTAGGTTTTGGTAGTAATATTATTAAAGAAAGTTTTGCAAGTTAAGATTTTTGTTTCGTCTCGATATTATCAGGAAAAACTGTTTATCATCAAGTGTGCCTATTTAGGTATGTATAAGTAATAACAACGAACTATAGCCGACACGTGGAGAAACGAAAAAAAATGTCGAACATCTTTTAGTATCGTGATCGTCCGAGAGATTATATTTCTTGAAAATCTAAAGAATAACTAAAGAAAAACTATTCTGCTAATCTTTGAGATTTCAAAGAAATAGTAATTTGAAAATTTGTGCCTTACACAAGCTGAGTCTTACGGTCTTACGAAGAAGTAAAATGCGTAGGTCAACTAGATAAAGTTTTAATTAGAAACAGGTCATCTTCTCCTTAAAGTAATATTACATTTTTAACATTTTAATTTCTACTTCTTATAAAAAAATACGGAGATGTCACAGTTTGTATTTAAGATAAGATTAAATAAGCTATCGTACTTATAAAAAAAAACCAGGAATGAACATCCAAGTTCCGCAATTCTGCGTCGATATACTTGATCTAATACTGCAAACGCCATCTACAAGATCATGGCAAAAATACTTCCTCCTCGTTCAGCTCAAGCATTCACGGCTCTGAAATAACTCCATCAGCTTCAGACTCACACCTACGCAAGGCGGGAAACGTTCACAACATTTCGCGTTATTCCACTGTACGGCGCGATTGATAATTATTTTTTTAATTCATGCCCAATATAAAGATGAAATAACTGTACGTAAAATAATTAAATCCGTAATAAGAAACCGGACAAGTGCGAGTTGAGCTGGCGTGGTTCTCCACTCAAAAATCAAAATGTTTTTTGTTTAATTTAGAGTTTAGAGTCTTTTTAGTCATTTTTTTCTACCTAGTAAAAATGTTCCGTACGATGAATATGTTATATAGTAACAGTAATATATCCCACGAACAAACTTAACATTGTAGTTTAAAAAACATGTTCTACGATAAATGACTGACTCGGTGGCTCAGTGGTTAGCGATCCTGACTACTGATCTGAGAGTCGTGGTTTCGATCCCCACCCAAGGCAAACATTTCTGTGATGAGCAGATTTGTTTGCTCTGTGTCTGGATGTATTATATCTATACAAGTATGTATTTAAATGTATATGTGTATCAGTCTCTGGTTCCCATAGTACAGGGAATCCTAGTTTGAGGCCAAATGACCGTGTGTGATTTGTCCCGGATATTATACTGTATATTGTAACAACCCCCCTAGCCTAACTAAAACCTAGATCGGAACTAAATATAACAAAAATAGGAAAAATCGGTTATCTTAACTAAATACTAAGTTGTGATCATCAAGAAATAAGTAATCCTAATTCTTTTAGAATGGATTGAGATTGATGAAAAGTCAACTGTACGGATTTCCCTAAAAGAACCTTAAATCCCTGAACCATAAATCTAGAACCTAATACGATAAATACTCTTTGTAAAGGAACCCTCCAGAAAGGGAGACGGAATGTTGCCCCCTTAGCTTAGTATAATGCGTAACTAAAATTTAGTCGCGCTTTATATTAAATGTATAAATGCAGCCAAAACGAACAAAGGTTATTTAATCAGAGAACTGAACTCTGTACAAATAAATAAGTTAAATTTAGGCGCTCCCGCAACGTTCCATGCACTTCAACCCTCCTAAGTTGGATAGTGCTCTGTCCCCATAATTTAGTCCATACTCTTTTCTTGCAAATATTGGAAACAGCGCTTGAAACAAGAATGCTTTTTACTGTTTTAGAGTAATACATTATTTACTATAGAAAACAGCGTTGTTCCGCCCGGAACCATCTCACTGAACAACTGATTGGTCGATTACTCAAATCTCGCAGAAAGCTGAAGCTCCCTGTATGACGAGTTTGTAGAATTTCACCGTAGAATATAGCTAACTAAATTCATCCAAGACTCAGGTCAATAATGCTATCATAGCGTAGTACTTTTCAGGTTTCGCGACTGACACCACTAAGAACCCAATGTGTAAACGCATAGGTTTGGAAAGAATCTAGCGACGTCGGCGAGTAAACATGAAGTCATTTATAGTAAAAGCTGCAGTTCTTTAATGCTTTACAGCTTAGTACTTTTCAGATTCGGCAGTAGCACCAAAGAACCAAACGATAACGCAGAGGTTAGAAATAGTTATATTAATCAAAGGCAAATGCCGCAGTTCTTTAATGGTTTACAGCTTAGTACTTTTCAGGTTCGGCAGTAACACCAAAGAACCGAAATGAGAACCCGGAGGTTGTTTGCAGTAGATATCTGAGTAGTTTGATCTCCCATTGATATTGTACAGAATAGCTTCAGCCCTCGATGATATAAAAGTTCCATAGAACTAAAAAGCAAGAGAAAATATAATAGTTGTCAAGCATACTGCGTAGTAGAGATTTGTATCCAAGCAAAACAAAGATGTCACATTATAAAACACATGAAAATAGACAAATAAAAGCATGCAAGTTCAAACCGCATATTAAATAAAACTAGGTCCAAATAGAAAGAAACCCATGTAAATAATACACTTATTATTTCAAACCAACACTCGAACCATACGAAAACATAAAATCCATGGCGCTTCTAAGGAATCGCCCTAGAGTGAATACCTTACCGATTCGGCTACTTTCCTAGCTAAATCTAATAGATTCACCTTTGATTATTTACTGTCTAGATAGTGCGCTGGTGGCGCAGATGCGTCCAAAAAATTATCAGCCAACTGTTGGCCTATAAGCCGCTTCCCGCTCCTTAGTGTCCAGTTTGACGTCAAAGGATGCACACGCCCGCTCAAGTTACGAATTGAAAAAAAGGTGGTTAAAATGACGATATGTGCAATAAAAATGTGCAGGAATTACAAAGAACGTTTGAAAACAACAAATAAAGTCACCTACCATTGCTAAGCAATTCAGATTCATCGTATTTTGATAGAAAATAATTCGTTTTTCAGCCAATTTTTAAAGACTCGCACTTGGCATTTTGTTAGTGTTGCCAGTTTTTCAATGCAAAATTTCCTCCAAATTTGAGTTAAAATAATAATTCTGGTACCAAATTAAAACATATTGTAGCGATGGGAGTTTTAAAACGTAAATAGTTTCTGTAACTATGTATTGGTGCAATAACCGAAATACGGTATTCGGTATTACGAAAACTATGTATTTCCGAAACTATTTATTGGGAACAACTGAGATGCATGTTTCAAATCTCAAGGTATTGCAAGTCATGCATTATTTTGCAAGAGTGTCCCTTTCTCACTTACGAGGTTTGCAAAAGACCGTCCTGCTATCAAGGAATATTTCTCGTGCGGAAGTGTTTCAGAACACGCACGAGCAACAAAAAACACAGGAGTATGTGCCAAGTCTACGTTCTGACAGTAACGGTTCGGTCTGACAACAGGACGGACTATAGTAAATCTCGCAAGTGTGAAAGGGACACCAATATCACACAATACCATGTTTACCACCATAACGCGATAACACCGATAACTACAGATAACTGGTAACGTAGAAATACCCCAACACCCTACAATACCAGTATCATTTTCTCGGTCGCCGATACATAGTTATTAAAATAAATAGTTTCAGAACCCGTTATTGGATACTGATAACTAGTTACGTTTCGGTATTGTAAAATCGCGTACCGACCCACCTCTAACATATTGGAGGCTCGAAAATGTATGTCAGTGACACAAAATACATTATCTCTAACTTACTTTATGTCAGTTGGATCGTTATGGGATAACTACGGCCAATTAATTGTTTAGATACCAATTAATTGTAATTGTTTAATCACTACTAAAAATACTATCATGCGTTCGAAATTTTAAGGGGTTACTCAGAATCAAGTCAAGAATACAAAAATAAATGATAAATTCGTTCAATTTTTCTTCATAGTTTGCCATACCAAATATAAATAGTAAATCATGAATTTGAATGGGAAACTTAAAAAAAATTTGATCTATTTTTTTCAATATTTTTCCTGTATTCTAGACCTGATCTAAAGAAACCCTTTAAAATTTCAAACGCACTTTTTTAACACCCCCTCTATGTAATGTAATGTGTTATATTTCAATAAAAAAAAATCTGCCAACAACACTTTTTCAACATCCTATATAGTACATTCAGACATACTGATGACCAAATTATTTAAAAATACAAATTTAATCTAACCCTAATAATCAATTTAAAGTTCCTTAGTTACTTATTTTAGGGGAAAATATGGCATTACCTATTATCCCTATGCACGCACACATAGGCAAATTGAACGACATGACGCGAGCGTAAGACAAAGCTGTCACATGACTATCACATGGTTGTTACACACACAAGCTTGAAAAAGTTGGACGTTTTTGTCGTAGTGATTACAGGGCGGCGCTCTATCTAGACAGTAAATAATCAAAGAGATTCACGATATCTATTTTAATACAAACACTCATAAACTATCCCGCAACCCCTTTGTCTATCTAAATAAACTGAAATAAATTCCTTCACTTCAACTTTATAAACCGTTCTGATTCAGGCTCGATTCCCAAGACCCACAAAATGTCAAAAACATTATTCTCCTCTATAAAAATTTTACAATAAACTGTATGTAAACTAACTAACTAACTAACACTACTAACTGTGTGTTTGTTTGTATTTTTAATATCGCCGTCCTTAGTTTTCCCTTAAATAGTGATACTATTATAACAAAAGTTATAAAGCATTAATTTCTAATCCTCTTAGAACTATTTATTATTTAAATAACCTCAACAGATGCGCTTTAATAGACATTATTTTTCCACAATTAGACACATAGACTAAGCCACGGGTAAACCCTTAGTATTTCCCCAAAAATCAATAATTTGCTCAGCAGCAAAAGCTGTCAGTAATTCCCTTTTAATTTCTCGTAGCGTAAAGGATACGAAACTATTGAAAAAGATTTTATTCCTAGAAATGACTCGCAAGAATATTGAATGTGAAGCATTATTTCTATTATTCTCCAAAACTGAAAGTTTTATTAAATAATTGTATTTGTGAATATGTATCGTAGTTTGGTCCGTTACAATATTTATTAAATTCTAACTGCAAATGGAAGTTTGTATACACATATTATTAAGAGGGTACTTGTTATTTTAAGATACAACGCAAAAAAGAGTGGGAGGAGGGTGGTTTGATTTTCATATATTTTCCTAAATAAATAACTTTAAAGCGATTATTTAAAAAAAATTATTAAAAAAAAAAATGTGCGTTTGACTACGTCTCACATCGTCATCATCTCACAGTGATGTAAATATCACGGCAAAGTTTGCAGAACTTTTTAAAAAAATATATAATTTTTCGCCCAAAAGTGACCCCATATTCAAAATATATTTACGTTACACGCCCGTTTTTGTGTCACAGAAACTCATAAACGTATACCAAATTTCAACATTGTCGATGTGAGCTAAGTGTTCCGTTTCTTCATTCGGACATACGAAACCCTAAAATCGATAGCGACCTCAAAGGAATTGGCGAACCCGAAGTTTGAGGACTTGGACAAAGTTATGTTGTAGTGGGGACAAAATAGTGGGTCCACGAGAAAACAGTGGTAATTTCTCTTAAAGCCATTTTTCTTTTCATTAAAAAAAATACACTGTTTATTTTTGTTCATTTTTATTAACCGTAGATCAAATGCTATTCCTCGAACACATAAAAGTAATCAATGATCCTTGCTTTGGTGACTTTTTTAATAATAGGTACCGAAAATATTAAGAGTGTTTGTTCGTTTTCGCAACAATGCAATGGCGCTAACGGTTTTAATGATACTTTGTAAGTTTGTAATATCAGCTACATTCATAAGTCCAGTGGCTTCCCGCGACCTTCACCGTCGTCTACCGACTGGGTTGCCTTCGCTACGTCTCGGTGTGCGGTCGCCACTCGGGAACTCTCCTGCCCAACCGTCATCATCAGTTCTACAATCTCTGTGACCCCCCGTTTATAAGTAGCCAGTTAGCATTATTATAAATTATTAGCAGTTCATTATTCTGTCAAAGCCTCTCATACAAACTCGGATTACCTTTTTGTTAGTTTTTCTCAATCCTGATATTAATCAGATAGTAACCCCTATTGAGTATTGTTTATTATCGATGTTTATTGCAGTTTTGTATCGAGCAATGACAATCACGTGACACGCGATAATGCATGCACAGCTAGGCTGTATAATATTTAGAGTTCCGTACCTCAAAAGGATTAATAGCACCTTTAAAGGATCACTTGTGTGACTGTCTGTTTGTCGGTTCGTCAATCACAGTTAATTTGCTCCGAAGTACTGGTCCGATTAAGTTGAAACTTAAGTATACATATCAGGGTTCGTAAATATCCGATATTTATAATAAATATCAAAATATCAGATATTTTTGATATATATCCGATATTTTCGATATCTTTGATATTTTTGATATTTATCAAAATTACATACTAATTTCAATTTCTTACTTTAATACATGATTTTCGAAATAGCTGAATTTAAAATGTAAGTATATGTTTGATAATTTGAAGATTTTTATTAAAATAACATTAAAATTTTATACTCTGATATGTTTTTTCGAAATAACTGAATCTAAAATGTATATTTTATTTTTGCAAATTTGAAGATAGTTAATTAAACTAAACTCATTTATTTATTATTGTGATAATCATATCTTTATTCTTTGCATTTGGCACATTCATTCGTAAGAAGCAGCTCTTAGAAGCTAGGAAAATATAAATATCAATATTGATATATATCAAGCATAAATATCAATTGATATATATCATGATATATATCCGATATATATAAATTGATATATATCATGCGAACCCTGATACATATAGATTTCTGTGACCAAATACGGACGTATAAAACTTAAAAAAAATTTTGTGTGGGCACATGATTTGAACAAAGTTGTAGAACAAAAGTTGTTCAGTTTGATGGGTAAAAGCCAACCTTGCAGTATTATCACACCTTTCTGTTACACCTGTATATTACGAAATAAATACTTTAATTTTTTTATAAGAAAACAAACGAAAATTTACCATTATCTCCGGAACTTCTGATCCTAAAATTTTGAAAAATATACATAAAATATAATATTTTTTTACTTATCAATTACATAAAAACATATAAGAAGGACATGGTCATAAAATAAGATGGTATTATTCTCAATATTGTTTGTTCGCACGGAACCCTTCGGTGCGCGAGTCAGACTTGCACTTGTACGGTTTTTTTTTTATTTTTTCCACGACAATACTTTTACTTATTTGCGGTCTGTAGCTGTTAAATCAAAAAAAAATGTAAATTTTGATTTCTATCATTCTTTGATCATTTTTAATACTTCTCCTCGGTAAAAAGACAAGAGTTGCATAGGCACTGTGCTAATTTTCTTACTCTAAATAAATAATACTTCATACAGTACTTGCACTAAACATGCAATGCTAAGTACATAAAATAGAATACCGATAACTACCGAAACTATAGACGATCTACTAACATTGTGCGCTATATTATCGTAGATTTATCTGTTTTGGTAAGTAGGTAATTAGGATTAGATCCTCCCTAAAAAAACCAGGGCGAATGAAAAATTGCCAGGCTCGTGCTTAGTAAGCGAAATATAGGACTGCGGGGTAATAGATTACTCACAATTGAATTGAATTTAGGAAAGGAAAGTGCAAACATTTGCTCAAAAGTGGTTTCACTTAAAATTGAAATAGACTGATTCAGGAGACTTAATAAATATCTAACTAAAATATTAAAAGACATGACTGTGTGAAGTCGTTTTGTCACTCGCATGAGAATCAAAATCTATAGGGTACTTCCCGTTGACCTAGAATCTTGAAATTTGGCAAGAAGCAATGTCTTATAGCACAAGTAAAGGGCAAAGTCCGAAAACCATAATATTTTAGTTACATCACATTTTTGTTGTAAGTACGTTGACGTTGAGCGTCTTTAAGTGCCTATCATCCTTCATTACCCTTAGAGCCGTTTCTCATTCACTTGATATTGGCGTTTACGTTTCGCCATTATTATCAAATATTGAAGATTATTATGTACATTGACAAAATCACTTTTTATTGTAGTGGAATGCCAAAGAGAAAAGAAGAAGTAGATATGCTTATCAACAAAAACCTTGATTCCCGTGGTACATCCATGTAACTCTCTACTTACATCGTCATACATAACTTTTGTAGTTTAAAACCTAATTGCCTATTTGGCACAAAAATAGTTTAAATTTAATAAAATTTTAGATCTCAATCAATAGGCGTCATTTGACTTTGTGTATTCAACGCGCCGTCGGACCTTGTAAATCTTATTGTTTACTTTAAAAATTAGTAACCTAATTTGACAGAATAAAAGTTGAAAATTATTCAAATACAAATACAAATAGAAGGCCCTATTATTTGAAAGTAAACATCAGGCGAAATTAATGGAATCCCTTTGACTTTGTTCGGACTTTATTTACATTAAACTTTTACTTCACTAAATAGAAAGTAAACGCAAATAGATAATTAAATAGAAAGTACTTTCTTCATATAATTAATGGGATATATACGTATGTTGTACCTATAATAATATTCTTTTTTCAATTCAATTCTTTCATATGAAAAGAGTTCATTAATATTTCTTAAAAATAAAAAGCTTCGCAATCAATCGAAAATAGCTGTATATACGTTGCAAAAAATTCAACACTACAAAAATCACTCAAGAAACCGCCTCAGTGAGGCTATTAAAAAAATACATTTTAAATTTCAGGGGGTTACTTAGAATCAAGTATAGAATACAGGAAAAATATTGAAAATCTGCATTTTTTTCACTTTCCCATACACATTCTTGATTCACTATTCAAATTAAGTACCTATGAGAAACCAGGCGCGGATCCAGGATTTCGTTCAGGGGGGGGCAAATTTTTTGTGTACCCTTATTTATGGAGCGGACGGTGGTAGTAACCATTAATATAAAAAGTCGCCAGCGTAGCGAGCCGCGAATTTTTTTGAATAGTTAAGAAATGCCTCTATTTATTTGCATTTTCTAGAAGTTTTAGTACTTCGGTCAGGCTTCAGGGGGGGGCAATTGCACCCATTGTCCCCCCCCCCCCTGGATCCGCGCCTGTGAGAAACTAATCGTAGATCTATTCTATACTTGATTCTGAGTAACCATCACTCAAATTTCAAACGCACTTTTTTTAACAGCTTGTATTAATATAATAATTGAAGGAATTATTTTTAGTAAAATTGTATGTAATGCAAACTATTTAGTTTTTTTTAATCCACTATAGGTAAGCCGTTGGCATTACAATATAATATCCTTATATTGTATATAGTTAAAGCACGTAGTAATAGCGCCTATAAAAAAATCTTCTCCCATAAAATCAAATTATTTTGCTGTAACGCTGCGAGTGCACTGAGACAACACTGTAAGAACCGATAGATGATGACGTCACAGTCCGATCCAGTCGCTGTACATTTTGTATGAGCACGAGTGCACTCATCCGACACTAACATTCTTACCGGACGAAACGAAGTGTTGTGCATCATTTATCGACATATGTATAGTTAAATTATCGATTTACATGGTATATTAATATGATAATGTTTTATAGGTACCTACAGAAATCAATATATATTTATAGAATATTCAAATGCATAGGTATATATGTAGATATATTATGATATTTTGTGTTAATTGGAAAAAATATGATTTAAGAAAATGTGTAAGTAAAGCATCTACGTATATAAAAAATACTTTGATTTTCAATAATATTAGGTCCTTACCTATGAAATTGGCGTTTTAGTTTTGAAAGTTCAACAGAATAATATTACCCCAAAAATGAATTTACTTCCATTAAATTATATATCATTTTCTAGCTACATTCAAGATCTTTTATGAATTAGTAATGTCATGTCTCTCATGTAAAAACTGACTGAGTAGGGTTCCATTAAATACTGTATTGGAGTTGGCTTAGAGGTAAATTTTTTCTACCAAAAAAAATCGAAATTATCTGAAAATCGTGAAATATTATGCGCAATATGTTCAAAAATACATATGGTAACGAATAACATGCTGGGATAAGTGTAGCCTTCAAAAATAAAATAAAAAGTATTTTTTTTAACGAAAAAATTGCGATTTTCAGTGACGAAAAAATCCATTTTCACAGTTTCTACACCACTGTGCTCTCAAAATATTCAGACAACGTGCATTTAGTAAGCATTATTTTATTTCTAAATGTCCAATGGTACTTTGAAAATAATTAGTTGTTTTAAAACCTTAACTATTTTATATTAATTTTGTCTTTGAACTTTTTTAACTAAACGTCAATTTCATAGGTAAGCACCTAATATTTACATATTTAGGTTGTGTACTGTAACAACCCAAGTGCTTTAATTAATGTAATGCGTTTTTTATAAAAATACAACGTTCGTTTTTATTTGTTACACCTACAGAAATTTACATACACTTTTAGAATATGCAACTTCATATCATGATATGGTATTTTTAATATGGTAGGTTTCATGAAGTAATCGCCATTTTAGATGTATTAAAACTCTTGGTTAACTACCTATGCTTTTACTTTACGCTATATTTATAACAATAACGCCAATAATTGGCGTTGGCTAAAAGCCGGGCACATTTTCTATAGTACTGCGCACAACACTATTCAGAAACAATGACGCGACGACGACGTTTACTATAAGGCTCAAGTAGTGGAATAATTATTTCGGCTCTTATTTTATCGGACCAGTGCACTCGCGTACAGCCTATAGTTTTTAAGCGGACCGACAGGTGGGCGTGGCTTGACTGTCGACTCTTATTTTATCGCCCGGTGCACACGCGCCGTAAGACTCTCGAATATTAATAAATAAATATTAGGTTGTCCGGAGCAAATCCCCCGCTCTTTTATTACAAGTTTATCCAAGTTTGTAAGATTTTATGCCTGTGTACTAGTGCATTGTGTATTATAGTTTTTTTTTACTAAGTGCCGCACGCATCGTCACGTAATGGATCAATGTGAAAATTTAGAATTTTAAATAAATAAATAAAAATTTAACCGTATGCCCAACGGTTCGTCATCAATTTTTTTGTTTGCTCAGGAACATTTTACAACTGAAGCCCATCGACAACTATAAAAGTGACAGGAAATAACTGGCTCGATGATTCTGCGGTTTACACTTGGTATTGAAAATTCAATGAAAAAAATAATGACGTTCGAAATGATCTTGGTGGGGCCCAAAATACTAGTCGTCAAACTGAAAAAACGAATTGAAGCAGTGAGGAACGCACTGGCAGCGGGGTATTGACACATAAGAGTAATAACGCTTAGAAATATCCAACACTCAATTAGTACCTTAATAACAATTTTTTTTAGAAATTATTTTATGTAGGAGGATTTGCTTCGGACAACCTAATAATAAAAACTTAAAATTTCTTGAAAATGACTCCGCTGATTCTAATTAAACTTTATACACGTAATCAATATGCTTAATTCTAGTAATAATACGATAAAAATTTCCAATTACTTGTCTTAAAAAAAACTTTATAATATTGAAAATATATATCACAATAATTGACGACATATATTTTTAATTTTCATTGAATGAAACTTTCATTTCTCATTTAGTTCTCATATTTCGTCCTGCTCCTGCCAAGTGACACGATAGAGCTAATAAGAGAATCATTCAGTTAGATTGTATCATGTATTTTACTTAGGATTTGAGCTTTCATTCATGTATATTTTAAACGTTACGATCCTTTAGAAGTAATTCAGTTGTTCGTAATGGCATATTTAATTTACGCTACGTTAACGTTAAAATCACTGGATTTCGCAGTTTGAGTCGTTCAAATAAAGGTTTCAATAATCATTGAAGTAGATTACGCAAACTGATTTCAGTATCATTATTTAAATTTAACAGGATATCTACGCGAGATTTTGAACGAGTCTGATGGCTATTTCACTAACTTCCATAAACATCGTTCGATGCTAGATATTTTTATTAGTTCCTGATATTTCTATGGAAAGTCCCGAGGAGATACTTTTTAAAAATATTGTGTCATTTGGTTGATGAACCTATTTTGTTGTTGTATTTTTTAATAGCAGGTGTACCCTTCGCTCAGGTAGTTGATATGAGATCGTGTGGTAGATGGAATAAAAGGAAAAAGCTTAAAATCTAAGTTTGAAAAAAAATCATATTCTTTTTACAATACTTGTATATAAACAACATTTATTAATTTGTTATCCGGGGTATAGGTACCGGTGTTAGGTAAAATAGTGAAGCTATTTTAAGGGCTAGAAGGGGACCCAGATGCATACGTTTATGCTATTTACAAATTGTTATTCGCTTTAATAACTGAGAAAAACGAAAGTTTTGTTTCCGGTGTGAGGCGGCCCTAAAATGACATCATAGCCCGCACAGATCACATACGATTGTACGTGCGAGAAAGAGATGGAGAATAAATAAAGGCGGCGTTACACAAAAGCAATTTTTTTAAATGTAATTAAAGTTACTGAGGGGAAATTTTAATTTTAAAAAATTGAGGTTAATTGTGATCGTTCAGTATGTCTAACTCAACCTGAAAAAGTGGGTGCGAAGCGGAAATTTGAGAAAAAATTTTGCAACTTTATACCCTTATTTCTCGTAAACTAATGGGAATTTCGACTTCGCTCTTTTTTATTTGTGATAGGTTCTATAGCCCCTAGGTGTCATTTAAATATTAGCACTATTTTACCTAACATCCTGTATATACAAATCTTTCGAATTCCCTACTCGAGAGCAAGCTACTAGACATATAGCTGATCGTTAGAAAAACAGGAGTCTTTGTTCCAGAACATTCCACAACATTCGAGTGTACCCTCGTGTGTGCACCTCCCCTCCTCACCCTTGGCCCCTCACCCCCCCCCCCCCCCACATACATTTTTGCCACCTACACCCAGCCACTTCCACCCAACGGGATCAAACTCCCTTACTTACAAATGCACCTTGGGCTATCTACCACTACAACCATGAGTGCGTGGCAGTAGGTTGTTGTTATAGACAAAAGGCTAAGGACAAACCTACAAACACTTTACCTTTATAAATATAGGTTTTTATATCTATAGCTTGATTAATTAAAAAACTAAACTCAAACAGAAATAACTTGTAAGTCAAACACTACAGAGAGCGGCCGGAAACGTACTCCTCATTAATAATTCCCTTTAATTGAAACCATTACAAAGACACATTACAACGGGCGACTTAATTGAAAATCAGTGGCATTAGCGATAAAGTAGGTTAACCAGGGAGGGATCAGCCGCTTCGTTGAGCTCGTTGCTCGGCTCAATGGCACATACGTCCGGTAATGACAAAACATGGTCATAAACACTTCCTTCATAAAAATACCACTAAATTCATTACACCGGAAAACTTACTATACACGTGTGACAAACAAAAAAATAGATAATTTATGTTGGCTTCTACTCATTAAACTGAACATTTTCTGGTCTACACCTTTGCTGAAACTGTAAAAAACACTGTAACTTTGAATACATAATGATCAGTTGACTTTCCAATTTTGTTTGACGAGATTTTTTTGCGAATTCATTTAATTCGTTTTTCTGTGTTTTTGTGTTACTATTATTATTCCACCCCGTATAAGGCGCGTATTAAATTTGAATTTGAATATTTTATAATTAACATATTCCTTTTTCGTATAATAATATCATAATTATGTGCGATGTAGGGCGGTCCTATGTTGAAACAAAATTGGTTCAGTATGAAGAGCAGAAGCCCCAGTTATGTGTATTTTATTACACTCTTTAGTCTATACATATAAATCTTATCAACACGTTTCACGCTATACATGCTGCCGACAATTTAATCCCCAGCCTACAATAAGCGTTGTGTTCGTAGTCAAATAAGATTAGACTATATATTGTAACGGTAGTATATATACATAATGAAGCTATCCGATGAATTCGGGAGTTGACTGCACCAAAAATAAAACATCAAATACTCGTATTTTTCACTACGAAAGCTCTTTTATTGAAATTGCGAAAGGACTTACTCGCTTGGATTTTATTTACTTGTAAATACAAATTCCAATTTATAAAATATTCGTAATAAGTATGCGAATAACTGTACTGAACAATGACGTCTTCGTTCAAAATTTCAAACATTTTTAGAACAAAATTTCGTAGGTATTTGACATTGATAAAAATTAAAAAGTAACTCAGGTAACTAGCAGTCGACTACCGGATTCAATTAGACCGAGCAATACGAAACCCATTTCTTTTTCATTATAACAATTACAAACAAAACAGTCTCATTAATTACGGTAGCGTTTATGACAACATACAAGTAGATGAAGTAGCAGACAACAGCTAGCAATATTCTCTGAACATTCATCGATACGATATCTTACAAGTGTATTTAATTATGAGCCTGCTATGTAATATTACAAGTAACAAAAGGCCTTTTGATTCATAAATAATCATCAGTAGGTTCGTAAATTAATAAAGTTCAATTTGTGTATTCCTAAGGCGTAGACGTAATAAAAAGAGTAGCTGCAAAGAAATTCTTTTGAAATGAAAAGAAAAGTGTAAGTAACCTAAGTTCTAAATTCTTTGTAAGAACTATACAAAGGTTCGTTGCACGCTTAATTTATGCTATGCTATGCTATGGGTGTTCTAAGTTCTAAATTCTTTGTAAGAACTATACAAAGGTTCGTTGCACGCTTAATTTATGCTATGCTATGCTATGGGTGTTAAAATAAGTGCGTTTGAAGTTTTAAGGCGTTACTCGGAATCAAGTATAAAAGACAGGAAAAATATTGAAAAAATCTGATCTACAATTTTTTTCGGTTTCCAATACAAATTCTTGATAGACTATTCAGATTTAGAATGGGGAATTGAAAAAAAATGTAGATCGAATATGTCTATATTTCTTGGACGTAGTTTAGCAGAATTACCAAAGCGGTCTATTATAACATAATAATAGACCGCTTTGGTATCCCTAACTCATTTTTGACCGGTTTGTGGATTGAGTCCTTTCTGCTAAACTACGTCCACTTTATTCTCAGTTTTTTCTAAATTGGACTTTCCGTACAAAGTCGATTTATATGAGGAGTCCAAATTGTTTTTGGCTCCGATTGAATTGGCTCCTTAGAGAAAGTTGTTCAGTTTCATGAGGAGAAACCATCACAGTTACAATTTGGTCCACGATTTCAATTTCACCTTGTATAGGTAGGTACGTCTTTCGGTCTTGTATGTATTGTATGTCATCATAGAACTGATTACATACTCATAACTCGCAGATATGACGATGAGTCTATGCGGGAGGTTTATCTTCAACAGGGGACGTCTTCCGGCTGATAATATAAGGATACCCTTCAACGATGAACAGTAATGTACCCAAAATTACGCAAATAAATTCATCTGAATTGGAATGATAATTAAGTACACAGGGTGCAAAAACACCACTCCCGAAAACTTAACTGCACGAAACTTAACAGTTTTACCGCGGAACCCATACTGAATTCCCAAAAAAAATTTTGAATTATACTTACAAAACTGGCTGATTGAGCGATCAATTCGTATGAAAAGTTTCCTAATTTTTGCGGGTTCGGTATAGATTTCATTAGATGAGCAGAAAACCCTAGTAAGGTTTCCGAGAGTGGTTTCTTTACACCTACAGGTTTGTAGAACCACACCGATTTAACATCACAATTTAATGTATTAAATTTAACTAGCTGGTATGCCCCGGCTTCGCTCAAGGAGTTGGTATGAGATCGTGTGGTAGTTTGAATAAAAGGAAATGCTTATAATCTGAGAGGTATTTTTTTATTGAAAATATATATATTTTTGTACTAGCCTACACTGTCCCACTGCTGAGCAAAGGCCTCCCCTCGATTTCGCCACGCATCTCTATCCCGAGCCACCTCCTTCCATTGGTCGTCGAACCTGTCCAACTCATCCCGCCATCTCCGCCTTGGTCTGCCGTGATCCTTACGGCCTTCTGGCACCCAGTCAGTAACAATGTGTGCCCACCTTCTCGAGTGCATGCGACAGACATGTCCTGCCCAGTCCCACTTGAGTTTGGCAGCTTTCACACCGACGTCTTTTATGCGGGTTTTGGAGCGTAGTGTCGTGTTCCAGATTCTATCAACCCTCCTAACACCTAGAATTTTGCGCTCCATAGCCCTTTGGCAAACCTTGAGTTTGTACTTTTGGTTTTCAGTCAATGACCAGGTCTGAGCGCCATAGGTTAGGACAGGCAGTATGCACATGTCAACGAGTTGGCGTTTTAAAGAAAGAGGGAGATTTGCCTTCATAAACTCTTTCAAGGACCAGAAGCTCTTCCAAGCGTTCTCGACACGTCTGTCGACTTCTTTGCTTTGCCTGTTTTCGAAGGATACTATCTGGCCCAGATATATGTACTCGTTGACATACTGAAGCGTCTGCCCATCTACCTCGACCCTATGATTTCGACTGTTGGTCATCAATTGAGTCTTAGACCTGTTCATTTGCAGTCCAACCTCAAGGCTCACTTTGCTCAGATCTTCAAGAATTTCCTGTAGCTCTTGTGCCGACGTGGAGAAAAGGACTATATCGTCGGTAAAGCGGAGATTCGTCAACCTCTTGTCTCCACCGACATTGAAAATATATTCAAATTATTTACAATGTGTTAACAACCCACATGGTCCCCACTGCAGGTGCACGGGTCTCTTTACATACCTCGTAAATGTTAGGCCATACTCCACACACGAAGCACACAAATCCAGGTTATGATCGTGTCTGTAGTCAGTTAACCTGCGTGATCGACGCGACCACGCAAGCTGCACTGAGCGATGACCGTTTCTGCTACGGTACTTGTTTATAAACAATATTTTTCATTTTGTTATCCGGGGTACATTAGTGTTCCTTTGTGTGCATCTCCCCCTTACCCCTACCCCTCCACCCCTCAGCCCCCTCCGTCCCCGCACCTGAGCTCCCCCCCCCCCGCAGCACTTGAACATAAGTTTTTGCCACTCACACCCTTCCAATTTTACCCACCGAGACCAAACTCTCTTACTTTTGAATGCATACCCAGGGCTATCTACCACTATAATCACAAGTGGTTGGCAGTGGATGGTTTCAGAGAAAAAACTGGACATACCTACACACAATAGATTTTTATAATATATACATATAATGATTAAAGTTTTTTAATAGTTTGATACTTGCTTACGTATTCGGTCTAAGTAAATGCTTTAAACAACACATAAGTATAATTACAGTTAACTCCGAAAGACTTTTTAAGTGAAAATTTGTTTCTAGCAGGTACACCGATTGTTATTTAATTGATTTAACTAACTCGAAACATTTTATTTTAAATTGGTTTTCATTAAAATTCGTTCAATAATTATTTTGTTGAATAAATCCCTCATCGTATCGAAATACTTTCTGAGAGAGGAAAGAGAATCAAAGCCAAATTGGGGGCGCTTCGATTGCAAAACTGGTCGTACGGCTGAAATGAAAACATAAATCTTTTAGGGGACAATACTGCTTTCATACACTGGAAATAAAATCTAATAAAGAAAACTCATTTTTTTAAATTGCTTGCGTTATTATGATAGGTTAGACTTTTTTTACGACAGCGAGATAAATCCATTACATGTATTATCTGATAGTGAAAGAGACCATCTTCCAGCATTATCGAACTGAAATAATGAATGAATTTTTTACCTGTGAAGTAAATTGGGAGATTGAAGCGGTTGGGCTCAGTGCGACTTGCCTGGTCGCATCAATTACGCAAGTTAACTGACTACAGACACTTCCATAACCTGAATGGGTTTGACTGTTACATTTATCTCGACCGTTTCCGTGCTTTGCAAGGCACGTTAAGTCGTTGGTGCCGGCTGCTATCACTAAATGGCTGTCGTTAAGCCATGTCGGAGGCCTCATAGGCGGCTTCAAAACCTCTGACAGTGGGGTTGGTCACTAGCCCTACAACCTCCACCAATCCGGACTTCGTCCCCGCGTGTGGAGTATGTAGTGACCTGTGCCCCTGCAGTGGAGACAATAAGGATATTAAAGTAAATTTGAAGTAGAAGTAATAACAATTTATTTTTAAAATTATTGTTAATACATACTCTCTAGTTCGAACATTTAACGTATATTTAAAAACCTTGACGAAAGGGCAATTAGTGTATTTTTTATTGGAAATAAATATTATTTATTATTTGAGTATGTAGTGACGGCACAGAAACCGGGAACCTTTTTAATTATTCATCATTATAAGATAGAAGGGAGTAAAAGAATTTTCCAAATCTTTGGACACAAAATTTTTTGACATTTCCGGGTTAAGAATGGAACAATAAACGTCAATGCGTTCCACCCATTAAGCAGGGTAGGAGGTAAACCTGTCCGATTTAATTTCCTTTAAAAATATTATCATAGTAAAAACAGCGACAACGTTCCTTTCCGCCTTTCACCACAATTAATTTAGCTGAGTGCTCCGTTGAAAAGTCGCGCAAAAGGGTCATAATCATGTGAAGCAACATGAAAACAGCACATGATTTTTGTTATAAAATGGTACGATTATGTGACAAAACACTCTTGAACACTAAAATAATTGCGTGAAATGAAACTTCACTTTTAAAATACACTGTTTATAATACCTATCTAATCTTACTTACCACAAATGTGGTTACTTTAAGTCTTTTTGGAGTTCCAACGACCACCTACCGGCAAAATTATTAAAATAATAGGGTCCTTTTAATACTTGAAAAATGTTTAACCACTGCGGCTAAGTAGAAGTAGTTTCACAAGTGTGAAACTGATCAATTTTTCGTTTTGGCCTCCTACTAATTGATCAAGTGATCCGCCAATTTTGTATAGGAAGTCCAAATATTTTTTCGCGAATTGAGTTTAAGTTCCTTAGGGAAAGTTGTTCACTTTTATGAGTACACTGAAAAAAATTTTAGTACATAAAACTAGAATCTCGTTATACCTACGATATTATCTAGTTCTATTTGTGACTACAAAACGCTTTGTCGACATTACTATCATAATCTAGTTAATCGAATTTGTGAATATAACAGAACATATCGTTATGTGTACAGCATGTCATGTTCACCTTACAATCCGATTATAATGACAACAAACCTTATTGTAAAGAGTACCGACTTCCAGTTATTGTCGCATTATTTTTTCTTACTATGCAGTGGTAAACATTACAATCTGTGTTTTAACTAGATTTAAAAAGTAAAATTATATTTTTGATAACCGTTTTTTGTTAGAATAACTATTTTTTAAACAACTGTACGTTCTTGTTGTATTGTAGAAGAAATCTTTTTAGTGTAGAAGCCACTGTTAAATCGTTTTCAGGTATCTTAGAAGGGCCCTATATTTAGCGATATTATGAAACCTTCATATGATCGCTTTTTCTCATAACTGTGCTTTAGAAAGTGTATGTAAATGAACTTCCAAGATTTAATTAACCTTAAACATAACTTAAAACTTAAACTTGAAAGATAGTAGAAATTAACTAATGAAAATCTATATACACACAATATTGCACGCTCGTGCAAAATTTATAGAATACAATATCTCAGTGGTGACGTAACTAATTAAGAAATTCAATATGAACGATGGTATTCTCAAAATTTAATCTTTATTAATCGTCATATTTTTCATCATTCTTCGTTTCAAAATCAGCCTTTTGAACTAATTATATTGGTTTAGTTAAACTGAAAACCTGTTATTATATTTTTGGTGCCAATTCAGTTTTGGAAATAAAGTCACCTTGGCGATGTCTCTACCAAGCCTGAGCCAGTTTCTTTTGTCCACTTTGAAATCATAGGTTTTCATGGGAAAATTATATTAATTTACAATAATCTGATCTGATCAGCAATAACATATACATATAATACATATATCGTTGGGGGAAAGGATTATGAGTAGAATCCCTCATTAAATAATTAATGAGGGGGTAAATGTTCAAAACAACCCCATTTTCGATTCGATAAACACAATGACATAGTCAGCCTTATGTAGCTGGTTTAGCTAGCTAGCACATATTCTTAAGTATTGTTTTATTTTATATTTATTTGCAAAATTGTGTGTATTTCTGTATTTGCAAAATCTATCTTTCTATCACTATTGAATTCAAATGAAATGGCAAGCCTAACTGTTGCGATTTAATGAATAAGTCAATTGGCAATGAATCACACAGTGATAGGAGTCATAGCAGTAAAAATAAAAAGTAAAAATTGATTATTTCAGATGTCTGAGATCCATAAAGCGTTAGTTAAACTTAACGTAACGGGTTAGTACCTAACACACAAACTATTAAGTACAATCAAAAACTGGCACTTTCATGTAATAAGCCTTATAAAGCGTAATTTAAAGTTCTTCTGTACAACGGGAGAGTAGTCATAGAAAATATAGTTTCAAGCCACATTTTCCTAAAGCCTTTAACCTCGTAAGGCCCAACCTAAATGTAGGCAGGTAGTCATTGCGGCCCAACGTCCTAAAAATAGGTCATATTGGTTGCGACCCAGACTTTCATTATTCAAAAAAGTTACCTAAAGTCTTCAACTCAAATGTGATATTTCTATACAATGTTATAGGTATGTAATAGAAACTGATAAAGTGGAAAACGAGCCAATTTAACATGTCCTAATTTTAGGGTAAAGTAGATTGGGTGTTTATTCTAACAGAAAAAGACATAAACTTTAATTTAAGATACTATAAGAGTAAGAAAGTATTTATTGTTTTACTAAGTTTCTTTTACTTTTTTATGTGATAGAAATTTATTTCTTTTAAATTATTTTTACTTGTATTTAAATCAAATAAAAGACCAATTGCATGAACTTAGTTTTTTTAATAAAATTAAAAAGCTTCAAATTAGTACCTAAGTGTGTAATTTTTAAATATAAAGAATATTTATTAATATTTATACAATTGTGTACAACTCAAAGTAATTAAACTTTCTGATAGAAATATTTTTTTTTTATAAATTTCAACATCAAATATCTATTTCAAGGTTTAAACTTGTACTCGTATAAAAAGAGAACATTTAGAATATAAGAAGTAACATATTAAATAAAACAGCAGATGAACGGCTCGTAGGGAGGTAAGGGGTATTATTGTTCTTTATTTGATTGATCGTTTTTTTTTGTAGAGTAGCTGTTAGCTGGCAGTATTTTACACAGCCCGTTTGATGAACTTATTCATGTTCGCTATGTACTATCATAAAAAGTTCTTATTTTGATTCAGTCAGACGTGATTAAATTATCAATAGGTTAATTGATTAGTATTCTCGGTTTAAGCAAATTGAATACCTAGGGCCAAATTGACTGAAGGGTTCGAATAACATTTACATATATAATAGTAGGCAGACAGTATTTCAAAGTACCTTAATTTATATTACTTATAGTATAAATTGAGATTCCATAATAGCTATAGGTAACTTAAAGCCACGGTTTAGGTTCCCACCTTAACCGATTATTTTCTTCCCTAAACCTAAGCTTAAAATATACCATTTAGCGCATAACCATTTTATTGAACAATTAAACTACTTATGATTCTGCTCGCATTAGTGAGGTGCTGGGACCTCATCCAAATGAATTTCCGGTGATTTGAAACATAATGACTTGGGTTTATTTGGAAATATGTTATTGTTTCAAATATGTGTTCTCTACCGTCAGTAATTTATCTTTAGTATATGTTGTCTCTCAGCCCAATATTGAAAAGATAGTTATATTTAGAGGACTGAATACCATTAAAAGGTAAATTAAATTTCAATTACTGCTTCTTCAATATCCACGCTTAGTTTGTATTGTTTATGAATTTAGATTAATTTTCCCACAAATCATTTTTTTATGATTTATTTTTATCTTGAAAAGATTCATGTGTTTTTCCTGATACTCCTAAAGTTCTAAAATGTTCAATAAAAAATAATTGATCCCACTGAAATGATTGATGATATCACTTAGACCCTCATCGCTTTTAATGTATTCAGGCCAATTCCAGAGATACCCTTTCACCTTAGAAGCATCTTAAATTGCATTCCGTATCTAGTGACGAGTTGCTCTTCGAAAAGTCAACAGCGAAAGATCGATCGCAACGATACTTAGAAGGTAACTGTATAGTAATATAGGTACTATGTATTCGGGTGAGTGGTACATACCTGCAAAACTTTTTACTGGCGATTCCCCTCACGGAAAAACAGCGTTTGCTCTACAACTTTCTTGAAA
This sequence comes from Coleophora deauratella, assembly GCA_958295455.1. NCBI lineage: Eukaryota > Metazoa > Arthropoda > Insecta > Lepidoptera > Coleophoridae > Coleophora > Coleophora deauratella. Next base: position 12,369,207 of record OY282391.1, on the reverse strand, counting down.
TCGCAAAAAGCATTTTTGAACATTCCATACAAACTTGACTCATAAGCGTCAGCGTTCATAGTTTGTATGAAAAGTCCAAATATTTTTTTGCAAAGTGTGAAATTACCAGTTAATAGGTTTGAAGTTATGAACCAGTCACACTGAATAATTTCGCACTAAAGAATAGTTACAAAGTTAAGTATTCTAAAATCTTGTTAGAACGGAACATATTCAGCTAAACTTATCATCGCACTGATTTTCGACACGAATCGAATGTCGAGCTTCGTAATTCGGCAATCCAGCTAGCAAATCAGATTTCTGTCAGGATGCCATTCCCATAGCTCAGCTGCATTGAATATGTATTCATCGGCTTGTTGGTAACCATATATTTTCATCGTAGTTCTCATTCTTATTCACAATAAAATTGAGGTTTCCAAAGTCGGGAATATTTGTTTTGCTGCGAAGATATATTTAAATTCATTTTTAAGTTTAGAACAAATACAATAGATCCTTCTTTCTTGGCAAGTTCATAAGCGATTATAAATAACTAGGTAGATACGCTTTAAGAGATTTTTAAAGAAAATTTGACTTCTCCCAAACGCTATTGAACAAAATATTTTTTTTAGTTAAACAGCCATGATGAGCATACTTTCTCGCGTAATCTTCGATACTCAGTCAGTCACCGACTGGGACACACAGCATTCTCATTACTCTGCGTTCACAGCTCAACACAAACTAAACCTAGTCGATAGCCAAGAACAGACTTAAGTAAAATTAACAAATAACCTGGGTTTCCATGCGAAGGTAACTTATTTCGAATTAGGAGACCATATTTACATTTACGAGAAAATAAAAAACAAACCTCGGTTATTGCTGAGGGGGATACCTCAATCTGATGTCGTTATCACCGTTTTTGAAAAAAAAATTGTTTCGTTTTGCTGTAAAGACAACCCTTAAAATGTATTACGAAAATAAAAGAAAACAGCTTAATAAAAGAACCATCAACATAGCCCGAATTAAATCCAAACTCAGGTTTAAAACGTAGCCTGAATTAAATTCTTCATGAAAAATTTTAGACAGCAAAAGCATAAATTATTTTTATCTAATTTGCTAGTTATTTTCAATATCGAAGTTAATGATTACTCAAAAATACATAATATGTACTTCCATCAACGTTGCTAATTGTAATTACACAAATTAAGGTATGACGCATTTTTTACCCACGGGTTCTTCTCTGAAATCTCCTGTTAACATGCTAATGTTTTTTCTATGCTAAATCCAATTACGGAAACGGTGTCAGCCATGTGGGACCAGTTTTAATAGGATGTAGGGTAGTATTTAATTTATTACCGTTCACCCAAAAATAAAGAATTTTGAATACAAAATATGCAACCTCCCCAACAAGAAATACTGATCGTGCATCAAAACATGTATTGCAAAAAAAGATCCATTTTATCCCGAAACACGTTTGTACGATTTGGAATGAAATCGATTTTTTATTCTATCATTCCGTTTTGACCAGGTTTTCTTATAGTCTAGATACCTATTTGTTTATGCGACAGAAGAGTAACTTTTTGACTGTATTAAAACTTATTCACCACTGCACAAACTTTAGTGAGCGTGTTGCTTCTAGTTAGTTATTTATTTTTTAAAGATTGTATATCAAATAATACAGACAGGTTGAACATTTACTTTTCTGAATATATCCAAAGCCAATGATTGCGTTTGCGTGTTTGATATTAAGAAAATATTTGCCTTCAATAATGTACGGGTTGGGTACTTCGAATGCTCTGAACTGAATAGATAAAAAATATTCAGAACGTGTAGCTAAGTAGTACCTAAACTTGAACAAACGTGAAACGCAAAAATTTTTGGAGTAAAGGTATAAATGTTACTTACTGTAAAAGCACGAACGGTAAATCCTAAAACTTATCAATTATGAATGGAGAAAGTAACCTAACCTTTTTTTTTTTAACGTTGGGAAATCCATCATGGATACCCAGTCACAGTTGCGGGGGCAGCAACCGGGTTATGCCGGACTCCTACCGGCTAAAACCCAACGGCGTTCCCGCTTCGCCGTATGGCAGGGGTCTGGGAAACCGGCAGAGCCTTTACCTCCAGTCTCCCACCGGCGACTGCCACCCGAAGGCGGCCCGGCTGCGTGAAGGGCAGAAAAATCTGTACACCAGCTTTAGTAGGGCGCGCCGGACGCTGAGCGCACCCTCCAACTGCTTCCTCACAGTGGACAGCAGACCCCCCCCCCCCCCGGTTTACTGTCTGGAAGCGATGGGGGGCCAGGAAACCCGACCCCCTGCGGCGGATAAGATGGTAAGATCCGCCGCCAACCGACGCCGCGCAGAGATTAAAATCTCTGGCGGCACCCCCCTGAGGCATCGATAAAATCGACGCCCCCGAGCATCCCTTGATTGGACCCTTCAGCAAGGGTCCAAGGGAGCTCCTCCGCGGTGGCGCGAGACATATCCCTAAGGATAGTCTCAAGCGCCCCGTCTTGTGCTGCGCTTCGTCTGGTCCCTCGCTTCAAGCCTGGCCGGTATGGGTAACCCTATCTGGCATAGCCTTGAAGGTCATAAGGACACGCAAGCCCCCTCACCAACGACAAGGTGGCAGCACGACGGGGGGGAAAGTTACCTAACCTTTTTTTTTTGACGCTGGGTAAAATGCATTACGCATACCCACCCTGTCGGGGGACAGGATGGGTTATGTGGGACTCCCCGGAAACGAATTTCCGGTATACCCACTTAACATCCCAGCGGCACTCCCGCATCGCCTTAGTAGCAGGGGACTGGGAAACCGGCAGAGCCTTTACGTCCAGTCCCCCGTCGGCGAAGCCCGCCTTTACGGCGGGCCCTTCACTCCCCTCCGCTGAGGGAGGGGTCCGGGAACGACTGTGAGTGCTCGGTCGTCCCCGCCCGTCTAAGGTGATGAGTAGTGCAATGCGGGCGGAAGCGGCCCCGCGCTTGTCGCCCGCTACTCACCACCGGGAGGGTGAAGGCGGTCGTGTAATCGCCTTCTCCTTCCCCTTCTCCGCCTGCGGTGCACTGGAGCGAGAGGATAATCCTCCCGCTCGCGCTCCGCTGCCTCCTTTTGTGAGATGACCTCTTCACAGAAGGAGGCGACTGCCGCCCATGCCCTCTCGCCCTCCAACATGGCATTGACCACGCTGGGAAGCGAGAGGTCCGGCCTCACCGCCGCGACCAAGCTACGGTGCTGCTCGGACCACGACGGGCACACTTCTAGAGTGTGCTGCGTCGTGCCCATAGCCGAGCCGCAGTTATGGCAAGACGGGTTCTCCTCTCTTCCGATTCGGTGCAGGTACGATCCGAAGCAGCCGTGCCCGGACAATACCTGCACCAGATGGAGAGAGAGAGGAATCCTTGGGACCGCTCGAGCCCCGTAGAGGGCCATACTCCTCAAGATGCCGGCTATAACTCTCGAAGTCCGCAAGAGGGCGATTTGGGGAGAAATAGACCCCCACAAGGGCTATGTCTCCCCACGCGGCGGCCACGTATCTCGGTCCCTTCTCTAAAAGCGAGAGGGGAGAGCAGTCTATGGAAGACCGCGCCACTATTGCCACCAAGCCGTCTCTATCACCCAGCTAGCGGCCAGGGCCTTTTGAAAGGTCCCTTTCAGATTGGAGGACTTGCAGACGACCTCTACAATCTCCTGCTGGTCCTCCTGGGCCATCCGGTGGAGCTCCTCTAGGGAGAGCGTAAAGGACGCTGGATGCGCCATAACCAGCCCTGGCCCTGTCGGCGCGCGCCTGCCGCTCTCTAGCAGCGACACGCGCCTCCAAGTCCTCTTGGAGTTTCGCCTTTCTCGCCAGATTAAGCTGGCGTTGGGCGTCCTCCAAGCCGACATCGTGGCTGTCAGCCACAGGCTGTTTAGCCTTCGTCTTTTTCTTCGTCTTACTCTTGGCCGAGTCAGAGGAGGCCGCAGACTCTTGCCTCGAGTACAAACGCTTTCGCTCTTTGCGGTCGTCTCTCGAGGTGGACTCAATGTCGGAGTTGTCCGACATGTCGTCCACCCTTCGGAAAAAGCTAGCCACAGATGGTGTGTGGCTGGCTTCCAACGCCGAAGCGTTGTCGGGTTGGTCCTGAGAAGGGCCTTTGGGTTGGCTCTGTGAAGAGCGCTTAGAAATGAAACGCCCGGAGGCGTCCCGCACAGGCCGAGGCCGAGCTAACGGACGTTGCTGCCCGTTATCCGACATCGTTTAATATTCAAACGCACGATATTCTGGGTCTCGCTCAACCTGAAACCGGAGTAAGCTCGGCGGCCAGGGAGCTGGGAGACACAGAGAATCGCAAAAACAAGTAAAGTCACTCAAGTCGCCTTCAGTCACACACAGTGCACTTTAGCCGCCGGCCTGCCACTCCGTTACGGTGGACAGGCGCGACGTTACCAGGGGACACGACGTGGACGTAAGCACTGTGGGGGGTCCCCCAAAAGTAACCTAACCTTACATTTACTAACTAATGTTGGTAAATCCTAAGATAAACTAGTAAAATCTAACATTTACTAAAATAACTGGTTGTACTTAATAAAATCATACCACATTACCTTATTTTATTTTGCAAAGAAGTTAGCCCTAAATTCGCCCACAGAGAAACCTTTCATGATTAGTACCTATACTTCGCAGAAATCAATACCCACGTCCTATTCTAATAAAAAGGTATGTCCAAATATCAGATTACAGTTCTACAGATTTCGTGAAAGAGTTCCGAGGGCTAAATGTACTCTTACGAGTATTGACACGGGCTGATCCGGCGTAGTATTACCTATGTTAGCAGACGAACGTATTGACAATATTAGTGGAGGTCTGAAAAAATGGGTTTCGCTCGAGTGGTTCAGTGATTGACGCTGGATTTTGCGGCTCTAGACGTGAAAAGACTCATGATTCAGGTACGCGCCGAACTGTGAATTTTAGGTAAATTGTAACCTGTATATCACTTACAATGCATGTACTTAGTTGTTAATGCCTTAAGTCTGTCTGATATGTGAATTGCAGCTCACTTCAGGGATTTCAGGTATTTATTTACTATCTTTCGCCCGCGGCTCCACCCGCATGGATGTCGCTTTATGTCTGTCTTCCCAACTAACACACTAGTGGAAATTGCAGCTTTTGTTAGAACTTTGAGGAGCATAGCGGTGGTATAACGAGATCGCAATTAGTCTTGAGTTCTAAAACAGTGATAATAAACCTTAACTGCAGCTTTAACATATTTTGAGACATCTTATGACTCTAATAGCTGTGCTATGGTTACATTTATATCCCCTTTGCCACTCTTGATCATGCAGTGGTTAAAATTGGATCTCTTTTACCACTCCTGACTAAGTCAGTCCTTATTTGTTGCGTTTTGGAACTTACAGCTGTATGGGATAGAAAATTAGAACTGATTTATTTCTAAAACACGTGCTTTTCACTGTTATAGAGCGAGCAGTTACTTTTTAGCAACATAAGTCTAAAACAGATATATTAATGACATTCAGGCGTGAATTTCCACATTATGGAACTATTATACATTCTATAGTGTTTAAAAATAGAAAATTATAGCTATATGTGCCAACTCCATTAAACTGATACAAGAAACACATAAAAGCTAAAATGAATAATAAAAAAAGAAATAAAAGCAAAAAAGTAGCAGTTATCGCCGGAAAGTATTGAGAGCATATAAAGAGCTGGTTTCATGTAAAAAAAATGTTTTACCACTGTTTTAAATAGAACCCAAATTCGGATGTGTGCTGTGTAGTACTGAGCTTTAAATGATATCAGATTAGCTCCCTGAATCATAAATTTCGATCCAATAGACATGTTAAGAAGACAATAACTATACAACAGAGCTTTTATTGCTCATAGTTCTATAAGAGTTCTATTGTGGTGAAAATTAGAACCTAAGATTGCAACAGCAAAACGCCATATTCGGCAATGAATTTTATGTGTTTTTCCGAAATTTATTACTTATATAAACAGTCTACATAGTTTATTTGAGGCCCAATATGGATTCTCGTGTTTATAAAATGCACCAGCGAAATTAAATAGGCTTAATCAGTAACAAAACTGAGATATAAAATAAAAAATGAAAAATTCAAAATCATTTATTTCTTTACGTAGGTACATTAAGCACTCTTATAAACGTCATATCATTTTTCTGGAGGAATATTCCAAATGTCATTATCATATAAATAATCTACAGTCTTATAGTATCCTCTTGAACAAATACAGCGTTTTATATGTTTTTTAAATTTACATTCTGGTAGTTCACACACGTCATTCGGAATTTTTTCACCTTACTAAGTCTCGAGAAAGCTATGTCAAGATTATTTTTACTTCTCAAATTACGGTTATGTCTGTCACTATTTTTGAAGAACAAGTTTAGATTTTTACAAACGTACATGATATTTTCGTAAATAAACTGACCGGCAACTGTTAGAATATTTATTTACTTAAATCTATCTCGAAGTGATTATCGGGATCGTAGTTGGTATATAGCTCGGACTGCTGTTTTTTGTAGAATGAAAATGGTTTCAATGTCTGCTGCGTGTCCCCACAGTAAAATGCCATAAGACATTATACTGTGAAAGTAACTGAAATATACTAATCTGGCAGTTGTTACATCCGTCAAGAAAATAAGGCAATTGTCTTGACGGCCTAAGCAGCCGAGCTAAGCCTCCCCGCTAGAGTTGCATTATGTGGGCCCCACTGTAACGTGTTATCTATAGTTATGCCGAGAACTGTACTAGGAACAAAATCTAATTAGTTACCATTTAATATTACTTTATTATGAGTCTGTTTAACATTTGGCAAAGAAAACTTGATGCATTTTGTTTTTTTTTCGCATTTAGTAACAGATTATTAGCAGTAAACCAGTCTAGTAACTTAGAGAGAGTGTTGTTTACTTCGTCAATTTCGATTGTCTTTCTACTTACCTTAAAAAGAAGGGAAGTATCATCAGCAAACAACACAATATTTGAAAGGTTTTGCACCATGAATGGCAAGTCATTGATGTACGTCAGAAAAAGGAAAGGGCCTAAAATTGATCCTTGTGGCACGCCCATTTTCACAGTGGACCTAGAAGAATTAACGTCCTTGACTTGTATCATTTGCATTCTATTATCAAGACAAGATTTAAGGAGACTAAGTGCCCTATCTCTCACGCCGTAATGCTCCAATTTTATGAGTAAGGTTTGATGTTGTACGCAGTCAAAAGCCTCAGATAGATCACAAAATACCCCTATTGCATTTTGTGATTCCTCAAATGCCTCATAAATATTACGTACTAAAGCAACTCCTGCATCTATTGTTGAACGCCCTTTGACAAAACCAAATTGTTCTTTATGCAGGAGATTGTTCATGTTGAAATGCTGAACCATTTGATTTAACATAATTTTTTCAAAAACTTTACTAAGTACAGGAAGCACTGAGACAGGCCTGTAGTTTCCTGGTTCAGTTTTTTTGCCAGATTTATATAAAGGTAGTACTTTACTGTATTTCATAAGATCGGGGAATACACAACTATTAACGCTGGTATTATACAGGCAAGCCAAATATGGTGCCAAAATATGTATTACTTAAACTAACTGATAATCCCCAGAGGTCTTCTGTATTTTTTAATTTTAAAGATTTAAAAGTCTTTACAACAACATTTGGCTCAATTTCTTTAAAAGTAAATACTGAAGAACATGACATAACGTTTTCCTTTAATAAAATTTGAGCTTGTACGGGCGAAGAATTAAGGGCTTCAGTCGTTTTTACTGGTATGTTAGTTAAAAATTTTTCAAATTCATTAGCTATTACAGAATGATCTGTAATTTTACCATGATCTGTGTCTAGTACATACATAATCTTGTTCGCGACTTTTTATTTTTCCTGTTTCTCTATTAATAATATTCCATACAGTTTTTACTTTATTTGTAGATAATTTTATTTTTCTAGCTACATATATGATAAGATTTAGCAGTTAAACATACCCTCTTAATTTTTTTTTAATAATTCTTAACGTAGTTAATAAAATTCTCATCAAACACGTCAAGTAAGTCTTTTTGTCATAAAGTTCAAATAGTTTTTCTCTGCTTTTGCGAATTCCAACAGTTGTCCAGTCAAATTTAAATTTTTGGTTAATCGTTATAGATTTTTGTTTAAAATGTTTTTGAATTCCCTATCTATAACGGTAAAAATATCGTTATAAAATCGATTTACTTCTAATGTACATGTGTCTGGTATTGGCAAATTTTCGTCAAGTTTATCTCTAAATCTCTCTATCCTACTAGCTGTGACAGGCCTTATTTGAAATTTAATTACTTCTTTTAGTTTTTGTACAGGAATAATTTTGTACAGAATAAAATAAATAAATCTTTTTTACCAATTTTACGCTTAATTGATGGCGCATTAATTTTTTACCCAAAACATTGCCTATATTTCACGATAATTCCCAACTGTTTTCACACACGAACAATTCGAAACTTTTAGGATAAATTTGTTCTCACAAAAACTCCACCATTATTTAAGTTAAATGTCAAATATTTCGTTGCCATTATTTGTTCTACAATAAAACTTAGCACTATAATTGACCACGCTGAATACGTTAAAAACAACCGACTTCAATCGCAACAACTCCAATTTTACTATGTTTTTGTTGATTTTCTCAAAAACCGCTAAATCGATTTCGATAAAATTTATATGGGACCCTTTCAAACAAAAAAAGAATTTTCGAAATCGGTTCAGGCGTCTTCGAGTAATCGGTGAACATACATATAAAAAAAAAAAAAGATTCCGACGAATTGAGAACCTCCTCCTTTTTTTGAAGTCGGTTGAAAATAGATAATACTCACCCCACAAGCACTTTAATAAATCTGCTAACCGTATGAGAAGAATGAATGATTTTGATCGAGTGAATGATTTAGAATCATATTTGTTCAATTAAGCAGCCAACGCGAGTTCCTTAAGCGCTACAGGAACCGAAATGCAGCTATTATCCAAAATTTTTGCTATTCAAGCACTTTACAATCACTTTTAAGCACTTCCTCTAGAACTGTAGGCTGCCAAAAATTGGCGCCCCCCTGGGGTAAGCGGTTCATAAAGGTTCCATAGCGCGCTATGGAACTAACATGTTACAGCCATAACCCTTAATTTGGCAGTGTCCTCTGGGTAGTAACATGTTTTGTCTACCGAAAAAGTTATTGGAACTGTGTAGATAGATATAATTCAGAGCGATTTGACCATCGACGTAGAATCAAATGGACGACGGGTCTAGTACATAATTCACGAAAAAAGCGTCCGCAGTTAACCTATACACACGTAGTTATATGCATAGAAACAACACATTTGAATTTAGATCGTGTGTCATTGCATTACGGTTGTTTTTGTTTGCAACAATTTATCACCATAAGAAGCATCGACTGGAACGTACTTCACCTTACGCAGCTTCGAGTGAAGACAGAGAAGTAATAAAAAAATAAAATAAAAAAAAATAAAAAATAAAGTAATGGAGTAGCTTTCACTTATAATGTTTTTTTGCTGGCTATGTTTTATAAGTATTTTTTATTTTTGCAGAATCTTGTTAATTTTTTTTATAAAAAACACAGAAACACGCTTAAATATGAATTATGCAGGGTGAAAATGATTCGAGCAAACAAAGTGGATTTTTTTCGGAATAAAGTATTCCTCTCGTCACGATTCGGCTATAATGTTTTTCCATATTGCACAACGTATAGGATCTCAAGGAAAGCTAAAATAAATAAAATTTTTCATGTAATAAAAACAATAGAAAAAAGTTGGTAACAAAATATTTTAATAAGAAACTTTATACTTGAAAGCGACTCTATAAAATGTTTCTTCCAAAATTTGTGATGTTCGATTGTTCGCTCATGGAAATCAAACTAAATGCTTAATTCAAATTAAAATAAACTACTGTGTTTCTTAGCAAAACAATACTTTAAAATGGTAAAGCAAGAGTTTACTTACAGGAAATATGATACTCCATCCTGTTTTTTCACTTTACTTGAATAGTTTTTACAACTTTTCACGACGCAGTACGCCATTTTGGACGCGCAGTCAGCCGGCCGACCAAATTAAGACTGGCGCGAAATTATACCTCTTTTTGCGTTTTACTACTCTTTTGGTTCGGACACTTTTGAGCGCTGACCCGAAGTCCATTTGTTTCTACGTCGATGGATTTGACTTACTAGTGAATAATCACCAATGTGACTGCGGCCGGCCAACCCGTACCAGCGAGGAGCCCGCTACAGACCAAAGCGAAAGCCGAGTTTCGGAAAGCTCAGTATTACCTAGCGCCGCTGTTCATACCTCGCCTCATGTGACAATAGGATGCACCCCATCTGAATCGATTAGACCAGAGAAAAATACGATTATTTTCTCTGATAGAACCTATTCTATGGTCCGAAACCTATACCTAACAGTGGTCCGAAACCTATACCTATATAGGTTTCGGACCACTGTTTTCAAATAGCATTAAAGGTTCTAGGACGGAAAATAGGTGTTATCCCGACGCCTCATTAGACTTTATGGTTGAAAAAAATTTTTTGATCATTGCTTCTCAGTTGTGTTAATGTTAGGTAACAGTAATCATGTTAAGAAATCGCAAATTAAAAAAACTGTCGACCGGCTTGTGGAGCTAAGCATTGAAAGGAAATGTAAAATTACAGTATGTGCGTTTCCGTATTGTACCAATGAATCGCACGAATATAATAAAAAAGTGTACAATTTGAATTTGTACTTATACAGGGTTACAGGAAAAGTCGTACTGAATATTAAAGGACGTTATTATTCAGGTCATTTCTGATGGATTTGATTTTATGATATGGTGTCCGAAACTTAACCGTTATGGAGATATTGAACTAAGATTTTTTTAAATCCTCAATTTTTTGGCTTTTTTGTCGTTTTTTTTGGGATTAGTGCTTCTGGGGTACGTTTTTTTGATGTAACTAGTTAGAAAGTATGTCAATTAATAAAAATAATTAACCAAAACTGAACTTACTACTAACGGCTTAAAAATACTGCTTTAGAATTGAATAATTTTCAATAAGAGTTTTTAAATTTGAAGCTCTCTGTTTAAAAAAAAAATATGGAACTTATTCTGAAAATCGTTTTAAAAACTTCTACGTCTCTTTAGCTATTCAAAAAGGTATAACACTTACTTAAATAGGCAAAATATTGACCAAATAACAGTTAAGTTAGCAGAGGGTACATTAAATTGACAACTCTTTAGTCCTTTTCAGCTCCAAACGAAGAGCAGTTTTCTTTTCAAAACTTTGTTTAAGGCCTTAATTCTTGTTAATCGATTCTTTAATTTACAGATTCTCATCGATTAATAAGACTAAAGGCCTTAGGGTGCATTTCCACTGATGCGGAGCGGGGCTGAGCAGGGCGGAGAAGATCAGAGAATAGTAGCAAGTGTTTCCACTGAAGCGGGATGGAGCAGAGTAGAGCAGAGTGGAGCGAAGTAGGGCAGAGTGGAGCGAAGTAGGGCGGAGCGAAGCGGGGCGGAGCTGAGCGGGACGGAGCGAAGCGAAGCGAAGCTGAGTGGTCTGGAGCTGCATGTGACCATTTTCTAGGTCTGCTGTGCTCCGCTCCACTCCATTCCACCCTAATTCGATCTACTCTGCTCTACTCTGATCCGCCCTACTTCGCTCCACTCTGCTCCGCCCTGCTTCAGTGGAAACACTTGCTACTATTCTCTGATCTTCTCCGCCCTGCTCAGCCCCGCTCAGCTGCCCATACCAAACTTTGATAATGAAGCAGAAGCCAATAGTATTTACAATGATTTGTTTATAGTTATAGAGCGAGAAGTTGTGAACATATTTAAAACTAAGTCTACAAATATTAATAATAAATTAAAATTTTGTGAATGGGCTACAGCAGGAATTTATAAAAGTCGTCAAACCTTGTTTGAGCTTTATGAGAAAAAAACTTATATATTTGATGAAAATTTCAAAAATTATATGAAACGTTATACAAAAAATTTCAGAAAGCTATGCTGCGCAGCCAAATATAATTACTTGGCCAGAAAGATAAAACTATCTGATAATAAGATTAAGACGATTTGGAATATAATAAATAAAGAAACCGGTAAAGTCAAGAAACACGATAAAGATTTTGTTTTACAAACAGATAAAGGCAAAATAACATCTAACACAGAAATAGCTACGGAATTCGAATTGTTTTTCACAAACATTCCACTTAAGATAACTGAGGCCCTGGACTCATCACCCTCATATGCTAAAAAAATATTAGAAGAAAATGTCATTCCTTGTGATGAAATATTCTATTTTAGTGAAATTGAGCCTGACACTATTGTTAAAACTTTTAAATCGCTTAAAGTGAAACAAACTGAAGACCTGTGGGGTTTATCAGTTAATTTAATTAGTAATGTAATTGACGAATTAGCGCCATATTTAGCATACCTTTTTAATATAAGTATTGAAAGTGGCGTCTTTCCAGATCTCATGAAGTGTAGTAAAATTGTACCTCTTTATAAATCAGGTTCTAAAAATGAAGCGGGAAATTACAGACCTGTCTCTGTATTACTCGTTCTTAGTAAAGTCTTTGAAAAAATTATGCTAAACCAAATGCTACAACACTTTAATTTAAACAGACTTCTGCATAACCAACAATTTGGCATCACAAAAAGTCGATCAACTACCGATGCAGAAGTAGCACTTATAAGAAACATCTATGATGCTTTTGAGGAATCACAAGATGCAGTAGGAGTATTTTGTGATTTACCTAAAGCATTTGATTGTGTTGATCATTAAACTTTGCTTCTTAAACTAAAACATCACGGTGTAGAGGATAGGGCCCTCAGTCTTCTTAATTCTTACCTAAACAATAGGTTACAGATAGTCCAAGTAAATGGCACAAACTATCTCGGCTCTACAGTAAAAATAGGTGTTCCCCAGGGATCTATTTTAGGCCCCTTTCTCTTCCTTGTTTATATTAATGACTTACCATTTATGGTGCAACATCGCTCAAATATTGTGTTTTTTGCAGATGACACATCTCTTATTTTTAAGGTAGACAGGAAATACAGCAAAATTGACGAAGTAAACAACACACTTTCAGAGATACATAAATGGTTTACTGTTAACAACTTGCTATTAAATGCTACAAAAACGAAAGTTGTAAAATTCAGATTACCAAATGTCAAACAAACTCACGATAGTGTAATATTAGATAGTAATGTTTTAGAATTCGTAAATAGTTTTTCTTGGTATTACTTTAAATGCTTCCTTGGTATTACCTTGGTATTACTTATGATGGGACCACATATAGAAACCCTAGCAGGAAAGCTTAGTTCAGCTGCCTACGCCGTGAAGAAAATAAGGCAACTAACAAATGTAGATACTGATAGACTAGTCTATTTTAGCTATTTTCATAGTATAATGTCTTACGGCATGTTAATTTGGGGGCATGCGGCTGACATAGAAACTATTTTTATACTGCAAAAAAGAGCCATTCGCGCTATCTATCAGTTGCGATCTCGAGAGTCCTTGAGGAACATGTTTAAAGAAATAAATATCTTAACTGTTACCAATCAGTTCATATACGAAAACATAATGTATGTTCGTAAGAATTTAGAGTTGTTTCCAAAAAACAGTGAGAGGCATAATTTTAACCCTAGAAATAGAAATAATATTGAAGTTGCTTATTCGAAAAAGGTCGTTCATAGGGCAGTGTATAAAATTATACAATAACATACCTGAAAATGCTACAAGTTTATCCGAAAATAAGTTTAAAACTTATGTAAAGAAATGCCTGTGTTCAAGAGGATATTATAAAACCATAGATTATGTAAATAACAAAGATGTGTGGACATGTATAGAACCTCCAGCTCATAGGAATAATAATATAATATAAATATATATAAATATAATTTTAAGATGACTCCAGATACTATGTATCTCTCAATTAAACAAAGAAAACGACTAGATAATTCTTGTCATACAAGTTATTACCGACTGTATTCAGTCGGTAATAACTTGTATGACAATAGAGGAGCCTGCCACAGGTGACAGCGGCGCAGGTATGGCAATGCCTTTAAATGTACCAGTGAGTACGCCCTGCGACGCTGGTGCCAGTGGTGGAGCTCAGCCTCTAGATTTAAACTAATGTCCAAGACAACGGAAGCCTAATTTATTAAAATTAGTACATCAAAATATACAAGGCTTTTCCGGCAAGGACTTAGAAGTGGAATTATTTTTAGAAAAGTTTACTGTTGACATATTGTGTGTAACGGAACACTGGCTTAAGGATTATGAAATGATATCTAACTAGAAAAACTATAAGTTGGCCAGTGCTTTCAATCGAAAGAGTGCACAACATGGTGGCTCTCTAATGTTTGTAAGAAAAACACTAAAAGTTAAGGAACGAAAGGATGTGATCAGTCTTTCGATTGAAAAATCAGTAGAAATTTCTTGCGTAGAATTAAATCATCATATTGTTTTATGCGTATACCGGCCCCCCTATGATGAAAACTTCACAGACTTTGAGAAGGTAATGGAAGATGCATTAGGGATTTTAATTAAAACAAATAAATACATTATCATCTGTGGTGATTTCAACGTAGATTTGCTTGAAAAGAAATCTTTTTCGACTAGGTTAATTTGCCTCTTCAAATCTTTTGATTTACAATACATATTCTTAGAACCAACTAGGATAACGGAGTCTAGCGCTCCATGTATTGATAACGTTTTCTGTAATTGCAATTTTCATGATAAAAAAGTTTTAAATTGTTTAAAGTCGGATCACAGTGGTCAAATAGTTAGTTTTCCTGTACAAAAACTAAAAGAAGTAATTAAATTGCAAACAAGGCCTGTCACAGCTAGTAGGATAGAGAGATTTAGAGATAAATTTGACGAAAACTTGCCAATACCAGACACATGTACATTAGAAGTTTTTTCTGACGTACATCAATGACTTACCATTCATGGTGCAAAACCTTTCAAATATTGTGTTGTTTGCTGATGATACTTCCCTTCATTTTAAGGTAAGTAGAAAGACAATCGAAATTGATGAAGTGAACAACACACTCTCTAAGTTACTAGACTGGTTTACTGCTAATAATCTGTTACTTAATGCGAAGAAAACAAAATGCATCAAGTTTTCTTTGCCAAATGTTAAACAGACTAAAGTAAAAAGTAATAAAAGTAAGTAAAGTAAGTGTTAAGTAATATTAAATGGTAACGAATTAGATTTTGTTCTTAGTACAGTTTTTCTCGGCATAACTATAGATAGCACAATACAGTGGGGCTCACATATTGCAACTCTAGCGGGGAGGCTTAGCTCGGCTGCCTACGCCGTCAAGAAAATAAGGCAATTGATGGATGTAACAACTGCCAGATTAGTATATTTCAGTTACTTTCACAGTATAATGTCTTATGGCATTTTACTGTGGGGACATGCAACAGACATTGAAACCATTTTCATTCTATAAAAAAGAGCAGTCCGAGCTATATACCAACTACGATCCCGATAATCACTTCGAGATAGATTTAAGGAAATAAATATTCTAACAGTTGCCGGTCAGTTTATTTACGAAAATATCATGTACGTTCGTAAAAATCTAAACTTGTTCTTCAAAAATAGTGACAGACATAACCGTAATTTGAGAAGTAAAAATAATCTTGACATAGCTTTCTCGAGACTTAGTAAGGTGAAAAAATCATTTGTGGGGCAGTGTGTACACTTTTATAACAAAATTCCGAATTACGTGTGTGAACTACCAGAATGTAAATTTAGGAAACATATAAAACGCTGTATTTGTTCAAGAGGATACTATAAGACTGTAGATTATTTTAATGATAATGACATTTGGAATATTCCTCCAGAAAAATGATATGACGTTTATAAGAGTGCTTAATGTACCTACGTAAAGAAATAAATGATTTTGAATTTTGATTTTTTTTGAATAACATCAATTGTAATAGCTATTAAGTTTTTATTTCAAAAAATGTGTTGGGGCGAGTTTCTTTTGGGCTCGACGTTTCTTCTCGCTCCGCTAACACTTACCGAAACGTTGAGTGTACAAGTTTCGAGTGGTAGGAACTTTGTACTAGGTAGAAAAATATGACGATTTAAAAGTATGTGTAAAGTATCTACTATAAAAAATATTTTTGATTTTGATTTGTAGGACATCTCTTTGAAAAAAATCGTTTGTCTCAATACCATTAACTTTATAATCGTTTTTCTTTTCAACACACTGGAATTACTATTATAAATTGGGGAAAAAATAAATCTGGGTCATAGCAACACTTTAATGTCGATAGTGTCAAAAACATGCGAAATACCTGAAAATACTACATGTTTATCCGAAAATAAGTTTAAAACTTATGTAAAGAAATGCCTGTGTTCAAGAGGATATTATAAAACCATAGATTATGTAAATGACAAAGATGTGTGGACATGTATAGATCCTCCAGCTCATAGCTTTATTAATAACATCAATTGTAATAGCTATTAAGTACTGGGCTGCGCTAGATATTTTTAAGTATTTTGTTGGTTTTGAGGAATTATTTACTACATGAATGGTGTTATTGTCATGTTAAATATGTAGTATCATAATGCACTTTTTTTTTTAAATTCATGCGATATTCATTTACTTATTTACAGTTAAAACTTCAAGTCCTGCGTAATGGACACTGCCAAAGATACAACGGAGTAGGTTTTTTGACTAAAATAATAAATATTATAGTTTATGTTGCGTGAACCTAAGTACTATTCTTGCATAAACCTTTCAAGCGACTTTAAAAAGGAGGAGGTTCTCAACTATGCTATATTTTTTCTTCAATTATGTTACGTGACATCTTAGGCAGTTGTCGGCCGATTTTGACGTTTTGACGTTTTTTTTTAGTTATTAGTTAGCTTATTAATCCAAAGTAGTTCCATATAAATTGAATAAAAATCTGTAACGTCGTTTTTGAGAGTATTTACAAAAACATATCAAAATTATAATTGTTTCGATTAAATTCGGTTGCTTTTAACATTTTTGCATAGTCTATTCATTAGTTATATGGTGTTTTGTGTTAAACGTGATAATAATAATAATAATAATATCTGGGACAAATCACACACGGTCATCTGGCCCCAAACTAGGATTCCCTGTATCTTGGGAACCAGAGACTGATATACATACACATATACTTTTAAATTCATACATATATAGATATAATACACCCAGACTCAGAGCAAACGATAAAGTAAATATTTCACATTTTAGCTATTCCTCCGGGAACCTTCAAGTTTTCTGGAATAAAAAGTATTATATGTATTAATGGAATACTTTATCTATCTACCTACCAAATTTCATCCCAATCCGTTCAGTAGTTTCGGCGTGAAAGTGGCACAAACGTGATAAAGAAAATATTTCACTTTTTAGTCATTCCTCCGAGAAACTTTAAGTTTTCCGGGATAAAAGTATCCTATGTGTTAACCGAGTGCTTTATCTATCTACCTACCAAATGTCATCCTAATTCGTTCAGTATTTTCAGCGTGAAAGCGGAACAAACAAACAAACATCCATACTTTCGCATTTATAATATTAAGTGTGATATGATGTGATGTGATTTATATTTATATACCTGCAAAACGTATTTATCCTCTTTCTAGAGCAGCCGGTTATAAATATCATAAATAAGTATGGGGCGTGAGAAATGCTTTCGTTTGACTCTCCATATTGTAGCCGAGAAAAAGGGTACGCGTTTACCATGCGTTTACCCATCTTCACGACAAAAGTTTGGTATAAAAAATTGCAGGGGCAAATGTTGTAAAAATATAAGAATACGTTTTTTTGGCATTTTAGACATATCTCAGTGACAGTGTACCAAACGAGCTAGATTCCACGTACAATAATGAGTTCCCCAGCTATGTGTGTCACTCTCACACAATGAAAGGTTTTTCGCTAGTTTACTAACTAAACATTAATTGACTCTGAGAAAAAGAAATCTCATATTTTTGCTTGTTTTACGAACTTCTAGCTCAGAAACATTTGTTTAATGATATACTTTTATTTTCCAAAATAGTGTCATTTTATATTATTGCCTAAAAGAGTGAGTTTGTCAGATACTTCAGTTAATGAAACAACCAACAACAGACGATAGCACATAATTATATTTCATGCTCCATTAAAATTCTAAACAATAGCTAGTAGGCTACATCTAAACATAGACTTATAGAAAAAACACGAGCAGTCCTCATAAATACATGCTCGTATAGGAATTTCAAGTCCCGTATGTAACTCGACACTGAGTGTATCTATAGTGTTACAGAAAAACATAAGAGTTAACGAACCGCGATCAGGGAGTCATAGTATAACACAGGGTGTAACAAAATAGCTATAAAAAACGTTAACTGGGTCTTCTAGAGGTATCTTACCCAACAACGTTTGTCCTAAACATTTACTGAAATCGCACAAAAAACCTGAGCTTTTCGTGCAAAAATGGCTAAACTACTAGCCAATTTTAAGCGATTTATAGCAAACTCAAACACAATAACTATTAATTATGATAAATAGAAGCCCCAGTGAAGGGGTCTAACACCTGCTTTATTGTAACAGCCTGTATAATATAAAACACAAAAGCAGCAGGCGTGTACGCTTTACTTACCAAAAGTGTGGAAACTGAAATAATACCTATATCACGTATAAGGCATTAGGGGTTTGTCACTAAAAGATTTTTGAAGGTAGTATACAGATACTCCCACATACCACCCTTTACCGGATTTGCTTCGCAGCTACATATTTCGGTTTCCATATAACTATGCTTCGAGTTAAGCTGTTGTCTGATAGATGGAATTTAATGTGGTAATCATCTATCCATGAAATTTTCTAGATGTAAAGTTTCTGTCTTCAGTAGTTACCGATGAATAAATAATGGTAGTTACGAAAAAACTAAGAATTTCACATCGTTAATTTCGGAGCTAACTCAGTGACTGGACATAAAAATCTGCACATCACGTCTGAGGCCTAATAGCTTGAAATTAAGCACATATTATGTATTGATAATACTAATTTAGGACAAAGTTCGTAATTTAAAAGAAAATTTCTGTATCGCTCGTTGATATCTTTTGTATGGCCGAGATATTTTACTGGACCAAAACCTATGTTAAATAAAAACAGTTCAGTGGTGTGACTGTACACGTTGTGTATACTTATTTGGGAAACTTTTTTCCTTCTGGAATACGCAGACATTTCATTGTTTAACATAAATCAGTAATAAAAAATCCAAACCAGTAGGAAGTAATAACTCTGACAATAATTAAGAAATACTATGACAGTGTTTTTCAGCCTGTGGGTGGCGACCCACCGGGGGGTCGCGAAGCCTTTTTCAAGGGGTCCCGGGTAAAAGAAAAAGTAAGTGTTGAGAGGTCCTACACCGCAATAACATAATACAATTTCAGTGAGAAGGCTGGGCCTGTTTATTTTTTAACAATTTGTCAAAACGTGGTTATATTTTGGAGACGTTAATAAGTAAATCACTTTCTAATTGAAGAAAATTATAAACGTAGTCTTTCAAATCACTAACATTTTGAATGTTTATGGCCCTAGGGGGGGTCGCAAGAATTTTTTTACTTGTAAAGGGGTCGTGTATTAAAATAGGTTGAAAAACACTGTACTATGATATTATGATTCCTTTTACGATTTTTTTCGGATTGAAGAACTAGGTAAAGTAAGTAGGTACTGTAATAAGTCATATAAAGTAACAGTAACGTACAAAGTTTCATTACCGGATATCCGATGAAAACTTTGAAGCACGAAAGTTAGTACGATTATTACAAAGTTATACTTCTGGTTATACACCCAAAGAACTTTTCAATAAGGTCGCTACTTCCCAAAATTTCAAATAAAGGAACATTTTAGTCGCTTACTTTTTGGCCACACATACTACCTAGGTACCTTAATGGCGTAGTTTCTTATTTTTCGTGACGGCCTCTCATAAATACCTTCCAAAATTTCCAGGACACTTCAAAAGACCGTTCACAAAATTATCAAAAACAATTTGAAGCTTTGAAAACGGAAACTTCGAAAACAAACGGCTACGTCCAATAAAGCTTTCTAATTAAAGAGGGAAAAGTTTAATTATAAAACGTCAAGCATGTCCTAAGGTTGAAAATTGAAACCAAATAATTCTCGATCAATATTTTTACCGAATATGTCTAAGTATTTAAGTACTCTGAAAAATTATTTATTAAGAGGGTTTTTATAAAACTGATTAACTTATTCATGTTTGTTTTCTTCCAAAAATTATGTGTGTGTGTGAATTTATGTGTTATTTTTTGTGTATTATGCTTTTACCCATAAGTAGACTAAATAAAAAATATCGAATGCCTACTTGAAGATCGCCTTAAATGAGTATAAAAAGTGCCTATTTTAACGTGACTTGTATGAAACTTTTTTCTAGGTTCGCCGACAAGACTCGTTTTCTGAACAAATTGATTCCCTCAATGCCATCACTCGTCGTCATTAGGAGCCTCCTCCTCCGCCTAAATTATATCCGAATGCTATTTCCCAACTTAAACGAAAATCAGAATAAACGTTAAGCAAACACGGAATGAAATTGTGTTAGCATAAAGCAGGAAAGAATATTCAATTGAGTTTCATTGTTTAACAGGAAGGGAGAGGAATCGATCAGGCTCGTGAAACAGCGCTGGGATGTGAAAATATACTTACATAAAGCTCTTCTGATAAAATATTACACTAAATTCGTATTCAAGATCACAAAAATATTTTTCTCACATATTTGGAGGGGCAAACCGCGGGAATGTGTAAATGTATGAAATGTTGGCCATAATATACCTTTTCATACCAATAACCTGGTAAAGGTTGCCACTGGATGTGGAGTTTCATTTATGCAAAATGAAATATTTTTTTCAATGGAGAGTATGTGTTTTTTTTTATACACATTCTGCTGGACAACTTTTGTTCTACATATAAGACAAGATTTAGATCGCATCGTTAAAAAATTGGGCCTTCATACAAAATTGGCTAAACAGCTGATCAAAGTCGTAGAACAATGGTTGCTCAAAATGATAAGTAGAAGCCTCATTTAACGGGTCCTACACCCATTTTGTTACACCCTGTATAAAAGTTATTTGACTGTGACCGATCGCGTAGCGATGAAACTGCCATATCAGGTTATTAATGTGGGTGTGATTAGTACCAAAGAAGTTTTAATAGTACTTTTTAGTACATAATTTATTAGTTTGAATGTTTAGTAACTTATTTCAGTAAATGCTATTTTGGAATAATTTTGAATTTGAATTAAGCATATTTTATTTAAATATTTATTTAATTTACGGATCTTCGGTAGGAAATTTAAACTTTTAAGGTAACTTACAACTATATTATCGTACGATATTAGCGCATACTATCATATGAATTCAGGGATATTTCATTTGTTAAATCACTTCAGTATTTCAGGTTGTTTGAAATCCTTGGGGGAGGCCTTTGTCCAGCAGAGGACGGCTTTTGGCTGATGATGATGATAATAAGGCAACATACCACTACGTACAACTTACAAACATACGTAGCATGTGAGATTCATAACCCATTCAGATGGCTTTACCTTATTCCAGTAGAAACAGCGTAGACATCCCTCCCTGCAACGCACGAGAGCTCTTACCCGAGCCATTTCAACTGGAAAGATTTCCTCACGTCTGGCCACTTCCAGCATTTGCCACTGCTTACGTCGCTATCCGTATCCACTTGTCAGCTTCACAGCCCATACATATAAAGTAGTGTTGACAAAGTTTTCTCGAGCGGTTGATAAAGAAGGGACCGACTTGAAATCAAATACTGACCCAAATCAATCGGTCCATTGACTCAACGTCCAGAGTTAAAACTTGGCGAAAAACCTTTTGCAGGCTAAATGTCACGTATCACGTCCACGTATTTCCTGACTACAATTATATTTATACAGTTTCATATACTTACCTACTCCTTTCCTAATATTCCTATAAGTTATAGTTTCGCAGGTAAAACAAACGGGGTAGAGGCCGAAGGTAAAATACAATCCATCACTGAGTTCTTCAGACCAAAGTGTTTGAAGAAAAAAAAGGTAAGTAGGTATAAGTAAATTTGAAAAATATTTTCATTTCAATTCAATTTCTTTCGAAGTAGAAAAAATTAAGTAACAAATATAAAGGAAGACTGTTTTAGACGGCGACCAAAGTTCTATAGAAAATGTGGCTAAAAGGATAGGTTAATAATAAAGTCTAAATACTTGCTTACATACTTTGAAAAATTATAACTATGCCGTTTTATTAAGAATATGTAAAGGGTATATGTATAATTTACCACGCGTCTATCACTCCCACAAAGACCGCTAACGAGACCTGCTGTCAGGGAAGACCTCTATCGCTGAGTTTAATCACAGATAATAAGTTTCCTGCGATTGCCTCTCGCTCTAGGGAACAGAGTTTTATTTTTTGCTGCTCCGCTGCCACAGGGAGGGCTACTGACTTGGCCACCCCCCGCCCCATTGTGAACCTCAAAACAATAGCAACTTCAAGCAATTAGCCAGCAACCCAACTTCGGGCATAATTTGACCTAAATTGTATATATTGAAACTTTAAAGTACCTCCGTGCAAGGCAACTTTATTTGTATACAGTAAGTTAATAGTAGTTGCTTGAGAACTTAATCCCACTTGAAAAGCCGTCGAAACATGCTAACAACAAACTGGTTAATGTAAATTTGAACATAATATTACATCTTACGTTATGACATCGTACTAATGTGTCTTTTAACTTCTGATCGATTCTTATTGGATTTTCGACGTAGTTAAGATACTGCTGAGGCCATGTTGAGGTTCAAGTAGCATTTACGTATTTTATAGGTATGTTTCTATGGTAAACTTGTCATTGAACCTCAGACTAAAATCTTAAGTTCATAAAGATTATATTGATAAGGTGTCGACCCAATATCTTCTAATCGAAATATTTCAATCAGAAACTATTCAATCGTAAACACCGCACAAGACCGGAACCTGAATCAAAACTGAACAACTATTCGTTAGTTCTAAAACTCCTTTGTTAGCAGAGTAAATAGGATTTCTGTTACTGAGTATATTAATAAGATCGTTAGTATATTAATAAAGTAGAAATAAGTAGTTATTTACTTTTTATTCATTTATTTGCCTTTTTCACCTTGTAGATAAGTATATTTTAGCAGTAGACTATACTTACCTGTAAATGCTGACTGCGACTTCGTAGCAATTTGTAGCGCGCAGCAATATTTATCAAATGTAGATGGATATTCAGCGCCGGGAGATTCAATTTCATATTCGTAGCACCACGTATAAAGAATATACGGGTGTTAAAAAAGTGCGTTTGAAATTTTAAGCGGTTACTCAAAATCAGGTATAGAATACAGGAGAA
Source organism: Coleophora deauratella (assembly GCA_958295455.1). Classification (NCBI taxonomy): domain Eukaryota; kingdom Metazoa; phylum Arthropoda; class Insecta; order Lepidoptera; family Coleophoridae; genus Coleophora; species Coleophora deauratella. The sequence goes on along the minus strand of OY282391.1, from coordinate 12,345,826 downwards.
ATATTGAAAAAATTCGATCGTCTATTATTATTTTCATTTTCCCATACTAAATCTAAATAGTGAATCAAGAATTTGTTTATGCGAAACTTAAAAAAAAATTGGTCGGATTTTTAAAATATATTTCATGTATTTCTCGAAACTGGATTAACTTTCATATAGTGAGAAATCTCCTTAGTAGTTTGTGTTTCAACATCCTTCAAATCACAGATTTTGGAAAAGCGCGGGAAACGTCGTGTTAGGCGGGAGTGTTTTTAAAATTTAAATTTTCATAAAATATTTTTCAAGGATATTATAATCAAACATCATATTTATTTGTAAATAATTTATTGTAGTATATTGTATATAATAATTGTAGTTTAGTTTTTCTGTGTAAAGTTCCTGTAGGTAAGTTTTTTCTGCTCTTCTATGGGGGAGCCGGATGACCCAGGGGGAGGGGTCCCCCCTGTAGGTCTCAATATAATTGTATCTAATAATGAGTCTAGTGCCATGGATACAGAAGATGGTTTGCTCCCATTGGCGGAACGTAAGCGTGTAAGACCTTGCAAAATCTGTAAAACATGTAACAAAAAACGGAGGCGTAGTGGGTCTTCCCATTCTCACTCCTCAGAGTCTTGCTGCTGCGAAGTAACGCGTATTAATAAATCAACTCCAGCTCTTGTTCACTCTACCCCAGCTCTTGTCCATAGTGATAATGTCCCTGAGGCTAACTCTGTTGATCCAAGTAATCAGATCCAATCTCCTCAAAACAGACTTTACATAAGTTCGGATGCTGCTCCATTCACAGTGCATATCCAAAAAACCCAAACAGCCTCAAATGATAGTACGACACTCCACCCAGTAGAATTCGGCAACTTCCTACGGAAAAACCAATTTAAAAATATAATTAATGGTAGCCTAAAGCGAATCGGACGGAACCGCCTGTCTATGTCTTTTTCGAAACATGAAGATGCCAATACATTTATTTCTGACCCACGCGTGCTATCAAACAATTTAAAGGCGTTCATTCCATCTTTCAATGTAACAAGGGTGGGACTAGTGCGTGGTGTACCAGCTTCTTGGTCTCTAGAAGAGGTTCAACAAAACATTTCAGTCCCTATCGGATGTGGAAATGTGATTAAAGTGAGAAGAATCAAGTACAAAGACATCTCAAAGGGTACTATCGAATGGAAAGACACAGAGTCAGTAGTAGTTACATTTGATGGTCAAGTACTACCTAAAAGAGTATTTGTTTGTTATAACTCCTTACCTGTAGAGTTGTACATCTATCCAACTATTCAGTGTTATAACTGTTGTCGTTTTGGACATACGAAACTGCAGTGCAGATCAAAACCCCGCTGTTTCAAGTGTGGCCAAGGTCACACAGCTGACTCTTGTGATATTGATGAGGAATCCGCAGTATGTTGTTCTTGTTCTGGTTACCACTATGCAACCAGTAAATCCTGCCCTGAATTTTCAAGGCAAAAAGATATTAAGAAATCCATGGCTCAAAACTGTATTTCATATGCTGAGGCATCAAAACTACACCCTCCAGTTTCCAAGTCATTTGCTGATGTTGTAACAGCATCCCTCCAAAATCAAAATAAACCTGTAAATAAACAAATAATAAACTCTCAGTCACCTAAGCAGTCATACAAAAAAACTGTATTTTTAAAACCACGCTCACCTCCCAAGCTTAGCCAGGGATATGATCGTGAGGCCCATAACTCCCTAATCTCTGAATATGATTATATGCCTTCTTCCTCCAATGGTGTTGCTCTAACTCAATCAAATAGTATAAATGAAAACTCTAATATGACCGTAGCTGAAATAATAATTGCCTTGATTACTTCTCTTTCACAATGTAACCAAATTTCACCGTCCAACGCTGCCAAAATTTTTGATCTAATAAAACAATTAGTCCCACAACATGGATTTAAGCAAAATAATCCAGTGGAACACTCGAAGTCTCATAAACAAGAAGTCTGATATGACTTTCTTGTTGAATAAATATGACCCTTCTATTGCTGTCCTCTCTGAGACTTGGCTGAAGCCGGGTTATTCACTGAATATCCCGGGGTATGCCTGTCTCAGAGAGGACAGACCAGACGGGTATGGCGGTGTTGCCATACTCGTTAAAAACTCCCTTCCTTTTTCTTCTTTTTTTCTTCCTTCTCATAGCACAGGCATCTCTGCCTGTGCTCTTATTGTAAATAAAATTTGCTTTGTTTCTATTTATATCCCTCATCCCTCTTCAAATATTTTCAATGAACTTGAGAACTTACTTTCCTCTATTCCCAAACCTTTCTTAGTGTTAGGAGATTTCAATGCTCAACACCAATCTTGGAGTAGTAGTAACTCTAACTATTATGGTGATAGAATACTAGAAATACTTGATTCTCACAATCTCTGTCTCTTGAATACTGGTCTGCCTACACGTCGAACAGCACCCAATGAGGGCTTCAGTGCTCCTGATCTTTCAATCTGTACACCTGACTTAGCTGCTTCTTTAACCTGGAGACCTCTTCTCAGTTCAGTTGGTAGCGATCACTTCCCTATAATAATCACCATGCCGCTTCCCTCACACATACATATAAAACGTACTCCCCGTGTTAAATATAGGCTAATGGATGCCAACTGGGATCTTTTCTCTCAAAGGGTTGAAGAAAAAATATCTCTCCTTCCTGATGTATGTCAGGGTCATGAGAATATTTGCTCTGACTCTCTTAGTAAAATTATTATTGAAGTTGCAGATGAAACTTTTCCCATTAAAAATAGTTTGTGGCGTAGCCACATTATCTTAACCTACCTTATTTACATATCTAAGTATATTTACTACTACTTACCTTATAAAATATTTAAAACACTACACAATAATACAAAACATAGATATATATAATATAGTATACATATATACAAAATACATATAATATGCATACATATAAAACAAACACAAATTATATTACAAACACAAAATACTAATCTAAACTTACCAGGCTTCCGACGTACATCCGACATCTTGTCGTGAGATGAAAATGTTCCCGTCCATCGTTCGAACAAAAGAATCGGCGCGTGCGCAACTTCACTCCGCATACCTGTCACCGGCGCTGGGCTGTCAATCCGCTTCTAGCTACTTCACCTATGCTCGCGCTGCTTTGTACTTATTGTATCGAATCTAACTAGCTTATATTAATTACTTTCATTTCGTGCCTTACCTATCAATCTGTGCTATATCTTTACTGTGTTCTTCTTTCTGCTTATTCTACTGCTGTAAACTGTGCTATAATTCTATCGTGACAATATACAAGGAATGTGAAACTGTTAGTGGTCAGTGTTGTTATTTACCATCCTTGGACACCAACTACCACTACAATTGGTGACCCCTGAAGATTGGACAAAACCGTAAGCAGATTTGATATTTACGAAGAATGCCGAATGATGATGAAAACGGCCACGTCGAAATTCCTAAGGGAAAAGAGACAATTACACCATCCGATGTTTGTCGTGTCGGTGTACGACTTCCACCATTCTGGCCCGAAGAACCCGCTATTTGGTTCGCACAGATAGAAGGCAATTTCATACTTTCTGGAATTAAAGATGAAGACACGAAATTCTATTATGTAATGGCACAGTTAGATCAACGTTACGCATCTGAAGTCAAAGACATAATAACTTCACCACCTGAAAAAGGAAAATACCAGAAGCTGAAAACCGAGCTTATTAGGAGATTATCGGTATCAAGAGAGAAGGAAATAAAACAACTCCTCATGCACGAAGAGCTCGGAGACCGTCGACCATCCCAATTTTTGAGACACCTCCAACACTTAGCAGGCCCGAACGTCCCGGAAGACTTTATTAATTCAATCTGGACTAGTCGTCTGCCAGTCAACCTACAGACGGTTATAGCATCACAACCTAATGCAACTCTTCGAGATCTAGCTGAACTTGCTGATAAGGTATATGAACTGGTACCTTCGTCTCCTCAAGTAGCTGCAGCGGCCATACCTTCTTCTTCAAATATAATAGACACGATGGCTAAGCAGATTTCTGAGCTGACTCGCAAATTTGATAACCTTTCGACGAAAGACAACAGAAGATCGCGATCAAGACAGCGTAGCAGCAGACGCTCTTGCTCTCGTAGCAACACAAGATCACAATCAAGCTACAGAAGGTTTCCTGTCTGCTTCTACCACAACAAATATGGTGAAAAGGCTCGAAGATGTGTGAAGCCTTGTGACTACCAGAAGGGAAACTTTCAGGGCGGTCGTTAATGGCGGCTGACGATTGCCCCACATCAAATGGTCGCCTCTTCGTCTACGATCGTGCCACTAAGACGCAGTTTCTCGTTGACACAGGCAGCGATCTCTGTGTCTTTCCTCGCACCGCACTGAAGGAGCGCAGACCACGCACTGGTTACCAGCTTTTTGCTGCCAACGGGTCAATCATCAACACCTATGGCTACGCACATCTGGATATCGACCTCGGACTACGTCGCCGTTACACATGGCGATTTGTGGTAGCTGACGTCACAAAAGCAATCATTGGCATGGACTTCCTGTCATTTTATCATCTGGTTGTCGACTGTCGTAACAAACGCCTGATTGACAGTACTACGACTCTGGACATCTCAGCAACGCCAGCTCAATCGTCGGACATGATATCTTCAGTGAAGATAGTGTTGGGCGAATCCAAATACCACGACATTCTGAAAAGCTATCCAGAGATCACTCGACCATCTGGGACTCCTAGAACACCCGTTCATTCGACCGTGCATCACATTCGCACGACACCCGGACCTCCAATATCTTGCACCCCACGTCGTCTTGCCCCTGACAAGCTAGTCATCGCGAAGAAGGAGTTTGAGTCAATGCTCATGAGTGGTATTGCCAGACCCTCCGAAAGCCCTTGGGCTTCACCGCTACACTTAGCACCCAAAAAGGACAACGGATGGAGGCCCTGCGGCGATTACCGTATGCTGAACGCAAGAACTATACCCGATGCTTACCCGATCCGCCATATTCATGATTTCGCCCACAGTATAACCGGATGTACTGTATTTTCCACCATTGACCTTGAGAAGGCTTACCATCAAATCCCAGTCAGCGAAGAGGATGTTCAGAAGACGGCAATAACAACGCCATTTGGACTGTACGAGTTCCCCTTCATGACTTTTGGTCTCAGAAATGCCGGTCAAACCTTCCAAAGGTTTGTAGACGAGGTTACTAGAGGACTGGATTTTGTTTATACGTACCTTGATGATTTCTTGGTGTTCTCTCGTGATGAGAAACAGCACAGAGAGCATCTCCATCAGCTCTTCACCAGACTTCGAGACTACGGCATGGTGATCAACTCGAACAAATGCGTTTTTGGAGCTGAAGAAGTTAAATTTCTGGGTTATAGCATCTCATCTCAGGGAACAAAGCCACTGGACACCAAAGTGGAGGCAATAAAAAATTACCCACCACCGAAGAACGTTAGAGAACTCAGACGATTTTTAGGCATGCTGAACTTCTACAGGAGATTCATCCCTAAAGCAGCCCACGTTCAAGCACCTCTCAACGCTCTCCTGACTGGATCAGTAAAAGGCTCCCATCCAGTTAATCTCTCCGGTGACACGATGAAAGCTTTTGTGGAAAGCAAGGAAACCCTGTGCCAAGCTACATTACTGGCGCATCCAGATTGCCAAGCATCACTCGCACTGGTTACAGACGCGTCAGACACAGCAATGGGCGCAGTGTTGCAACAACACAAGGACGGTGAATGGCAACCGTTGGCTTTTTTCTCGCGCAAATTAAGCCCCTCGCAGCAGAAATATTCACCATATGATCGTGAGCTCCTAGCGATCTATGAAGCAATAAAATACTTCCGTCATATGCTCGAGGCGAGAAATTTCATCATCTTCACGGATCATAAGCCGTTGACTTTTGCATTTCACGCGAGAAAGGACAAGTGCTCACCCAGACAATATCGCCATCTGGATTTTATATCACAGTTCTCCACAGACATCCGCCATATTTCGGGCAAAGACAACGTCGTGGCAGATCCATTGTCAAGAATCGAAGAAGTGACTCAGCCTATTGACTTCAATACACTTGCCAAAGCACAAGCAGCTGATCCGGAGCTTCAGGAACTGCTAAAAGAAGGCACTTCACTACGTCTTCAGAAAATAATGATTCCTGGAACTCGAGCAGAAGTATACTGCGACGTCAGCACATCCACACATAGGCCTTTCGTCACAAGCCAATTTCGACGTCAAGCATTCGAGAGCATCCACAATCTTAGCCACCCAGGCGCAAACGCAACAGCAAAACTAGTGGCTCAGCGCTTCGTCTGGCCTGGAGTACGGAAGAACTGCCGGGACTGGACGCGATCTTGTTACTCATGCCAACGAGCTAAAGTTACACGACATACTTCGTCACCTCTGGGCACGTATGAATTGCCACGTGCCAGATTTCAGCACATCCACATAGACCTGATTGGTCCTCTACCGGTTTCTCATGGGTACAAATACTGCCTCACAGCAATCGATCGATTTACGAGATGGCCTGAGGCCATACCTATACCGGACATCACAGCTGAAACGGTAGCAAAAGCACTGATATCAGGATGGTTCTCACGGTTTGGCTGCCCCACTGATATTGTTACGGACCGTGGCAAACAATTTGAATCTGCGCTGTTCAAGCATCTTGCAATGATGTCAGGATTCCAGCACCGACGAACAACCGCATACCATCCAGCCTGTAACGGTCTTATAGAAAGGTTTCATCGTCAGCTGAAAGCTGCAATCGTTTGCCATGCCACAGACAGTTGGACGGAAGCGTTGCCGTTAGTTCTTTTAGGAGTACGCAGCGCCTTCAAAGAAGACATACAGTCATCTTCAGCCGAACTTGTATATGGCGAAACTTTACGCCTTCCAGGAGAATTTTTCGTTGCTCCTGCTGCTAACACGACATCCGATATGACTGACTTCATCGCTCGTCTACGCTCAGTAGTTGAAAACATGAGACCTCAACCAGCATCTCGTCATGGCAAAAAGACAATATTCATATTTAAAGATCTGGCAACATCAAGCCACGTCTACCTGAGAGAGGACGCTCTACGTGGTTCACTCCAGCCAGCATACACAGGACCTCACCCAGTTCTGAAAAGAGGCGACAAAACTTTCAAACTGCTGATCAAAAACAAACCAGTCAAAGTATCAATAGACCGCATTAAGCCAGCCTACCTACTAGACGAGCAGCCTCATATAATTGATCACCGCACTGTCGAACCCAATGATGAAGAACCTGAAAGAGAAAATATGAGAAATAGAAACATGACCACAAGATCTGGTCGCAGAGTCCACTTCCCAGACTACTATCGCCCGTAGAGACGGTCTCTGGGGGGGAGTGATGTGGCGTAGCCACATTATCTTAACCTACCTTATTTACATATCTAAGTATATTTACTACTACTTACCTTATAAAATATTTAAAACACTACACAATAATACAAAACATAGATATATATAATATAGTATACATATATACAAAATACATATAATATGCATACATATAAAACAAACACAAATTATATTACAAACACAAAATACTAATCTAAACTTACCAGGCTTCCGACGTACATCCGACATCTTGTCGTGAGATGAAAATGTTCCCGTCCATCGTTCGAACAAAAGAATCGGCGCGTGCGCAACTTCACTCCGCATACCTGTCACCGGCGCTGGGCTGTCAATCCGCTTCTAGCTACTTCACCTATGCTCGCGCTGCTTTGTACTTATTGTATCGAATCTAACTAGCTTATATTAATTACTTTCATTTCGTGCCTTACCTATCAATCTGTGCTATATCTTTACTGTGTTCTTCTTTCTGCTTATTCTACTGCTGTAAACTGTGCTATAATTCTATCGTGACAATATACAAGGAATGTGAAACTGTTAGTGGTCAGTGTTGTTATTTACCATCCTTGGACACCAACTACCACTACAAGTTCTTCAGGAAAGATCCCCTCACCTCCTTGGTGGGATAAAGATTGCACAGTAGCTGTTAAAAAAAGAAAACAAGCTGAGAAAGATTACTGTAATATGATGACAACAGAAAATTTTGATAACTACTTAGAAATAGCTAATATCACCCGAAAATTATTAAAGGAAAAAAAGCTTGCAGGATGGAAGAGATTTTGCTCTTCAATTTGCCCTGATGTTAATACATCTATTGTATGGAATAATATTAAACGGTTTAGATCTGCCTTTGCTGATACATCATCTCCTAAGATCTTTCCCCCAGACCTTGCTGAAAGTTTCTTGGACCGCCTAGCTCCCCCTTCTGTTCCAGAGGATATTATAATACCTCGCCCGTTAAATGCAGCTTTAAACAGATCAGACTTAAACTCACCATTTACACTAATAGAACTAAAAGGTATTCTCTCTGGTGTAAAAGATTCATCGCCGGGTGAAGACAGTATATTATATTCATTCTTGACTCATTTAAATGATAATTCTTTACAGTATTATCTAGAAATAATAAATTCAGTTATGATTTCAGGCAATGTCCCACAAACATGGAAGTCCCAAAATCTCATTCCAATACTTAAACCTAACAAATCCGCCTCAGAGGCTAGTTCATACAGACCAATAGCTTTGTCATCTGTTTTAGCTAAAATAGCAGAACAGTTAGTAAAAATTCGCTTGGAGTGGTTCATCGAAAATAAAAGTTTACTGTCCAGCAGTCAGTATGGATTTAGAAGGGGTAAAAGTACCTATGATAATTTAGGCATTTTCACTTCTGATATTTTTACAGCCTTTTCTAAGAATGAATCTGTGTTAGCTGCATTTTTGGATTTAAGTTCAGCTTATGACAATGTTTTGGTCCCCATACTTAAAACAAAATTACAAAAGTTAAATGTCCCAGAAATGCTCACAAATTTTATAATTAATATGCTATCTGAAAGATTTATCCAACTAGATAACAATAAAAATGTGTCTAGAACAGTGTGGAATGGACTTCCACAGGGTTCAGTACTTAGTCCAATTTTATACAACATTTATACTTACGATTTAGAGACAGCTTTAAAAGGTTCAGTCCATACTCTTCAATATGCTGATGATCTTCTTCTATATATAAATTCACACTTTGTATCCAAATCCTGCGCTTCTCTTTCTTATTCCCTTCAGCTACTGAAATCATGGCTTGACGATAATGGCATGAAGCTTTCGGTTACGAAGAGTAAAGTAGTTCTGTTTACACGTGCTCGGTTACCTGCTTTTGTTGATGTTGTGTATGATGGTACATCCATCCCTGTAAGTGATCAAGCGAAATTTTTAGGAGTAATTCTGGACTCAAAAATGTCTGGATTACCTCACTTTTCTTACCTAGTTTCAAGATGCGAAAAAAATATCAATATATTGAGATGTCTTTCAGGTGTTTGGTGGGGTGCACATCCCTCTTCACTAAAATTATTATACAATGCCCTTATAAGAAGCATTTTAGACTATGGATCTTTCTTTTTAGAAACTGGAAGTTCTTTAGGATTGCAAAAATTAAGTTTAATGCAAAATAAGTGTCTGCGCGTAATATTGGGTGCTATGAAGTCCTCGCCTATTAATGCTATGCAGGTTGAATCTGGAGAAGCCCCACTAGACCTTCGTCGTCAATACCTTGCCAACAGGTTTTTCTTCCGTAGTTTACAGTTTAGTACTCATCCTCTCATTGATAAAATAAATATTCTTTCTAGCCTCACTTCAACAACGCCATATTGGACTCATAAAAAGTTGCCATGTCTAGTAAAAAGCTTCCAAATGTACACAAACAAAGTTAAGGCACGTACACATCGCTCATCATCAATACCCATTTTCCAAAGTCCTTACAGTGCATTAATTATTTCACCGGATATTCATTTTAACATTGGCATTGATAAAAAACACGTTGCTCCTAATGCCCAGTTTAATTACGCTGTCAGTGAAAGATGGAATGCTTGGCACCGGATATACACCGATGCCTCAAAACTCTCTTCTACCGGATGCGTCGGTGTAGGTGTACTTCATTCCCAATACCGAATTGTACAGAAAATCAAGTTACCACCTGAATCTTCTGTTTTTACTGGTGAATGTTATGCAGTTTTCAAAGCAGTAGAATATATTTTAATAATGAAACTTAGAAACACCGTTATTTTTACAGATTCATTAAGCTCTTTATACGCCCTCGGTCATTTCCCGTTCACCTGTAGAAACCATTATCCCATAATTTATGCTATAAGAGATGTTTTGAAAAAGTGCTTGGACAGAGGATATCTTGTCAGTTTCGCGTGGTTGCCTGGACATTCCGGTATTACTGGTAATGAAAGGGCAGACATAATTGCAAAGGATGCTGTGGAGTGTGGTGACGTATTCCCCTTTAAAAACTTCTGTCACGATTTGGCTAGCCTTCCGAAGATTATCCTCCAAGAGTCTTGGCGGGATCTTTGGGAGTGTCGTGGTCAAACCAAGGGCAGACAATATCATTCCATCCAACCAACTATTCCTACGAAACCGTGGTTCACAAAGTTTCGGCTTGACAAGGTGGCTACAAGTATAATAATAAGATTAAGGCTCGGTCACACATGCACGCCTTCCCACCTTGCCAGGCTGGGAATTGTAAATAATTCACAATGTGAATGTGGCGAGGAAGAAGGTGATGTTAATCATTTATTCTTTTCTTGTCCTCTCTTAAAACACAACTCTTTCTTTTCACAGCTTGTATCCCTAAACATTCCTTTTCCTACTAATATCTCTTGTCTTCTTTCAAATATTAACTATCCTATCCTTTTATGTCTATCTTCATTTATTTTTGTAAATAATTTAAAAATTTAATAATCTATATAATAATATGTACATACACACTTTATTTTTGTAAATATCTGATATAATATCCTAGTTTTATTTTTCAAATTCCGTACTTTTTTCTTTCCTTTTTTGCTAATATTGTAAGATGTTTCCCAACCTTTTAAAATGTCTGTGGCAAATTACAAAGTAGAAGCCAAAAAAAAAAAAAAAAAAAAAAAAAAATCACAGATTCCCATAATAAAGACTTTTTAAATCTGAGCAGATTCCTAACGTTGAAAAAAGTATTTATTCAAATTACAGTTCAATCAAGAATACAATAAAACTTCGTTCAAGGTCAAATATTTATAATTAGACTTCATTAACATCTATCACGCGGCACATGCCATGTGAGAATTTATTTTGTCGTTATTTATTTATTTGTTTTATAGAAATGTCTCATCACAAGGTTCTTTGGGGCATGGCCCAACTAAGCACCGACCCCTCGTCTCAAATCATAGAAGCAATAGAAAAGTTAATATTCAGAAAGGATGACAAGAAATCAGAAAATGTTGAACCGTCTACAAGCCAAGCTTTGAAATCAGAATGTTGTGATGTCTACTGCAAATGTATTCAAACAGGAGAGGGGCCGATTAAGCAACGAAAAGTGAGTGTTCAATGCTCAAAAACATTGTGCCGTAGCACGGGCTGTTGTACCATCTTGTATCGAGTAAACCAACTCGTCGGCCCCTCGGAGCCTGTCGTCACCGCTGACGCACACACAGACCCACCACTACTTATTCTGTGTGATAGACACCGACAAATTTTATTCCATCTAAAAAGCTTCATGGGCACAAACGTGAAACCCAGCAAAACCGGAATTTTCGCAGGTTGTAAAGCAAAGTTATGGAGATTGATTAAACTGTTAGATGCGGGAAGAATTGATATTCCTCCAATTTATAGAGGACAAGTGTCTATGCAGCTGTATCAGTCCGTTAATATATAGAACAGATAAATGGTTTAGTTTCTTCGAAGTGGGCTGGAAGGCTAAATTTGTTAAAGCGTTTTGTTTAAGTACGTAATAAATTAAAAGTGTTTATACAACAATATATTTTATCATTATAACATTATAATGGTAGTAACCGATCCTTAGGGCAAGGTGGCATACGACCACGGCTATCCTTTGAACATATAGTATTTTTTTGTTTTATACTTTTTACAGAGATTTTCCGTACCTAGTCAGGTTTTAGTTTTTAAACATTTTTATTATTATTTCGGAGTTTGGCTTATATTTAATCTGACATAAATAACGTCACACGAATACGGCCATCTATAAATTACGTCACACGAATTTCATGATTTTTTTCATGATTCCCCCGTCCTTGTCACAGATAGTCACATTTGTGGGACCACCCCCTTCCTGGTGTGACGTCACACATTTTGCAATTTTTCCTCCAGAATTGAATAAATGAAAACAGAAATTCCAAAATTATATATTTTATTATTTATTATGTGATGTCACAACGTTAATGACTCCCCCCTACCCCATGTCACATAATGTCACACTTCTTTGACCCCCTACCTCCCCCTTAACGTGTGACGTAATTTATGGAAGTTCCCCTATAATCGAGCGAATGCAAGCGAAGCAGCGAGCAGCAACTAGTAATACATATATATGTTTTGAAATGTGCTCGTTAAGCACTTTCATTTACACACCATTTACACACAAAAAACATTTTTTTGGTCAAGATTTTATGCCCTCTAGAGGGCGCCATATTTAATTTTGTGTGACGTCACATAACCTTTAACCAGCGGACAATCAAGACGCTTCTTATGATACCTCATTTGTCGTAATAAGTAGTTTAGAAGTTATGTGAGAACAGGTGAACATACATACATACGGGTTAAAATCGTAACCCTCCGTTCTGCTTCGCCGTAGTCGGGTAAAAAGTAAACAAATTGCGGACGATCGATGTTGCTAATGTAAACGCTTCCGTTATGGTAACTATCAATAGCAGGGTGTGTCCGAAGCGTGTTGCTATACGAATTAAGTGTCGGTTTTTAAATGAAGACAAATTTATTTCAGCTGGACGTACCGTGCCCCCACAACGCAACAGTCGCAGCGGCTGCCGGGGACCCCGCTGCCGCCACAAATCACGGCGACTCACATGACCTGTCAGCAGAGGGCTCGAGGGCTATCCTCCACCAGGGATATATTAAGGGCTTACTGCTCCCAATGTACAAATTTACACAGACCCAAGCCTACTCACTTCTCAAGCTAACCACACAAAATCAGTATTTATTCGTAAGTAGATAGGTATACATATACCTACTGCTTACGAAGTATTTTTATACGCCTTTTATTCTTGTATATGTCGATTATTTCTTTTTTAAAATCTATTTTTATGTGCATGTTGTAAAAAATATTTATTACTAATGTGATGTGTTTCCTATAAAAAGTTTATGGATATGTTTACTGTTTGCCTTAAATGTTATAGCGTGGCATGGCATGTCAGCCAAGTCGACTAGTCAGAACGTCATATTTACAATTTGTAACCCAGACGTTACTTTAGGGAGCAGATTTTCGCTTGATGGGCTTTAGATGGACATCTATTATGGTTGAGGGTTATCGTGCTGTAAAATTCCATACAATAATTATTTTTTTGCATTAATGTGCTTGGGTTACGATCCATTCTGTTGAAATAGGAAAATGAACACAAAATTCTAACGGGGGATTTAAAAAGTGTAACACTGGTCATGACAGCGGGACTTGTATGTCATTCGGCCGACCTAAGGTGTATGTACCGTGTGTGGTCAATGTATTATTAATATCATCAATAAAAAACTATGGCTTGTCATTTCTTCTGGTAATCGTTCATATTTCAGAGAACCCAACCTTTATTTTGAAACCTTTCCTTAAATTGAAAACCGAATCCTTGCATACACGTATTTTCTGCACTTTAGAAACTGATTTAACTTCGTAAACTTTAATCTTTGTTTATAATTAACTGAGCATCAAATAGATAAAATGGAGTGTTAATAAGTTACATCATAAATAATTGAGGAGCATGGAGGAACGACGACGTGACTTGACTGGGGTGCCGCGCCTGGCGCACAATTCGATTACCGGCGCGGCCCACCAGGCGACTAGCCAGTTCTCTCTTGAGACTCTACTGATTCGATAGTTGTCGAATGTATAATATATTTAAAAGGTTATATAAGTAAAGACGTTATACAGTATACATAGAATACGAGAAAAATATTGTATATAGATTTTTTCGTAGTAGAATTGCAGATTAGATTTTTTCAATATTTTTCCCGTATTTTATTCTTGATTCTAAGTAACCCCTTAAAATTTCAAACGCACTTTTTTAACATCCTGTGTACAAGATGACTTCTTATTCACCAACAAATGGCAAATTGTATTAGATGCTACTAAAGGAACTTATACGATCGGAACAAAACAATATGTGGACTCTGCATACTAAATTGTCCATAATTTGTCAGTCACTTTGAGAACTTTATACGAAAAGCGTTTTTTTCCATAATTTTCTTTGGAAATCTACCTTTTATCACTTCTCGCCTCTCGGCGAATAAACGTGTATATTAAAAAGAAGTAAGTGCTTTCTTATCCTCAAGGATGTTCGCTTTAGTGAGCAAGTGGTTCGCCAACAATAGTAATCGATCATCGCATGGCAAGAAAACTTTGTAGCGTCTTCAAGCATCACTTTGCAAAGAACTAAGTATAAAAGCTTAGTTAAAAATAAAATAAAGCTTTCCTCCAAAGTGTCCAGTATTGAGGTAACCAGCTAACGAAGAGGAGTTGAAAAAGAAACGCGCTTTTAGAACAAGTTGATTTTTCAAAGTTTATTATTGTTTGAAAACTGTGAAGTAGGTATGTCTGATTTAGGTACTTTTTCAGTATTTTTTGTTCTGCTGCATCTATTCTATACATATAATAAAACTGAATCGATATCAGTATATACCGTTTTTTTATGGTGAGATAGTGTACAGAAAGAAAATAATTAATTTTTATTTTTGTCTGTCTGTCCACACAGCACTCAAACCTGGATTTTTAGGAGAGGTATCTTGTTTATTGTAGACTTTTAGCCACTGTAGTAAACCACATGAAGTTATAGTAAAGTTGCATTAAAATTATTGAGCCTTTGTACAAATAACAAATCCCGGTTCGTATAGGAGGTATTTCAATTTAAAAACCGGCCAATTGCGAGTTCCAAGCACCGAGGGTTCCGTATAAATTCATAATCACACATGTCTTGAACTCTATATTTTTTTATATTTGAGTTGATTGAATGAAAGGTAATTTGTCCTAAAAAAGGTAATTTACGATTTATGACGTATTAAAAAAAACTACTTACTAGATCTCGTTCAAACCAATTTTTGGTGGAAGTTTGCATGGTAATGTACATCATATATTTTTTCTAGTTTCATCATTATCTTATTTTAGAAGTTGCAGGGGGGGGACACACATTTTACCAATTTGGAAGTCTCTCGCGCAAACTATTCGGTTTAGAAAAAAATGATATTAGAAACCTCAATATCATTTTTGAAGACCTATGCATAGATACCCCACACGTATAGGTTTGATGAAAAAAAAATTTTTGAGTTTCAGTTCTAAGTATGGGGACCCCCCAAAATTTATTGTTTTTTTTTTTCTATTTTTGTGTCAAAATCTTAATGCGGTTCACAGAATACATCTACTTACCAAGTTTCAACAGTATAGTTCTTATAGTTTCGGAAAAAAGTGGCTGTGACATACAGACGGACAGACAGACAGACAGACAGACATGACGAATCCATGAGGGTTCCGTTTTTTGCCATTTGGCTACGGAACCCCAAAAAATCCCAGAATAACAAATAATCTAGTAATAGTAAGTCAAATAAAAATAGAATACTGCAATGTTTCACTAAAATCAATTGAGATGTTTTATATCAAAAATGATTTTTTTTTAATTTAAAAATATATTTTTCTTCATATGGTGGTAGTACGCTGAAATTGAGCTAAAAAAAGAAACAGCTCAAGATATTTCATTAATATTGCTCTAGCCCAAACTTGCTAACGCTCCGTCCAATACTTTAGATCGTAGAAAAGAAAGAGTTCTGGGTTATCTCTGGTTTAGGCGTACTATAATATAACACCAGACACACTCACCCACGCGCCAATCCCGCCCTCACGTTTTTAGGGTTCCGTAGCCAAATGGCAAAAAACGGAACCCTTATGGATTCGTCATGTCTGTCTGTCTATCTGTCTGTCTGTCTGTCTGTCTGTCCGACCGTATGTCACAGCCACTTTTTTCCGAAACTATAAGAACTGTACTGTTGAAACTTGGTAAGTAGATGTATTCTGTGAAACGCATTAAGATTTTCACACAAACAGAAAAATAATTTTGGGGGTTCCCCATACTTAGAACTGAAACTCAAAAATTTTTTTTTCTTCAAACCCATACGTGTGGGGTATGTATGGATAGGTCTTCAAAAATGATATTGAGGTTTCTAATATCATTTTTTTCTAAACAGAATAGTTTGCGCGAGAGACACTCCCAAAGTGGTAAAATGTGTGTCCCCCCCCCTGTAACTTCTAAAATAAGAGAATGATAAAGCTATAAAAAATATATGACGTAAATTACCATGCAAACTTCCACCGAAAATTGGTTTGAACGAGATCTAGTAAGTTGTTTTTTTTTAATACGTCATAAATCGTAAACCGCAATTTACCTACAACGAACTACAAGAATCCTATACTATTAAACGAGTTAAGTGTCCCGACGATTTTGAAAACGGCTTGAAACCTTGTGACGAAAATCTAGGATTAGGGGTTAAAAATCACCAGAAATCGATCTATGGTGGAATTATCTTCGAAAAACTCATTTAAGGGAGATATGAGCGAAATTACATAATATGAGGACACATATATGATGCTTATTTTTAATACTAATTAAGTGCGAACTGGCCTAACGGTCTTGTGCTAGCTTGGTTGTCATGTAGGTTCGGGTTCGAATCCGGCGAGACTTTATTGTTTTTTGTCTTTTTATTTGTGTTATTATTATTATTCCTATACTATTAAACGAGTTAGGTGTCCCGAGGATTTCGAAAACGGCTTGAAACTTTTTGACGAAAATTTAAGATTAGGGGTTAAAAATCACCAAAAATCGATTTGGAACATTTCAAATCGGGTGCTGCAGCGTGAATACATTTACAGGTACATTTTTTACCTATTTTATCGAAGATAGTATTCTTTAAAAAAATCGACGCGCGCTGACTTATCAAGTTTTATATAAAAGACATCAACGACTGCTACAATGTTTATGTTTCGAATTTACTGTGCATTATTTTTTTTTTATCTTTGTCGAAAACGATTGTAACAAAAATAATTCTATCGATCTATGGTTAGTTGTTTCGGATCTACAATGGATCTATGAGGGTCTAAACCTAAACTTATCCTTACAAATAAGGAATTTATTTTGATAGTTGGTTTTTTGTTTTGTAAATATATTTCACTAATGGCGCCATCTTTTGTCGAGTAGGTGAATTACCAGTGAAGTACATTACTTGGAGGCCTTGGAGCCCCTTGTTGCTAACATTGACCACGCTACTCGACAACAGATGGCGTGCAGTTCTTGAAGGAATGAGCACAGGAATAACAACATGCACTGATATATTCGAATATTTTTCTGCTATTTTTGGCGTGGTTCATCTGGATATGTCGTTTCCAGGTTTTGTATTAAGTGAATTAGTTTATAAACGCTCCGATTGAACGTGCGAAGCTCGGTCACCCAGCTTGTTTTTATATTATGTTACTTGCTGCTACGGAACCCTTTATGGGCGAGTCCGACTCGCACTGGGCCGCTTTTTAGTTTATGAAATTACTCTGAGTGCAGATGGTCAATTGGTCGTGACTCCTGACAAATTCATGGTTTTGTGTTTAGAATTGCAGCCACCCGGTGCTAGCTTTTTCTACTTTTCTGTCACTTCCTAAAGGTTTCCAGCACGGGTAGTATGAGGCGTAGACAAAGCTGTTTGTCGCGTCAGACGCGAGAAAACAGTTCTGCTGTCTCTTTCATTAGCTTAGTGTTAGAACGGAACAAATGCTTTTAAAACTCGCGTCGCGCGCGAGATATGTCGCCATGCTACCGGTGCTGGAAGAAATCGCTGATAGCGATAAGGTCGCCTTTGCACATTTTGTTGTTTAAGTAGCCCTTAAGTTTGAAATGTACTTTTGTTGTTCGTGTGCAATAAAATATATTTATTATTATTTGCTCGTCAAAAGTCCAGCCTGTCACACCAATGAAACTATGATTATTCGCGTACCACTAGCACTGACATCATCCTTTCCATTTATTTTCACAATTAGGCAGAGATGGTATTTGATATTCCATGTCAACCTTCTTCATCGATCATTATCAATCATAACACAGCAATTCTTTATTACTCGATACTTTACTCATTTCACATCAGACGAAATTCATTAAGTGCTTAGTTATTGCGTAACTTCTTTAGGTAATTCGATGAAAGTCTCCAATACTAAAAAAAACATTCACCCAATCAAACAGTGATAGCATAGTGGGTATAAGAAAGTTCATTTTTATAGTGACGATGTTCATAAAACTTACAAAGAAAGTACGAACTTATCGAAGTGAAATGTCTTCTTGATACTTCGGCTGCCTATCTGTTTGATAGCGCCTGAAAACAGTAAAATACTCTTTTTACGAGTAGATACATACGGGAGTGGATTGCATACACACAGTTTTCGTTTGAACCCTCTTTATACCCTGAGGATTAGGATGTTTTTTCTTCAAATGCCCGTGACAGACATAGATAAATGAAACAAAAACGGGGAATATGTATGTACAGGGTGATTGGTAATTCGACGTGATCCTTCAAACGGGTTATACTAGAGGTCATTTGCAACAAATTAAGTTCTGTTACCTAGGGGTCAAAAATGTGTAGTTACTGATATATTACTGTTTTTAACGAATACTGTGACTTTTCTGTCCGCACGAACTAACCATCTGGTTGGAAACTGTGCGAGTTCATGTCCACGAACCGTCGCGAAGATTGCTAAAAAATATCGAACAATGTTAAGCTCACGAATCACGCACGACATGAATAAAAGAGAGGGCGGCACCGTACAGGATATGTATGGAAAAAATGTGTTACTTGTTTGGTTTATTGGATTTTTTTTTCGATCTCGTGCTGGTAACATTTGTACCTTTTTAGAAAGCTTATGAAACAAGGAATTTTTTTTCATTAATTTGTACGCCAAGTTGACTACATTTTTTTCTAGTAATACTCAATTACTTATGGAAAATTTATACAAAATAATATTTTTATGCAACTTAAGACCGTATATTTTTGAGACTTTGTGAGTTTTGGATAAGGATTTTATTCAAAGCAAGCGCCCATTTCTCAGCTTTTAAAAAAGTATCAATTTAATGTTAACGGCGCAATGGTTTTTTCATAATTAATTGTTTTTGGTAACAAGGTAGAAAATTTCACAAAAAATCTAAGAACAGTTATATCTCAGTAACCATACATTTTCAACCCCTGGTTAACTGGACTTAATTTGTTGCAAATGACCTCTAGTATAACCCCTTTGAAGGATCACGTCGAATTACCAATCACCCTGTATAATGTGTGTGCGTATAATGTATATTTATTTGTCTATGAAGGATTCAAAAAAATGCACTTAGCAGTCTACGTCATATCACACTATTAAAATTCTGGCCACAAAAACAACTATTTCAATTCAAAGAGACACACAGATTCTCCACAAGCTGTCAAGATGTTTCGCCTCTTTACACGAAAAGTTGCGGTAATAAATTGAATTTAAAGACGAGTAATTGAAAAATAAAGAAAATGGGCGCGGGGCGGTGCAAACGCAACGCTGTGACAGACTATTAGTGATGAAGACGGCGCAAGATTGCGCGTGGAAAGACAATAAATGACAACGCTGAACATGTTAAAAATAACCGACTTCAATCGTAACAACTCCAATTCTGCTATGTTTTTTTTGTTTTTCTTGATTTTTCAAAAAGCGCTAAATCGATTTCGATAAAATTTATATGGGGCCACCTTTTAAACAAAAAAATGTTTTTTTCCCAATCGGTACAGGCGTCTTCGGGTAATTGGGTAACATACATAAAAAATAAAAAAAGATTCCGAAGAATTGAAAACCTCCTCCTTTTTTGAAGTCAGTTAAAAACTGATAAAAGCCTTTTATTTTTATTATTACCTAAATGGATGGATCTAATGGATCTTAGTGGACCCAGGGAACTGTCGTTATTTTCCTAAAAGTTAATCGATATTTTTATTAATAGGTATATTATAAAAAGGTATGTTTTAGCCATAAGTGTTATTTTAGTATTTCAAACTGTCTGACTTTGGAGGAACAAAGTATCGAACAGACTTATAATCAAATCTAGGGTACCTACTAAGCGCTCTTATAAACGTCATATATCATTTCATGATCGTTCAAATAGTCTGTGGTCTTATAGTATCCCATTAACTTATACAGTGTTTTATCTGGTTTTTAATTTATATTCTGGTAATTTATACACATCCTAAGGTATAAGTATGAGCACATTCGCGGTAGCCTCAGTGTCCGAGAAGGAAAGTCGTCTAAGTGGTTTTGTTCACGTAAGCCGCAGACCATAAACGTTGATTGGTAACGGATACCTTGAACAAATTGTTGAAGGTCCTAGATCCCGTAAGAGAAAGGAAGCGCTAGCTTGACTTAGTGAGAGCGGACATGAGCGTCAACGATCCCACTGAGGGGGAGTTGAAGATTGATTATAATTAGAAAGCGGGAAGCGAATCCTGTCTCAAACTTACATAACGCAAGGTAGAAGAAGAAAAAGAAGATATTTATATTGACTACTAAATCACTGCTTACCCAAATACAATATTACAAATTAAACTTTTGTAACTGAAGTAGCAGTAATGCGCAATACTCTGACATGGCATCTTATTAATTGTTAATTAATTTCTAATTTATTAAGTACCTACTGGCAAATGATAACACATTTTTTCTTTTAATACAGGAAAAGATTATTTAAGTATAAAATATATGGTCAGTACCTCTATATTTGCACTAAACCAAATTAGTCGGTGAGGTTATAGATTCTCGTATACACTATAAACAAGTTTATGCACGGTGATTTTTAATGGCGAATATGCATAGTAGACTATTCCAGGCTATTATTTTGATCGGAGTCAACTTTTGTTCTACCACTTTTTAAATAAATGACCATAATTTTGTGGACTTTCCATACAAAAATTGCCAATTCTATCAGACTGGTCAATCAGACTATCAGAACAGGCGATCAATGTATGGAGAATTCATTTTTTTTATTTAAAATGTGTGTAGTAACATAGCACTCAGAGTAATACGATATTTTATAAGCAAATATAATAACAGTCAGAAAAGTAAACATTATAGTTTTCCAGTCCTTGGATAAATGTTATTTGAATTTGTGTTTTGGTGTAGAATATCATCTCATTTTTTTGTTTCGTTTAGCCAGATATACATTTACGCTATTATTATTAGGTTCCATTAGATGGGATAACAGAAAAGTACTATTCCGACGTTGATATTTTCCACATTCCCAAATTATTTTTTATAATAAAAAGAGTTTACTTAAAAAACATATAATAATATAAATCCTATATCTGTATAATAAGCAAATTTATTATAGTGAGCCTGCACTTAGCAGTTGTTTTTTATGAAGAAAGATCATAGGTTCGGTTGACAATTACTTAATTAATCAGTTTACTAATTTTATTTTTATTAATATAAAACATCGCTAATTACAATTTTTCGTTTTATTTCTAAAATCGATATTTGAACTCAAAATAAAAATGCTCAATAATTATGCAGTTTGTAATAATAGTCCAATCCAATAAAACATTATAACTCCAACTATTGAGACTCGGAATATCAGGTTCGATCACCCTTTGCTGCACTTAGGAACCTCTAATTGAAAATTCCGTGAGCTTTAAAACTGAAGCTAAATCGGAAGCTAGGTGACGTGTCAAGCTCCCTAATGGATTTTCATGATTATCGAAAGACACGTTATGCCAAAGTGTTTAAACAATTTTCTCAATACGTGATCCGACCACTTATCTTAAACCCCTACTTAAACTTTCAGAGGCGTTTGCTGTAGACTTACTCAGTGGGTGATATGATAATATTAACCCACACTGAAAATTAGACTCGTTCATATGTGTTAAACAGATTGGGTGATATGATAATATCAACCCACACTGAAAATGAGACTCGTTTATATGTGTTAAACAGATATAGGATGATGAACTTTGTTTTTTTTTATCTTTGTCCAAGTCTCTAAATGTAGGACCTATCTTTATGTTTCACCCTATGTAACTGTCAGAACAAATAATTTATTTGCCCTGAATATACTTGTAAACCCTTATAAATTAGTTATCTAAAACCAATCCATGGATCATTCATCACAATAATTGCTATCCTGTTCAACCGGCCAACGACTGAGCGAAATAGGATCGATCTATCGACAGGGATGGATATCGAGGCGACGACGCGACTCGATACGGCTCAACGCTTTCTTCAGTGACGTACGTAACTCACGCTACGTTGGGCTCCAGGCGAAACACCTTACAGCTCTAAATACAGGGCCTGTCGAACTTTCTAACCAAAGTCCTTCTTAGCTTAAAGTTAGATTTTCTTAAACTATTAATGTATTGAAGAGCCCTGAAAGCAAATCCCCTGTACTATAGTCAGTTCTGCCTTCCCACGAGGCAGTTATGTCACTAGTTTCTTCCGGCTACTGCCAAATGGACGCGAAAAAGGTGCGAGAAATTGTACAGACGCACGTAACAAAGTTACGAAATATCTCATAACAAGTCTTGGCTGCCATCCCTGTGAATTATCACAGTTAAGGTTTCTGAACGAATGCATCACACACTGGACTGTGAGTAAGCTTAATTACTAACAAAGTTTAGTTTCGTTTGTTTTCTAGACTGAAACTAAATAAACATTTTAACGTTGTGAATTCGATAAAAGTTTCACTCTAAAGAAGGAGTTGAGTGTGGTCATTCAAGAATAGTTGTGTTACGGAAAATACAATTTACTTTCGAGAGCTTCGTGTAAATGAAGTTTAAAAGTTTGAAATGTAATAGTTACACCGTCGGCGGTTGACAATATAAAATTTATGCTTGGCCCAATTTCATTTAATATCACTAGGCTCGCCTCGCGCGCAATCACTGAAAACACGTTGCCGCCCTTGCCGCACGGTCGCGTCAAACCCTGACTGGTTTTTTCGTTTCGGTATTTCTAGACGGATTTGGAGAAAATAACTGAATTAGAAACCATCCCGATCTTTATAAGGCTATCTATAGTCCCTACGAGGAATCCATAAAATATTGTTCTGCCCGATTGACCACTGGCCGCCACGGCTCCGGCACAAGCCCCGCACTCGAGCAAGAATAAATTATAAAAATATATGAATAGATTTTCCACTGACCGGCAAAAGCGACGGGAGGCAGTGACCACCGCCCGGCGATGCCGGCACCGTGCCGGCCAGTGGGAAAACCCTCAATCCTTCACAAACAGTCTTGTTATAACTTTTGTATTTTCGAACCGAATTGCATTAAATTCGGCACAAAAATAGTTTGAATATAGATCTCAGTTTCGGGGATTGGTAACGAAACAAAACATACGTTATTCTCCGCACTGCTTCTAGGGCAAGATTCTCTTCTCATTTCGAATAATTAAAACCAATTTTAGGTTGTAAGGGATTTATGTCATTTTTAAAATTAGAAAGATTAAAAATCTTGGTCGCAAGTAAATTACCATCGTAAGTACCTAAGTCTCAAAAATTATCTAGTGGTGTTTTTGGCGGAAATCCCTCAATGTTATTTTACTGAAACTGATTCAAATTACTAATGCGGTCAGGTCAGCGCAGAAGTCCCTCTAACTTTGCTTTTAGCAGTATCGAGTTCGAGTTCTAAGCAAGGTTCGGAACCGGTTAACAAATACCGGTTAATTTCGTTCGAATTTCGGTTAACGATTCCGTTCAGGTTAAAACCGGTTTCCAGCTTAACCGGTAAATTTGAATAAAATATCGGTTAATCAAGAAGCGGTTTTCTAACCGAAATAAAAACTAAATTAACCGGTTAAAACCAAACTTAGTCAAGTACAGGCGCGTCGCGCGGGTGCCACTGCCCGAGTCTTCTGCTCACTTTCTCGCACGCTTTCAATTGATTGCACGCGGCAAACATGCCTACAAAGTCGCATATTCTTCAAATTAACCGGTTAATTCCGTTCGAACGAAAAAATATCGGTTTTGGTTAAACCGGTTAAATATACCGGTAACCGAAACCTGAACGAAACCTTAACCGAAACTATTTCGATATAGGGGTCAATGACCGAAACCGGTATTTTCAAAAAACCGGTTTCCGAACCCTGGTTCTAAGTTCCACAGGCTAGTGACTGGACTAGAAGAGCATTATAGCATGAAACATTATTGGAAAACATTTCAGTTTAGATTATTACCGCCGCTTGAGTTCTCTAATCAAATATAAGATTGGCCTGGAAGTGAGGAAAAGATAATTTCCAGGCTCTTGCCGTTTTTTGCGAAAGAAATCGAAGTGCCTCGTTGCCATTGATGATAAAAATGTTGAGCTCAGGGATCTGACATCTTGCAGCCACATGAAAGATCATCTAATTTCCTGTCCACAACTTTCACGATACCAACCAACCAACCAAACCAGTACCAATTTTATGCTGTCATCTTATTAATTTATAGCTAACATCAAACGGTTTTTGCGTTAACTGGTAAAATTGACATCATCTTCATAGGCCTTGTACGTCTGTTACTGACGATTTCAGCAATACTGCTGCAATGCATCTTTCTTGGTGACTGTCAATCTCGTGAATAAAGCTGAAATAATTGGAGTAATTTTATTTAGGAAATGCCAATTACCTTAGCACTAATTCTTTGCTTTTATTATTTAGTTATTTAACCTAAATAGTTGTTAATCATTGTCAAAACTATTAATCAAACTAGAGCCTGGTCTTATGATTAATTCGGAGGCCGTGTCAGATTAAATGATGGGTATTCAATTAAAGGTTGACAAGCGTTTAAGGTTTAATAAGAGAACCTCGTCCAGGTGTATTTCAATTAATGCGACATCACAGAGCTGAATTTTACAATGTCTGCCTAATAATTTTGATGTACGATAATATAATAAAAATAAAGGGTGTATTTAAAGACCACTCCCCGAAACATAAAAGGTGGGTGCGCCTCGTAACACTAAACGACTTATCCCAATGAAACCATACTGAATTATCGAAAATTATTTTTGCACCCTCCATACAAAATTGGCTGATTGGCCAATTAGTATGAACTTTTTTGCTCACTTTTTTTCATATAAAATGTTTATAAGTTTCATGAGTACCTACAATTCCCTGTTTAAGTGGTATTTTTCGCATTATATTAATGCGTAAAACAGTATAGTTAATTGTAAAAATCCGGATGATTCTAAAATGCTGTGTCTGCTGCTGCTGAGGTCCGCTCCTTTTTACGGTTACACCCATCAAGACCACCTGACCACACTTTCCGTCCGACCGATTTGGTTTTATTCTTGTATTTTTTACAATGATATACTTTTTTCTCATTATACCTCGACTTATATAAATCAGATCATTGTATAGACTTACTAGTGAAAGAGCGATTGCCCATGAAAACCACCTATTGGTCTTAGCGCTCTCGACACCTATCCAGCTATCAAGTTCAGAAACATGAACCAAATATCTATAATAGCTATTTACAAATGAAGATTTACTGTGGAATACCTACCCTAGTCAAATACCGTACTCGATTAGTATACGAGTATTGTATGGACAACTTTCCTTTTCATGTTTTCTAAGTGTTCTTTTGCCTTGTTTTATTTGTTCCATGCTCAGAGAGGGCTCATTCAACCCAGACAGGTTAAGTTACATAAGTAGATACCTGCGCCCCAAAACTTACAGCACATCCAACTAACTACTGAAATGTGATAACTCCACGTCTGCGTGATCCAAATACTGATCGTCAACACAAATTAGGTTAATGATTGTGTGAAATGTTAATTTAAAAAATATAAGAAAATTGTTAGGTTCACAAATTGTGAGCAAACTTTGATTTTCCACGCAGATTTATTAATTCAAATTGTTATTTTTAATATTTGCGTAAGCTTTTGTAAATATTATAGGTACAGCTTCACAAAACAGTTCACAGAGTACTTTGCGTGACTAACTTATACCAACTGTTACTGTTGTCCAAAGAGAACAGTTGTTGTTTCCCTTACATAAAGATTCATTTCAGCCTGTATCAAAATTTAATTCATTATTTTGAATTGATTTTACGTGCAAAGAAAAAAGAAAAAGCGGAAAAAGCCAATTTATTTCACAGTCAAGCGCACACGTGGATTGCCGATTGAGACGAAATAACGTACTGAGATCACCGGTTTCATTCGTGTGATCTTAAAAATGTTTGATGCTACGACAGAAAATTTCAAATAATTTACTGAATATTTTTTTTTACTTTCAATGGAATGTTCCTGTCGGCTTTGATTTCAGGAAATTTTATTTCGCACAAAATAATAATTTTCTTCTGTGATTTATTATTTCAGACTCCAGCATCAACTCCACTTTCAGCATCTAAAGTGATAAATCTATTATACTACTAGCTCTTGCCCGCAGCTCCGCCCGCGTGGATGTCGATTTATGACTGTCTTTAAGGTTTTCTACGGGAACCATGCATTTCCCTGGAACAAAAAGTAGCCTATTTGTTAATCCAGTACTTGACTACCTACAATATTACACCTAAATCCGTTCAGTACTTTCGACGTGAAAGCAGAACAAACAAACATCCATACTTTCGCATTTATAATATTAGTAAGATAAGACAAGGAGGTACTTGCCGAAAAACAAGGGGGTGCCCAATTGTAGCAATTTAAATGTTTGCGGCAATGTAACAGATTTTTTTATTTTTCGTGTTATGACCGATTTTGACCGATATTTTAGTCCAATGCGGAGTTGGCCCCCGAGCAATGGGAAGAGACACATGCCCGAGCAGTGAGGTCAATATCTATTGTGAATAAGGTACATATCAAGGTACATACATAAAATCTATAAAGACAAAGCATAAATACCTAAGGTAAATTGTTAAAGAAATTGTGATTTATGAATATAAATTAATCAGCCAAAAAAGTTGGAACAAATAGCATAATGTAAGCACAACAGATCCCGGAAATAAACTACATACAACAGCCCACATAAATTATAAGAGCTGCCTCCACTCGAGCAATTCACCGCACGAAAGTGTGTTACGAAAACATAACGCGGGAATGATTTAACTGGTGAGGCATATTTGGTTTAGTGGCAAATTTCTTACTCTACCCACAGAGGTTTTGCTTCGTTAGTGTTACATAATATTTGTTTATCGTCGGAAATGTTAATCTTACTAATATTATATATTTTTTGTATCCATAACAAACACTTGTACGGTGAACATTGATTCCTTAGCACAGATAATCTTAGTTTGAATTCCAATGTAATAAGTTATGTACCTATTTAGTTCGAGCGACGAAGGAGTAAGGAAGTATTGTCATGACAAAAAAATCGAACTTGAGATTTTGATGGGGATCGATTGTCTTGCACTAATAAAGCCCAAAAACCATAAAAATAAAAAAATAAACTCTATGTGTGTCTGTGTCTGTCCGTCCCGTGCTCTAGCGCTAAGACCACTGGACGGATTTGGATGAAATTTGGGTTAAGGCAATATTTTGTTAATATTTACAGCCGTTTTTTAATTTTTTTAATAACGCTATAATTTAGGGTTACCACCATAGTAAAAAACGCTTTTATTTTTTTTGTTTAAAAATAGCTCAAACGATTTTGATGAAACTTTGTTCAATACCATATTTTTATACAACCTAGTACATTAGATAGTTGGTTACTCTGGAATAAATCTATACCGATTTTAATTTAACTTTGTACCTTTTAGTAACTTTATACGGCCTACAATTACTAGGTTATTAATTATTCCGGGCCATACCAGGAAAACAATATTAATGTATGAAGTCTGTCACTTGCTACTAATTATGAATGTTTATTGCTGATTTATGTTAAGCGATGACAATCCTGTGTATGCCAGATGATTATATGGGATTTGCGTGTGTGCACAGCGTGGCTGTACAATTTGTTTATGTTATAATCATTAAAATAAATAGGTAGAATATAAATACATAATTGTATTAATTGTGTCTGTCTTATAAATAAAAAAAATACTTCTATATTAATCTAAAAGTCTAGATTTAGTACGGAATAATACAAAAACACAAAAAAGATAGAATTCGATAGATTATTCGATAGATTTAAGCTTTTGATTCAAGAAAACGTTTTGATTTCCATTGCAGAACCTAAAAAGTACTTACCTTTCCACGTGTCTGTTCATTTACTTATTAGATTAAATATAGATAGATATAATAACTAAATATATGGTATATAGTATCCAACAGTTTATTTTACAAACAACAACACGTACTCATAAATTATTCTCAACTCCAATGTGTCGCACTAATTCTGGGTATAACCTCACCACTAACGCTGCGAGTGCACTGAGACGACACGACACGACACGGTAAGAACCGACAGATTATGACGTCACAGTCCGATCCAGTCGCTGTACATTTTGTATGAGCGCGTGTGCACTCATCCGACACTAACATTCTTACCGGACTTATAACTTATAAAACGGATCTTATTTTATCGGCTCTTACTAGTCGCTGTACATTTTCTATGAACGCTGCTGCACTCATCCGACACTAACATTCTTACCGGACGAAACGAAGTGTTGTGCATCATTTATCGACATATGTA
Organism: Coleophora deauratella; assembly: GCA_958295455.1. Lineage (NCBI taxonomy): Eukaryota > Metazoa > Arthropoda > Insecta > Lepidoptera > Coleophoridae > Coleophora > Coleophora deauratella. Next base: position 12,317,138 of record OY282391.1, on the reverse strand, counting down.
TAGTTTAGTTATCGATTTACATGGTATATTAATATGATAATGTTTTATAGGTACCTACAGAAATCAATTTACATTTATAGAATATTCAAACGCATAGGTATATGTGTAGATATATTATGATATTTTGTATTAATTGGAAAAAATATGATTTAAGAAAATGTGTAAGTAAAACATCTACGTAGATAAAAAATACTTTGATTTTCAATAATATTTACATATTTAGGTTATGTACTCTAACCACCCAAGTGTTTTAATTAATGTAATGCGTTTTTAATAAAAATACAACGTTCGTTCTTATTTGTTGTACCTACAGAAATTTACATACACTTTTAGAATATGCAACTTCATATCAGGATATGGTATTTTTAATATGGTAGGTTTTATGAAGTAACCGCCATTTCAGACGTATTAAAACTCTTGGTTACCTACCTATGCTTTTACTTTACGCTGTATTTATAACTATAACGCCAATAATTGGCGTTGGTTAAAAGCCGGGCACATTTTCTATAGTACTGCGCACAACACTATTCAGAAACAATGACGTGACGACGACGCTTACTATATGGCTCGAGTAGTGGAATGATTATTTCGGCTCTTATTTTATCGGAGCAGTGCACTCGCGTACTGCCTATAGTTTTTAAGAGGAACGACAGGTGGGTGTGGCTTGGCTGTCGGCTCTTGTTTTATCGCCTGGTGCACACGCGCCGTAAGTCGGTATGTTTATACCCATACTCATTATTTTAAAGGCAATAACTTTGAATTGCCTGTAAACATGTATAAAAAAAATTTTTCGTTAATAAATTAAAGAATGCGTAATAAGCTTGTTTGCTGTGTTGTACGTTTATAGGACATTCGATTTAGTAAAATCAAAATGATTAAAAAAGTGTAAAGCTTGCTTTACATGCTCGCTCGTTTAAAAGGTAATTTATTTTATTGGCTCGCACAGGATTCGATTTATCAGAGATTTTTTAAATAAAAAATTGGTAACCACTTGAAATTAATGATATCTCACCTGATGGTCAGTGTGATGATGCCGGAAGATGGAATCGGGCGTAATAAGATTTTCAAACGCAATGGGGACACATCAATGCTATTAACGTTAACAAGTCAGGCAGGCTCAGGAAATGCCCTACCCGCCGGAATTGAACCCGCAACCTCTTGATTTGAAACGAGTGGATAAGCCACTGGCGGTTTAAATATAATAATAATTTTAATAATAATAATAATAACTATAATAATAATAATAAAAAATAACTACGGCCAAATATGATAACATCAAGTAAATATTTACTTGATGTTATCATATTTGGCCGTAGTTATTTATTATTATTATTATTATAGTTATTATTATTATTATTAAAATTATTATTATATTTAAACCGCCAGTGGCTTATCCACTCGTTTCAAATCAAGAGGTTGCGGGTTCAATTCCGGCGATTTATGAAATCTGAAAATAATCTAAGACATCTTTCCATTATTTTTAATAATTGTAGTTAAAGTCGTTGGTTACTTAATTAGGTATGTAACCATTATTACCCTTTAACTAGTTATTTATTACTAACCCTTGTTCGGATATCTTTCTTCATCTCGTCACTGGCCTACGTCTATTACAGACGTTTTAAGTAGGGTCTGTTGTTGCGTTTGTGTTCTGTAAGTATGTCTTCCTTACACGTTATTACAAGTTGTAGATTCTCAATGAATTTAAGGGTTTACTCAGAATCATGTATGGAATACAGAAAAAATATTGTAAAAAATTTCGCACTTCAATTTTTTTTTTTTCAGATTCCCATACTAAATCTGAATTGTGAATTAAGATTTTTTAACATCTCATCTCACTAATATTATAAATGCGAAAGTACGGATGTTTGTTTGTTTGTTTGTTCCGCTTTCAAGCTGAAAACACTGAACGGATTTGGATGAAATTTGGTAGGTAGATAAATAAAGCACTCGGCTAACACATAGGATACTTTATCCCGGAAAACTTGAGGGTTCCCGGAGGAAGGCCTAAAAACTGAAATTTTACTTTGTCACTAGATGGCACTGCTTTAACATTTTATTTATCTCAGGACCCAATTCTGAAGTCCACGCAGACGAAGTCGCGGGCGGAAGCATGTATAAATGTGCATTCAATGGTGAACTAGCTTCCACGTCAGCTTTAACGAGCACCCTATAATTAGTTTTCGAATCGATTCAAGCCTTATTAACGGGAAAGCGATCAGTTTCAGAATTAATTGTTAGTAAACTGCAATCAATGATTTGATTGACGTGATTTCTTGATTTCTTAATGGCGGATAAGAAAATATCCAGTTTATTATTCGGGTAAAATGAGACAGTTGTTCAACCACTTTTTAAATAAATGTCAACAATTTTTAACCTCTTTATATAAACTGATCGTCGGTTTCACCATTCTTATGTTAAAAATGTGCGTTTGAAATTTTAAGGGGTACTCAGAATCAAGTACGTATAGAATATAGGAAAAATATTGAAAAATCCGACCTAAATTTTTTTCAGTTTCCCATACAAATTCTTGATTCAGTATTCAGATTTAGTATGGGAAACTGAGAAAATAATTAAGATCGGATTTTAAAATATTTTTTGCATGTATTTTATACTTGATTCTGAGTACCCTTTAAAATTTCAAACGCACTTTTTTAATAGCCTGTATCGCGAGTCTAAAACTTTTTGTCATATACATAAATAAAAAGTGAAGAACAAAAGTTGTCATACGGGACCCGAATAAATCACATCCACCAAACATCTTGTAGGTAGGTATATTTTCCCGACCAGAGGATAATATTTCAAAATAAAAGTCATTTATCATATTACAAAACGATTTACTTAGTTAACATTTATCCACTGAACGGAGATCATACAAACCATAAAATAGTGACATTTACCATTAAACTTACTAACAAAAAAATAATATTTTTTTCTTAAGTAGTTTTTAATCTAAAAACATTTCACTATACGTCTCATCGCCTCACGATTCCTATAACATATTATACTTGAACTAAAGGACATTTATAGTTGTATGTGGTTTTATACAAACGGGTTTCTAACTGAACTGCCAAAACACAAATCCCATACAAATCTGGCCAATCATTAGATAAATTTCTATGAAAAGTCATAAAAAAGTTGTTCAGTTTCAGAAGTTAGGAGTACACCTGAAATTGTTGCTACAACATTTTATTATACATTCTGTATAATTAATTCATTACATTATCTTACACAGTAAAGGAAACCTGTTATTACAATCTCGTGTAACTAAAAGTATACAGAAAAGTAGTGCGAGTAGTACTAGATGGCACGGCCACCTGTATACTTTTGGGTGGACGGTACTGTACAAAACGTATACGATACGATATGCTCCAGTACTTTTTACTTTATACCCATATAGTAATAGTAGGCCTGTAGATAATTTCGCGGTCGCAAGGGTCAAAAACCCGGCAAAGGGTGGGCGAATGTTACGGCAAAGAGTGGCTAAAAGGAGCAAAGAGTACGTTATGCAAACGTATTGAGAGTAGATATTTCAATGAGTAGCGGTAAAGTACTGCATTTGCGCTCCTGCACCTATCTCAATTAAAGGATATTTCTAGTGCAATTATTAATAGACAAAAAAACATCTGCTCTCCATTCCTTCAGAATTCTTCGCTCTCCTTAACGTATCTCAGACACTATAACAGAATTATTTTTACTAAATCGTATAAATGATTCTCAAATCGACAAAATCCTCTCAGATATCTAATAAACTGCATCTTAGAGCATTTTTTATGAAATGGGCATTATTTGAATTTATGTGGCCCACCCTCGACTACATCGTCACTCGCACTCAAATTATGTTAATAAAAAGGTAAAAAAAAAGTATTAAATGCAAAATACGTGAGTAATAAAACTCGTCACGTTTTGTTTTTATTATCAAACTTGAATTATGAGAGGAGCACAGGGACAGAATTTAACTTGAAACACTCCATTACCCTTGTTTCCTTTTGAAATGAAATTACAAACAATAATATAAAAATATTCTACTGATTACATTTATTAACTGGTTTAGTCCAGTTCTATTCGTCAATATTAAAATTTTATCTTTTAACTCGAAAATGTTTATGATATGACCTTTCTTATAATAAACACATAATTACGTAAACATAAAAAAACTGAAATTTGATGCTGAATTTACTGAAACCTCACACACACCTAGCACCGTTAATTGTGGTATTATTATAACTGCTAGGGCAATCACCCCAAAAAGCCTATTCGAATATGTATTTATGATTTTGTCCTTATTACACATATTTCCAGTAATATACCATTCATGAAAACTAATTTGCATTTGACAAACTTTTGCTTAATCACAGACTTAGTCCCAAATTCATAGCCTAAAATAACCTAGAAGTTAATAGGCCAAGAGCGACATTCACAATTAAAAAGGTCATTAAAAGTATGAATAAATATGGAGATTAGGGCAAATCATGCAAAGAGAACAGAGTGGAATTCAAACCAGACTAGTAGGTAAACTAAAGGTTTGTTTGATATCCTCCTCTCTCGCTGGTGCATGTATGTTAGTGATGCATTCATTCACGGATTATGCACCAATGATGGAAGCAAACAACGTGAAAGTTTGCTTTTCAACCTACATTACGAGTATGTAAGATTAAGATTTCGTACAAAGATAACATCTCGTTTTTCAGTATGTCTACACATAATGTGTAAGAACACAAAAATATTACACTTACAAAATACTTCGTCCGCGTGGAAGTTGGAGTACGCTAAAAATTTGCTGTTTTAGTACATAAGTATTCAGTTCTTATCATCAGTGCTTTTGTGATCTCCTAGATTCTCGGATATCGGAGATCATTTTGCGAGTGGGACGTTACCGTCCGAATCGTGATATTCTACGTAGACATATTAAGTGATTATCCCGAGACATCTCTTTAGAATTTTTGGGCTTACAGTATTTAAAATAGTAGCATAATATGTCTCGTCCACAGTAGTGTTAAGTTCTTAAAAAAATAATTCAACAGTGGTTAAAAACTGTGGTTATTATTTTTTCTTTGATTCCGATACCCTTGATTTTTGGAGCTCCTTCATTTGATCTTTTAATTATTTGATTCGATTTTTTAAAGAGATCATGGTAGAGGACCATTGTTTCATATTCTGTTATAATTTACTTTAAAACATCAGTAGTATTCGAAACACACGGTGCTAAAAATGTCTTGCGCTGTTAACCATTGCTGTCGCAGAATTATGGAAACAAATTTAGGAACCGATGGCATGGCTTATTTTTTTAACTCCTAAATGTTTATTTAAAAAATATGGATCCTTGTTTTAGAAAGCTCAAACATTGCATAAATTAATTCGACCCATATACAAAAATTACTTAGAACTATTTGTTCCAAAGCAGTATTGATTTCCGATATGGTCGAATCGCCCAGCCGATCCAGTGCTCTTCATATTTAAAAAAATCTCTACCGAAACGAAACTTGCTCATTTGCTCCTTTATGCCTGTTCGATACGACCATAGATAAAATATTGTCTATTACATTAAAAAATAAAATGTCACTTTCTCTTGCAACATCACGTTGTGCGTTTGATTTTATTTCCTCTACGATATTTTAATTTATCTTCGTGTCTTATACAGAAGAAATTGGTCCTTCGATTGAAATTAGACGTTCCGGCGGCGGTGTGGAGAAAATTTCGTGAGTTTTTTTACGAGATATTTATTATTTTGGGGCGTGAACCCTGCGGACTTCGTCGCACGACCTTTGCGGCTAACCTTTATACGAAGAGTCGGCGCGAGGACTGCAAGAAAAACCAAAACATATCGTCGTGGAAAACAAATCGTCGGCGTGAAGTGAAAATCACGTTTATAGCACACAAACAGGCGGAGGAAGTCATTTTTTATTATTATGTTGTGTGATCAGATTTTCATCAAATCAGCACATAAATGTTGGTCAATTTACGCCACGTCGTTGCAGTCATCTTAGTGTCTACGGTGTGTCGGCATGAGTGTCGGCCTAAATTATCGGTGAAAAACTGACTTTCGGCGAAAGGTGGGTGAAAGCAAGTGGATGTCGGCGAATATCGTCGGTGTTGCCACAGAAAATATAATAGTGACATACGATCTTCCGGTAAAAATACTTTGTCTCTTTCATTTTGGTTTGGACAAAAAAGGACAAAATACTTTTTTTTATTTTCATAAAACCGGAAGGAACGTGTAACGTGTCTGCCTATTTGCAGCCATTTTGTTCTCGTGAATGTGCTGTCTTGATCAACGTGGTGCGAAATATTACCTAAGACATTTTATTGCGTTTATTGTTTTATCACCTAAAAAATATTGCGTCTATATTATTATATTTCCTAGTTTTAGAGTAAGTATAAGTTTATTCGTTGTGCACTGCAGAACAAGTCATTTGCCTTTTGTACTTAACCTAACCTTTTTTGTCTTGCTTTTTTAAAATAGGCTCAAAAATGTCTGAGGCATCCAAGGACAGCGCCAAGGAAAGCGCAAAGGTTACTAAAATGACCTCGGAAAGGGGTTATATCAAGGGGATAATATCCAGGTTGTTCACCTTCAGCCAAGACTGTGAAGCAGTAGCGCAGACATCTTATGAAACCATGGTCGAAAAAAGGAGGCGACTTATGGAGGCTTTCAAAGATTACGAAACATATAATAAAACTTTGCTTGCGTTAGGATGTTCAGACAGCGAGAATTACAGTGAGTATGAAGACAAATATTACACAGCGATAGGTGTCTTCGATCAATTTATTAGAGAACAAAAAATAGTTCCCGTAGGGGATGAAAAACCTCATGGTGAATTCAAAAATCTACCTAAGATCAACATGCCGGTCTTCAGTGGTGGTAATATTGTGGATTATTATCCCTTTATTAATATGTTTAAATCAGTTATACATGCGGACACTAAATTAAGTTCATGTGAAAAGCTTTATTATCTGCGTTCATATTTAAGCGGTGAGGCATTAGACCTAATAAAAAATTTAACCTTAAATGATGATAATTACGTAACAGCTTTGCATTTGTTGGAAAGTAGGTATGACAACATACCAAAAATTATAAATTACCATGTTAATAGCTTACTGGACATGCCTTCATATTCAAAATGCACTGCACATAATTTGCGTTCACTCATTGGTGCTGTCAACCTGCATTTAGCGGCGCTTAAAAACTTAAAACAACCTGTTAATCACTGGGATATGCTTTTAATCAATGTGTTAGCAAAAAAGGTTGATGCTTATACATACCGAGGTTTCCATCTTGAGCGCAACTCGAAAGAGATCCCTACCCTATCCCAATTTCTTGAATTTTTAGAAAAGCGGGCAATTGCAATTGAAAATACTTCGGAGGAAAAAATGGCAACTGCTCCGACAGTCAGCAAGCCTGTAAAACCTACCAGGGCAGTCAGCAGTGTAGCAACGGCTAAGCCACTACAGCTGTGTAAGTATTGTAAGCAAACCCACAAACTTTATGAATGTCCCAAATTTAAATTAGCTTCAGAAAATGAAAGGTGCTTGTTCGTTAAGGAAAAAGGGTTATGTTCATTGTGCTTAAATGAACATCGAGGTAGGTGCATGTTGCGCATAAAATGCATGTTATGTCAGAAAAAACATAACACTTTACTTCATAATATGCAATTAGGAGACTCTGAGGAAACCTGTCACGCCACTGTAGCCAGTAATGCCAATAGTGCTAACCCTGTTTCAATGGCAGGAACCAGCTGTAATGATGTTTTGCTTCCTACTGTAATTGTGCGCTTAATCAATAAAGATGGTACTTACTCACATGCTAGGGCCTTGTTAGACAGCGGTTCTCAAGTTTCTTTTGTGTCAGAGAATTTGGTAAATAAAATAAAGTGCCATATGTTGCCGACCAATCAGCTGATTGCAGGTGTTGTAGAAGGAACTAATAAAATCTCACAAAAGGCTAATTTCACCATCCATTCGTGTATAAATGAATACAAATTAGATATTTCTTGTTGTGTCGTAAAAAATATAACATGTCACTTACCACAGCAGTCATTTGACATTTCCCAGTACAACATACCTTCCCATATAAAGCTTGCTGATAGTAAATTTAACCAGACAGGTGAAATATCACTTTTATTAGGATGTGATATATTATTTCAGGTGCTGCAGCGTGAATCGCTGCCCCTAACGCCGTCTGGGCCATATTTAATTAATACTAGCTTTGGGTACATTGCTGCTGGGAGCCTGCCACTGTCTTCTGGCAAGGTATATGCTTCTAATTCATGTGTAAAAATACAAGGTAATGAGTCTTTAATTTCTAAACCCTCTGCTAAACAAGATATCCAATTAAACGAATTAAACAAAAATATTTCCTACTTTTGGGAATGTGAAAAGGTACCTAACATATTTAAAGAAGGGTCCACAGAGTATCAGTTAGCGGAAGAATGTTTTCAGAAATCTGTAAAGTTATTTAATAAAAGATTTTCTGTTGCCTTGCCACTGAAACTTGATTTACCAGATGTACAGTTAGGGGATTCTTTTTCCTGTGCTTTGCAGAGACTGTACAACTTAGAAAAACGTTTTGAGAAAAATCCATTGCTCTCTCAACAATATAAAACATTTATTAAGGATTATATAAATCAGGGACATGCAAAATATTATAACATTGAAAATTATGATCTCAGCAAAGGGAATATCTATTTTCTACCTCACCATCCTGTTTTCAATCCAAATAGTAAGACTACCCCTGTCCGCGCTGTGTTTGATGCCAGCATGAAAACTAAAAAAGGTTTATGTTTAAATGATATCATGCTCAATGGGGATGTGGTTCAAAGTGAGTTGTTTGAAATACTAGTTTTACTCAGAACATATAGGTATGTCTTACTGTGTGATGTTAAGGCGATGTACAGACAAATTTTTGTTGATGAAATCTATTGTTGCTTGCAAAACATTCTATGGCGTGATTCTAGGCATGATCCTGTAAAATGCATTCAGTTAAAAACGGTAACATATGGTTTGAAAAGTTCGGCATTCCTGGCAACTCGCTGTCTAGTAGAACTTGCTAATCTATATGAAGAAAAGTTTCCATTGGCATCATTTGTTTTGAAACATTCAAGTTACGTTGATGATATACAATGTGGCAGTAATGACGTTGTTGAGTTGTCAAATATAAAATATGAGTTGATGGCACTAATGAGTGAAGCAAGTTTTTTCCTGCACAAATGGTATTCAAACCATCCAGATATTTTAAAAGATATTCCCCCTGAATTTCAATATTTTGGTAATAGGGAGCTAGATAAAAATAACACATACATGAAAACATTAGGACTCTCCTATGATGTTTCCTCTGATTCCTTGATAATGCGCTGTCCTGAAGAAAAAATCCTTCAAAAATACACCAAAAGGCAAATCCTTAGCTTTATCAGTAAATTTTTTGACCCACTGGGTCTAATGGGTCCTGTATTAGTTCAGGCCAAAATTCTCATGCAGCAGGTGTGGTTCTTGGATCTAAAATGGGACGATTATTTACCAGAGTCTCTTAATAAACAATGGCTTGAATTTGCTCAAAGCTTAGTGCAGATGGCTTGTATCGCAGTGCCCAGAAATATAAATGAAGCCAATGCAAAGACAATAGAGTTAGTTGGCTATGCCGACGCTTCTAACCTGGCATATGGTTGCTGTTTATATTTAAGGGTTATTGATCAATGTAACAATGTTAAAGTGAACTTATTATGTTCAAAATCCCGGATTAATCCAAAAAATAAACAATTAACTACACCTCGGCTTGAACTTAACAGTGTTTTGTTACTGTCAATGTTAGCTAAAAAAGTGAGTGATGTTTTAACCTTGAAATATGATGTAAAAACTATTTTATATTCAGATTCCCAAATAGTCCTTGCTTGGCTTGGAACAGAACCTGAAAAATTAAGTGTTTATGTCGCTAACAGAGTAAAACAAATACAAAAATTAACCTCTGGCTTTGAATGGTACTATGTACATACTAAAAACAATCCAGCAGATTGCCTCTCGCGCGGTATTTCGCCGGAGTTGCTAAAAAATGAAATTAATCAATTGTGGTTCCACGGACCAGAATATTTACATGACTCTGATTACATTCATTGCAACGCCACAGGTAAAAATGTAACTGAAATTCCTGAATTAAAAATTAAACAAAAGACATGTAATTCATGTAACACTAAAAATTCATTCTCTGATATCCTAAATAAATACTCAGATATTGAAAAACTTATTAGAATATTTTCATATGTGAAAAGATTCATACATAATTGTAAAAAAGAAAATGTAAATGATAAAAAGCAAGGAAAATTATGTCCTGAAGAATTAGAGTCCGCCTTGCAAAATATAATAAAAATAGATCAAGAATATCATTTTGAAAATGACATAAAATCATTAAATTCAAATGACATTTTAAAGACGCGTTTGAGTAATCTAAATCCATTCCTTGACTCACAAGGACTGCTAAGAGTGGGGGGTCGACTGCAAAACTCAGACCTACCCTTTGCTCAACGTCATCCCATAATATTGCCAAAAGGATCACACGTAACAAAATTAGTAATTTTTAGAGAACACATAAGACTAAAACATGCAGGGCAGAAGCTAATTCTTAGCTCTTTAAACGAGAGATACTGGCTGATCAATGCTAACAGGGAAATTAAAGCAGTTTTACATAAATGTTTGATATGCTTCAAATTAAAGGCAAAGGCAACAACACAATTGATGGGATCCCTGCCAGTTGATCGAGTCAATATGTCTCGACCATTTCAAATAGTGGGCACCGATTATGCTGGACCTTTTTATGTAAAACAAACTAGAGTGAGAAATCCAGTAATAACAAAGGCTTATGTTGTCATATTTATATGCTTTGCTACAAAGGCTATTCATATAGAATTAGCCTCGGATATGACAACAAATACCTTTTTAGGTTGTTTAAAAAGATTTATTTCCCGTAGAAATAAACCCACCAAAATATATTGTGATAACGGCACATACTATGCAGGTGCTAATAATGTTTTGAAAGAACTGTATGATTTGCAGCTTTCTACAGATCATCAAACTGCAGTTCATAACTATAGCAATGCGGAAAGGATTTCATTCCATTTTATTCCCTCCTACTCACCAGTTTTTGGTGGTCTGTGGGAGGCTGGTATCAAAAGCATAAAATATCATATGAAACGTGTAATTTCAGATACTGTAATGACCTATGAGGAGTTGTACACAATCCTAGTGCAAATTGAAGGCATCCTAAACTCTCGACCACTTACACCTATGTCCAGAGATCAAAACGATATGTCTTATCTGTCACCTGCACATTTCCTCACAGGTTCAGCTCTAACTTCTTACCCTGAATTGGATTTAACTGAAACAAATGTTGGAAAATTAAGCTTTTGGAAAAAATGTACTCAAATCCAGCAACATTTCTGGAAACAATGGCATAAACAATATTTAGTTATGCTACAAAGTAGGCCTAAATGGAAAAATGTCCAACCTAACTTATGTGAAGGAACCATGGTCATTCTGAGAAAACAAAATGTTTCACCTTTAAAATGGCCCGTTGGGCGGATTGTAAATGTAATACCAGGGAAAGATGGAAAAGTTAGAGCGTTGGATGTAAAAACTGCAAAAGGTGGTATTGTAAAAACTAGTATTATGAATGTTTGTCCACTGCCTATCAGTGATTAAATATTAAAAATTAGAATGTAACCATACTTAACTTTTAAGTGCTATGCTCCCAGCAGTAGTTATCTTTTTCTTCAACCTTCATACTAGAAGTTAATGTAATAATTTGTATTTTTTTTTGTTCATTGTAGTAAACATGACCATATGAGGCGGTCATAGCTTTCCTTAAATAATAAAAATAAAACTGCTTAAGTTGCTTTTGTAAAATGTTATATTTTATTAAGTCGAAACAATTAGGTACTTAGCAATAAGTTAAAAACTTCTTTTACTTTCTAGATTTGTCTATAAATACTTTAAAAACAATAAGTTTGGAAAAACATGTAAATTTTTTTTTAAGTTTAAATAATTTTGGTGGCTTTAGGTTTTTGTTTGGGCCCCCAATCTGTTCGATACGACCATAGATAAAATATTGTCTATTACATTAAAAAATAAAATGTCACTTTCTCTTGCAACATCACGTTGTGCGTTTGATTTTATTTCCTCTACGATATTTTAATTTATCTTCGTGTCTTATACAATGCCTGAATAAGAAACTGAAGCCTCCCCGTACACATAACAATATTAACTGTTCTTGAATCTTTTGACTTTCTCCTTATTTTGATAAAACAACTCGACTGCATGATATTCGATTTATGATGCGGCTGACCTACCGGAGTTTTACGTCTACAGTAAATAAATAAAAAAACTTACTGATCTCGTCGACTGCATCAGTGACTATTATCCGTCTTACACTTTTCAGAAATATAGTTTAAGTCATCGCTATACAACTCTAAATATGTCAGGCCGGAAACTTTTGGTGCTGTCTACGTATGGTAGCGAGGTATAGCTTCGGGGCGGCTAAACAAACATGAAGGTTTCATCTTAATATATACGTACTCGTAAATATGTACACATATTTTCTTCGACATCCTAATGATTTTTTGAGACCAAGAATATGATGTTGAATAATATAAAGCTATCGTATTTGCTGACACACATGATGTTATACATAAGATTTCATCCTTATACGTATAAATTGTGCTATCCCAAGAGATATCTCTCACAATCCGTATTCATTCTTCATTTCATTACAGATACTCACACGACACCGTAATCGTTTTGTACCGATTTTATACCGTTTAATAGATTTTTATAGAATGATAAAATATGTCTAGCAAAATTTTAACTGTGTTTTCTTTAAAAATCTTTTCCCAAGACTCATAATTAAATCGCAAATAAAATGTTCGGCTCCTCATAAAAATCGATAAATAATCAGATTATCCGATTTAATAAAATAATTAATGTTTATGACATTTGGGTTGGATTTTTTATGGGTTTCGTCATTCATTTCCATAAATCCAGTTTCAAAAATAAATTATACAATGTTGTCGATTTGTTTATCATTCAGTATTTATACAGTAAGTAACTTGCCACGCTCTTTCAGTCATAGTCATTAAAAATGTTGTTTAACAAATCTCAAAACCACTCATGGCAAGTCGAATGTCTCGAATATTTATGATTACTTAATGTTATTTTTAAATGCAAGAACGAGATAGACATAAAACCATTTATTCGTAAATTAAAACTAATGGCTGTAAGGTTGGGGCGGTCGGCCGCACTCAAAGTGTAAACCACTGCTTTTACATAAATTACTCTTTGCTTAATATGATCAGTTTATTTAACTCTTTGAATACATACATACCTGTGCGGTCCAGCGCGGCCGCGCCCCATGTGCGCTTCCATTTTTAATTTCACTGTAATTCTGTATTTCTGTTGCACATGCATAAACCAACTAATACACCCAGACTGTAGAGTAAATAAAAAATAACCTGTTAAATTCAATTCAATTCTTTGATAAAAGAATGGCAACTGCATGGAATCAGGTCAATGCAGTCAACAAGTTGTAACATCTGTCTACGTCAAAACCAAACACTGAACTTAGGGTTTTTTTTTTTCAAAAAGAGTACTTTTTGTGAAAGGAATTTTTCGCAAAACGGTGAAGGAACGTTTTGCGAATAATACATTATCCGGCAAAAAAAATAACCTCGCTCTTTTTAGGATTCCGTACCACAAAAGAAAAAAAGGAACCCTTATAGGATCACTTCGTTGTCCGTCCGTCTGTCTGTATGTATGTCTGTCTGTCTGTCACAACCCTTTTTCTCAGGAACGCGTAGACGTATCAAGTTGAAATTTATATCAAATACGCAGGCCTGCAATCCCTTGAAGCTGTGAAAAAATCAAACTTTTATGCCAACGCAATCAAGAGATACGTCCGTTTATGCCGCATATTAGACACTCGCATGGGAATCAGAACCTATAGGGTAGGGTACTTCCTGTATACCTAGAATCATGAAATTTGGCAGGAAGCAATGTCTAATAGCACAAGTAAAGGTAAAAGTCCGAAAACTAAAATTTTTTTAGTAAAATCACAATTTTTTTGGTTTTCGGACTTTTACCTTTACTTGTGCTATATCAACAAGCATTGCTTGTTGCCAAATATGCGGCATAAACGGCCGTATCTCTTGATGGCGTTGGCATAGAAGTTTGATTTTTTCACAGCTTCAAGGGATTGCAGGCCTGAGTATTTGATATAGAGTTCAAGACATGTGTGAATATGAATTTATACGGAACCCTCAGTGCGCGAGTCTGACTCGCACTTGGCCAGTTTTATTTTATTTCTGTCGCTAAAAGAAACATGATTTTTTAGAGGTACTAAGTAAGCTCTTTCATAAATACATTTGAATAATATCGTAGTTAGCTATGAGTATTTCCATAAGAATGTGCGAACTCAGAAAAGAAGGTTACCATAACAAATAGAATAATACTTTTACTATGTCACACACAACACAGAATTCACATGTTTTAGGAAAACTAATTGATTTTTTACTTTCGCTTATTCCGTCCCATCTCTCGTGACCTATGGTACCATCGCAATTACTTTGAATATCTTCTCTTTGAGATGGAACGGTTTATGTCGCGATCAAAGATTTCACTGGTCCATTCATACTCTTAGATGCGTCCGCAGTTTGTTCCCATTCATTCAGGGGCACCGGTGTGGCAAGGTGCTTTCATCAGAAAGGCTGTAAAATGACGTAGGTATTCAGATACAAAGTTAAACTTCATAAAAATACATGAATCTTGAATGACACGAATGAATTCATTTTCATCTTACCTAATCACTGAAACAAAAGTCACTGAGTGATCTGGATAGTGATCAGCGATGAGCGCTACGAAAAATCATTGACATAAAACAATGACCTATTGGCCTTAATTCCAGCGAGTGAAGTGAAATGGATGTTCAAAGTGAAATGACGTAGAAACAAACAATTGAACGACGGAATGTACACGCCAGCAGCGCACTGTTGTATTGTGTACGCCTTAAAAAAAAGGAGGAGGTTCTCAATTCGTCGGAATCTTTTTTTTTATGTATGTTCACCGATTACTTGAAGACGCCTGAACCGATTTGGAAAATTCTTTTTTTATTTAAAAAGGTATACTTCACAGGTGGTCCCATATAAATTTTATCGAAATCGATTCAGCGGTTTTTGAGAAAATCAACAAAAACATAGCAAAATTGGAGTTGTTGCGATTGAAGTCGGTTGTTTTTAACGTATTCAGCGTGGTCAATTATACGTTTTACAATATTAAGTGTGTCAGGAGTGTGTCCATAACATTGTGAACATGGACGTAAACACAGAAAAAATGCAAACAATAAGTACGTAAATATAGGGTGATTTTAAATTAGTTCTTGATACCAAAGGATATGCATGTGCTCATGATAACAAACAACTTTCCCTAAGGCACCCATGGTCAAATCTCAAAAAAGTTTTGGACCCTCCATACAAATCTGTCTACGGAAGGGCCAAATTAGTATGAAGAGTCCAAAAATGTTTTTGCGATTTGACTATCGGTTCCTTAGGGAAAGTTGTTTGTTATCATGAGCACATGCATATCCTGTGGTATCAAGAACTAATTTACAGTCACCCTATATATACACACTTGCGAGCAATAAACTGGAATCGCTTCGATGCGGGATGATCAAGACTATTTTCCCTTATTTTTATGCAAGAAACTGTACATTGTGGTATATCATTGGAAAGGTAATTAGCTTTCAACCTCTTCCAATATCATAGAAATTTTTATTTTATTTTATGTCATAAAACGTAAAAACAAAAGACATAAATTTTCTAAATAAAAAAACAATATCGTTCAAGTGTTCTGAAACCCTATAAAAAGCGAACTTTTACGAAATTGGTCTTCAATCCTAAGTTTCTCGTCACTGTAAATACTGAATCTCTAAGAAAATGGAAACCACGCCTGCAGAAGCCGCTCAAATCGTTGTGCTTATTCGGCAAGGCTTGTCTCAGCGTGCCATCGGTCGACAACTTCATTTGAGCCAGTCTAATGTCTCCAAGGTGTACAAGAGGTTCAGGGAGACTGGTAACTTTGTTCGAAGACCAGGATCAGGACGACAAAGATGCACTTTGGTACGAGATGACCGATTTATTATCACTACTTCTCTGCGAAATCGACACCAGACCGGCGTGGATGTCCATAAACAGCGCAGAGAAGTTCGAGGGAGGGCTGTTAGCGAGTGGATAGTAAGACGACGACTTAAAGAAGCAAACTTGACCCCAAAAAGGCCAGCCACTGGGCCCAGATTGTCCCCAGCCAACCGACAAGCCCGGTTACAGTTTGCTCGCGACCACTTAAATTGGGATATGGAGCAATGGAGCCGAATCCTGTTCTCGGACGAAACCAGACTGTGCCTGCATAGTAGCGACCGTCGACAAAGAGTCTACAGGAGACCGGGGGAGCGATTTGCACAATGCTGATTTCAGAAACTGTAGCATATGGGGGTGGATCCTGTATGATGTGGGTGGGTATTTCTGTTGCAGCAAAAACGGAGCTTGTATTCATACCTGGTGGGAGGGGAAGGGAGCTAACCGCAGAAAGATACATCAACGACATTCTGCTAAGCCATGTCCTCCCCTACGCTTTATTGGCGAAAATTTCATGTTAATGCATGATAATGTTCGCTGCCACACCGCTGCCGTCACTAGACAGTACATGGAACAAGTTGGGATAGCCGCAATAGACTGGCCAGCTCACAGTCCCGACTTGAATCATATATGTAGAACATTTGTGGGACGAGTTGAAAAGGCGGGTACGAAGAAGGTGTCCAGCCCCGGTATCGATAGAGGAACTGAAAAGTGCTTTAATCGAATAGTGGCAAGAAATCCCACAAGATTCCATCAGGAAACTCATTCGGTCAATGAAAATCCGTTTACAAGCAGTAATTAGGGTCCGAGGGGGTAACACAAAATACTGAGGGGAAATAAAAGATATTTTTTTTATGTTTTCTTATGATTTTCGTTCTTTTTAGACGTCAAAATTTCGACCTATTGCAGTAAATTCAAGAATTTTGATAGAAAACTGCCATTAATTTTAAATCGTTTCATACCATTGGAAAGTTCACAAAATTACCTTTCAATTCATATGCCAAAATGTACAGTTCCTTGCATAAAAATAAGGAAAAATTGTCTTGAGCACCCGCAACGAAGTGATTCCAGTTTATTGCTCGCAAGTGTATATATTTACGTACTTATTGTTTGCATTTTTTCTGTGTTTACGTCCATGTTCACAATGTTAAGGAAAGGAAGCCCTCCTGACACACTTAATATTGTAAAACGTATAATTGACCACGCTGAGTAAGTTAAAAACAAACGACTTCATTCGCAACAACTCCAATTTTGCTATGTTTTTGTTGATTTTCTCAAAAACCGCTGAATCGATTTCAATAAAATTTATATGGGACCACCTGTGAAGTATACCTTTTTAAATAAAGAAAGAATTTTCCAAATCGGTTCAGGCGTCTTCGAGTAATCGGTGAACATACATAAAAAAAAAGATTCCGACGAATTGAGAACCTCCTCCTTTTTTTAAGGCGGTTAAAAAGGAGGTCTCAGCCTTTATTATGAGACGAAGTTTCAAGCGACCCAATAAACATTTATTTTATTTTACAAATTATATTTATGTACATAATTATAAAATTTGTATATTTTCATTTTGTAAGACAGGTCATCTGGCGTATTATCCTCCTCGGTCCTCACGTCCCCTATAGCCTATAGGGGACATTTTTCATGGGGCTTTCCCTGACGATCTTTTTCATAAAAATTATTGCAATACATTGGGACTAGATACAAAAAAGTGTTACATAGAGGACAAACAAAATATATATTTTACTTATATAAAAACCCCTTAGTACGTGTCGCAGTATTTTTTTCAGTGTTACAAACGAAATCATGCTTCAGGACTGAGGAGGTTAAATATTTTTCTTCTACTTAACGTTAGCGTGTGCCAGGCTCCATTTTACTTTGCAAGTTGTCTATTTTCGATATTCATCTTTAAACTTTTATTCCTCTACGAGTGTAATTCAATAGTCTTCACTATAGTATACATACTTGAATATAAAATTGATGCATTTAAATGCACTTAAAAATATAATAAAATCAAGGGGCACAAAAAATATAATATACCTATAAAAATATTTTCCCACTTTAACATTCTTACTTTTAAAAAAATCCTCTGTGCACAATAATAATGGTTTTCACTGTAAAACAACGCTCTCAACTTCAAAATTAATGTTTGAAGTTTAAAATCATAAAATTATAGTACAAACTATTAATTTTCAAGTTACGCCATTTAAAGTTGGAAGTATTAGAATAAAAGTGTAAAATGTTACTTTTAAGGCTAAGCAATTTAAAGTGAGAACTATTACTTTAAAGTTCATTTATACACAGAATGTTAAAAAAATGCGTTTATTTTATGGGGTTACACAAAATCAAGTATAAAACCCTGTATATTCCAAAAGTAAATCGTTGAACAGACACTAGTTTTACCCATTTAGTCGATCTACATCTACAAGGTAGAGAAATATGCCGGACTTAAAGTAATACAAGAATGCAAACATAATTTGCGACATTGTTCTACTGTTACTTTTTTTCGCCCTTTCTAGGGCAGGCTAAGGCTCCATGGCCATACCGCCTATTGTTCTACGGTTACTAGACGTCATTTACGCCGATCTTTATGACCAAACTCTGACGGCCATCAAATGCGTCTTTTCTTAAATTATTACTGGCAGCATTATTTCTTTCGAACTATTGTATAACTGAAGCGCCCTAAGTTCGTTCTCGGTGGTCTACGACTGTTTGAAGAGACATTAAAACTTTTTCACTCAGACCCACAACGAATTTGGGATCAATCAAAAATAGTTAGATTAGCGATTAATGTTTATGTAACTTACAGGTCTGGATTGTTTACTGTTGTACGAGTATTAAAACAGCAAACATTCGTTGGATTTTTAAGTATACATCCCATAATCTACGCAATTATCTAGTGCAAACTTAAAATACTTATAATATCGAGGGTTCACGGGCGACTTGTATTAAGCGACATTTTTGGAAACACAGGTAACCTCTACTTTAAAAATTTTTTTCTTACAAAATACCTCACAAAAAATAACTTCTGAATAATATTTAAATTATTAAGAATATCGAGAATCTATATAATACTACGAAGTTAAGTTTTAATGATTATTTTTCTAAGAAATATTTTTTTAAATCAGTCTCCTGAACATTTCTAAAAATGTCGCTTAATACAAGTCGCCCGTGAACCCTCGATATGATTATCCAATCGCCCTGTGCGTTTTCGTTCTTTTTTAACCACTTATGTTCTTATATAACACTACTCTTTATAGTTAAACAATATAATTTATACAGTCCGCGACAAAACTTTAGCACACTACACATTTTTCATTGTATCTCTTACTAAAAATATATTCTCAGCTTTTACATTCTACGATTCAAGACGGTTAGTCAAGGTATTCATGTAAACATTAGAAAGGGACAGCTATTCTTTACTTATAGGTTCCGCGTAAAATCCAAGTACTTAAATAGTAAACAATATCATCATGTTTAATAATTAAAAAATGCTATCCAAGATGAGTGGAAAAAGGTAGATCAAGATTATATTAAAAACCTATATAAAACGCTGCCGTAAAGATTGATTGAAGTTGTAAAAAATAGAGAGGGACATACCGATTACTGTATTATTATTATTAATATTAAAATTAAAAAAATTAATCAGTTAATATTTAATGTTTTTACCTAAGTGTGCTATAGGTTTTGTCGCGTCACTTGGGTAGCACGATTTTACGCAGAACCTTTAAGTAAAAATAGCTGTCCCTTTCTAATGTCTACATGAATACCTTGACTAACCGTCTTGAATCGTAGAATGTAAAAGCTGAGAGTATATTTTTGTTAAAAGTTACAATGAAAATGTGTAGTGTGCTAAAGATTTGTCGCGGACTATATAATCTACGTCGTCACTTATACCATAAATTACCACGTAACTAATTAAAAACTAAAGCTGGTTCACTATGAGATTGATTAATTAATTGAGTGTAAGTTTCTTTTCAAAATTGAACCTCTGTTTTTTCCTTGTTTTTTTCTATGACACAAATTGACATCACAACGTTCTTTCAAAGCTGCGCGACCGCTACCGCCGCGTGCTGTGATCGCTACGCCTTGGAGGTGAGCGGCACGGCGGCGCCGTCTCCGTGCGCGCGGGCCGGCCACGGCAGCACCTTGCGCGCCAGCCGCGCGAACGTCGTGCGGAACTGCCGGCTCATGCTGCAATATAGCACGAAGTTCACCGCAGACCCCACCAGCGCCATCAGGTCCATCACCTCTCCTGGCAAAGACAAAGCATTTAATTAGATAGCTAGATTGTCAGGTTATCTCGGTAACAATAACGAAATAGGTATAGGTTCAAAAGCAGTTCGTTTTCCCTAAAGTTTTCAATTAATGTGATGCTAATTGGCCACATATTCAGTGGACCTAGGCTGTTCTTACAGTCTTACTCTTTGATCTTATAAAGGTAGAATCACTGTAGTAATATAGCTTAACCTTGGAACGGAATGGAAAACAATGGCATATTGATTCGCCAAATTATGAACACATATATAATATTGGTTGTCCATACAGACAATCGTGTATAGGTATAAAACAGTACCGTGACTGAGTTACTGACTGACAAACAATACACAGCCTAAACTATTGAAGATATTAAAATCGGAACATGTGTTCCTTAGAAAACTTAGGAAACGGTTAATGCTCTTCTGAGCATTAAGAAAGGACTTTATTTAGATGATCCAGCTCAAGCGAGCGAAGGAGTAAATAAGGTTTATCGTGACAAAAAATATTGAACTGGTGAGAATTGAATTTCCAAAAGGCTGGTTTTATGTCCAAGTTTACGCGGATGAAGTCGCGGGCACCACAAGTAAGACGATAAAATAGGGGGAATTAGCATGGAGAATATATACTTTGGTCAATTTAGAATTAAGAAAAAGAGACACTAATATTTGTTATTTATTAGGCACGAACAATTTCATGAAAACAATACACAATAATTGTCAAAGATATGATCAAGTTAAACGAGTCTGACTCGACAGAAATAAATAGTTACTTATATGAAATACGTGCGACTGAGTGTGAGTAGTAGTTCGTTTCATTATCGAAAAGATTAAATCTCGGGATGTCGTTATATCTATTGGTAAAAGTTCAAAATGGCTTCCTGGCGACGATATTGGGGAAAATGTCCCAGTTAACAAACCTATCCCCAAGAGAAACGATCTACTGGTCATCATATCTATGAGTAAATTACATAGATTAATTGGAAAACTTGATGTACGTAGTCAAATATTGGTTACCTTGCAATAGTTAGCCTTTGTTTTTAGGATTCCGTAGCCAAATGGCAAAAAACGGAACCCTTATGGATTCGTCATGTCTGTCTGTCTGTCTGTCTGTCTGTCCGTCCGTATGTCACAGCCACTTTTTTCCGAAACTATAAGAACTATTGTTGAAACTTGGTAAGTAGATGTATTCTGTGAACCGCATTAAGATTTTCACACAAAAATAGAAAAAAAACAATAAATTTTGGGGGTTCCCCATACTTAGAACTGAAGCTCAATTTTTTTTTTCATCAAACCCATACGTGTGGGGTATCTATGGATAGGTCCTAAAAAATAATATTGAGGTTTGTAATATCATTTTTTTTCTTAACTGAATAGTTTGCGCGAGAGACACTTCCAAAGTGGTAAAATGTGTGTCCCCCCCCTGTAACTTCTAAAATAAGAAAATGATAAACTAAAAAAAATATATGATGTACATTACCATGCAAACTTCCACCGAAAATTGGTTTGAACGAGATCTAGTAAGTAGTTTTTTTTAATACGTCATAAATCGTAAACCGCAATATACCTACAACGAACTACAAGAACTTTTATATTATGTTACTTGCTGCTACGGAACCCTTCATGGGCGAGTCCGACTCGCACTTGGCCACTTTTTAAACCTTACAGTCATTTTAAAAAGATACTAAGTGTTTCAAATATTATTATGTTTCATATTCTTGGTCCCGAAAAAGAACAAAGGTGTATAAATCCTAAACTAACTTACTCTCGCGACGCAGTATTTGACTGTGACTCATTTGAATATCATTGCTGTTCTTCTTCTTTTGTTTGGCACAATTAACTGTCTATACCTGGCGGTTGCCTAGTGTTACACATATCACGCGTATCACTCGTTACCACGTCCGAAGGTGTGTAAATCTAAAGGTCTGGTCAGACAGCGGGCGTGGCGGGGCGTCGGCTTGGTGCTGGCGCGACGGCGACGTGGCGTGTATGTCACACTGCGGGCGTGACATTCACGCCAGCTTCGCGCCGGCCGACCCGCCGGACTCGGCGTGTTACTCACCACTTTCATTCAGTTCCCTTCCGATAGAATCCTAAATTGCAGACTTAAGACTAGCATTTTTGTATTGTGGATGACCCAAATCGTACAAAAAATGTGGCCTCGAACAATTTCTATTAGTTTTTCAACCTTTTCTGCAAAACACAAGCCTTGCGTCGCGCCGGGCGTGACGTGCGCCCGTCGCGCCGTCTGTCTGACTACTACAACGGCTACTCATAGAACACAACGCGTGGCGTCACGCCCGCGCCGCGCTCGCGCCCCGCCCCGCCGTGCTCTTGTTGTATTCCCGCCGGGCGCGGCGCGGGCGTGACGCGACACGCCGAGCTCGACGGCTCTGTGTGACATCGTCCATAGTCCATGGTACATTGCAACTGCTCACGTCGCGCCAGCGCCACGCCGACGCCCCGCCACGCCCGCTGTCTGACGAGATCTTTAAAGCTCTACACGTGACCGCGGGTGAAGCTTGTCTGTTAAACAAGTCTTTTAGCATGAATTTATTATATTTTTATTTTTTGAGAAATTATGTGACCCGCCCAGAATACAGAATCAATGGAACAACACCCCCTATGTCACTGCGATGTCTTGGCTATTAAGCGTATGAGCCTCCTCGGTAAAGAATGACGATAAACTGTGCCACACGTAAGAAGAAGAAGAATGAATGAGTATCCAATGCAGGAGGACTACAAACACTTACTCCTCAACTAAAATATTGCAATAATGCAGCAAATTTTTGATCAATGCAACGGTCGTTGACATAGAAGATTCGTTTGGGTCGAAGTGTCGCTGTAGAGACAGGCCCCCATTGAAAAATAGTTTTTTTTTTTTTATATTCTATAACTGCAGTTTTTTAATTTTTTTTTTTTTTGTGTATTTTCAAAATTGTATTTGAAAAATATTATAACACTTCGAGCCTTGTACCTCGTACTTACATCTGTCAGTGTTTTGTATTGGAGAGAGCGTTCAAACAAATATAAAATAAAAACAGTTTTAATTTAACACTATTATTTTTGTTAGTAATAGTTACTTGTTCGCTCTCACGTAGGTTGCAGACTTGTAAATAATTATAAACTGTTTGATATTCAACCTGTAGATAGATACGTATATACAAATGCCAAAGCCAAATTACCACACAGACAGGAAAAGGGATATAAATTAGAAGATCTCATCCTTTCCGTTCCACGTAGATTTTGTCTGAAATTTACGGTCGTTTGAGTACGATTTAATTCAAGCTTTATAAATAACAGTAGCATAATCTATGCTATATACAGTTCAATAATATCTATACTTAATTACCTATTAAATGGTTGTTTTGTTTGTAATGTTTATCTACTGAGTGTATCTTATGTATGTTAACAACCCATATCATCCCCACCCATATCGTCTCTTCCCATACCTCGGAAAGGTTAGGACATACTCCACACACGGGGGCCAAGTCAAGATTGATGGAGGTTGTAGGGTTAGTGGTAAACTCCAGTATCAGAGGTTATCAAGTCACATATAAGGCCTCTGACATGGCTAAACGACTACCATCTAGTGATAGCAGTCGGCGTGCATTGCGAAGCACGGATACCATCCAGGCTATGACCGCGTCTGTAATCAGTCAAGTTGCGTGATCGACGTGACCATGCTTTGACTTAGTGCTTAAAAGCTATTGACAGTAAACACATTAATCATTTAAGTAAAATCCCCTTCAGATTTCTTGACTCTATAAGATTCAATTTCATCCACTTATTCAATATGGTAGTCCTAAAATAATTAGGGGAATGACTCATCCCCGACACTAATTCGCAACCAGTGAACAGGCACCTTAAGGCTGATTTAATATGGTCAGTTTCGACGGGCCTGAGCGCCTTTGTATTGCAATCTTAGTTCAGCGAGAACCCCGAGGTGATTAATGGCTCTAGTGAATCTGTTTTTCGTGATTACCAAAACCGTTTTGTGTTCAAACTGATTGATTAGTGCTATATTTAAAAGAAGCTTCCCGAACATGACTTGAATTTCGAATAAACTACTAGGTATACATGGATGGATTTAGAAAAAACTTAGACACTAAATTAACCCGACCAGATACTGCTTGATGATCCAAAATTGAATTAACTACATACCGGGGCTTGGATAGGGCTGCATCCTAACCGGGGTTTTCCCCCGATATATTTGCTTTGTCATAATATGGATGCGCCGAGCATCCATGGAGCATTTAAAAAGAACCATCCGGCGCGGCTTTTGAAAAACCCTTTATTGGATAAAGAGTGTGCTAATTTGATTTACCTCACTTATTCTGCCTTCCATACTCTGGAACATTTTTTCACATAACATAGCACATTAGTCACTGTAGGTTGGTACATAATTATATGTCATATTATAACATGTTACTAATACGTAATTCTAAATAAAATACGTTTAAATAAGTTTCGTCGGTGGACCGACGACCTGGTAAAGGTTGCAGGAAGCCGCTGGATGCGAGCCGCACAGGACCGGTCGGTGTGGAAATCCTTGGGGGAGGCCTTTGTCCAGCAGTGGACGTCTTTCGGCTGATAGATAAATAAGTTTAAATTTAATAAAATAATATAGAAAACAATGTAGGCTAATGCTAAAAATTCTGTTTTTATTATACGAATATTAGGAGCCATTCCGGGTAGGATGATCCTCTTGATGACAGCCCTAACAAGGAGGGACTCTTTGCCTCTTTAAAACCATTCATTTTATTCACGAAGTTTTGATTAATTCAGGGTATCGTTCATTCAAGTAAAATACCACGGATAGCCCATTTAAATTCTGTAGGTAATCTGGGTATAAGTCATCGTGTTAATTTAATAGAGAAAATTGGAAACCGGAATTATCCGAATATAATTTTGTGAAGTTTGAATATTCATGCAAAAAGATTGCGTATGTTGTATCTGCAGTAGTAAATGTCATATGACATGAAGTCATTATTCTGAGGAGCACAGTACATATTAGGGAGGGCGAGCCCAGTGCGGCGGCGTGCGTAGCGGTGCGAAGCAAATGCCAAGCATGGCGTATTTAATATGTCAACTTTGCCACTGAACAGAGCCTTAAAAGAAAGAATAGAAAGCTTTTTTCGAGACGAGAATCTCAGCACACGGTAATACCTCTGTTAAACAATATTAAAATTCACTATTTATTGACACCAATATACAGGGTGTAACAGAAAGGTGTGATAATACTTCAAGGTTGGCTTTTACCCATCAAACTGAACAACTTTTGTTCTATAACTTTGTTGAAATCGCAAAGAAATTTTCGGAGTTTTCATACAAACTTGGTTCGCCAGCTGATCGATTTGTATGTAAAGTCCAAAAAAAATGTTGCGATTTGAACAAAGTTGTAGAACAAAAGTGGTTCAGTTTGATGGGTAAAAGCCCACCTTGAAGTATCATCACACCTTTCTATTACACCCTATATAATGTTGGTGATTTGACCAAAAATTCAATCCGACGATCGATCGATTTGAACAGAGAGTTCATTTTTGTTATTTATTTAAAAAGTGGTAGAAAAAGGCTGTCCCTAGTAACCCAATCAGCTTGGATATGTTAAAATCTTTCATTAAAACATCACTTTTTGATTGAACTATGATTTTGATTGAATCTTTGAAACGACACTGAACTCAACAACTGGCAGAGATGAGATTTTTAAAGCTTTAACTCCCCAAACGCAAAAATGGTTTTCAAAATACTTTTTATTTTGAAATTAAATATTAGTTTCCTTTGTCCTGTTATACTGCTAAATCTCTGTTTAAGAATTATTAACTTCCGGAAATGGTTAACCCCGAAAAATGTTATGATTGAGTTTTTTTTCTGCTAATATATTTGTGCTTCTTATTTTATTATGATTTTCTATTCTGGGATATCATGTCAACCAGAAGACGTAAAGTTGAAGATAGGTCTCGCCCACAGACTTCCAGTTAGCACGGTTCAGAGCTACTATGTATTTATATCAAGTGAGCAGCGGCTTCCTGCAAGCCTGACTAGGTATCTAGTCCAGACTTATTCGATCTCGATAATTAGTCCACCTGGTGGATGCAGTCATCCTAGGGTTTCGGCATGACCCAAGTGCATTGCGTCACTATCAAATTAATATTTGCAACATACATATTGTACTTATGTCTAATTAATACAACATCAATTGCAAATTCCAATTAGCTGAATCAACATAGACACGCCATCGAACACAAATTAATTATGAACAATGAAATCAAACCTATTGACTAGATGCGTCTTGTTCATGTTGCTGTAATAGTTTATTGGTAACAAGACGAATAGCGTCTGATAGATTTGCTACGAAGAAAACTTAAAATGACATTCACTCGATATGGTTCTCTGTGGTACTATATAAAGTAATTTAAATAGTAAGTTCCATTGTCAAAGTTAGGTAGAATTTTTATTTCATAGAATTTTAAAATATATTATACTGAAATACAGTCCAGAACCCACCCTGCATATATTACGCTCAGGCCGTTGCCGCAAACACCAACCGCCACCTAATTATAAGCACCAGTAGTCTCCCAACCTCAATACCATGTTTAGAAAGTTTCTAAAGTTTTACTAATTCCTTGTTTTTTTATGTCTCGGTTTTAATTAGACATGTACCGGGTACCCGGTTTGGATCCGGTACCCGGCGGATCCGGCACTTTTTTAAGGACCCGGCCGGGTACCGGGTAATAGCGCCGGGTACCCGGCTCCGCCGGGTAATTACCTAGTTATTAAATACGTTATTTTGAAGTTAAAAGTATAGGTACATTTATGTAACTGTCGTTCATATTTTAATCTTATTTAGTTTTGTAGGTTTATATTTGGTTGTAAAAATACGAGTTTTTTTAGTTCGATCAGGATCTAGTCGGTTTTTTTTTTTGGCGTTACCTGCTTTCGACAAGACGCTCGCTGTATACTGAGCTACTTGGTAGGGAAAGGTATCGGGCGGGTCGCCAGGTTACGCAGTAAAGGATTGTGACCTCTATTTTCTGTCCAACGCTTAAATATATAGGGTTATGAAATATCTGAAAAAGTTTTGACCACGATTCTACTCATGAAACTGAACAACTCACCCCAAGGAACCTATACAAAATTAGCAAAAACGTTTTTGGAGTCCTCATACTAATTGATCAACTGAACCGACAATTTTGTATGGGCTTCATTAGAACTATTGGCCTTGAGGATATAATATAACAGGGGCAGTGATCACAATAGATCTACCCAGGTTACAGTGATCTAATAGCGCCCTCCTTTGGTCTTATACCCCTTTACCTCGAAATAATAATAATCCCTTGGAGCTCTGGCAAAGTTGAGGTAACGATCTAAGACGTGATCGTGACGTGTTTCATTGCCGGGTACCCGGCTACCCGGCCGATTAAACCGCCGGGTACCCGGCAAATCCATTACGCGGTACATGTCTAGTTTTAATTTACGCCTAATATTTAGTTCTTCGGTTTCACTTCGAACTCATTATCACACAATTTATTCGCAGTTTATCTGTAAAATTTGTTTATTTTAGGCAAATTCCATTGGTGGGCAATCTTGTTTAGAAATTCGTAGGAAAAGATAATATAAGTACCTAACGTAGAACAACAAAATAACATGAAATTATTTCTAACATGGCCTGCGAGTAGGTATACGTAATTTAATCTGTGGGTGATTCACGTACCACGCGCATTTGGGGTAGGCGAAACAAAACAAAATAAATACGGCATGGAAAAATATGAACAGAAAATATATTGTACTACATTTGATGGCACTTTGTAACCATTATCAGCTAAAATATAAATTAAATTTTGATTTTTTTGGAAAAAAATCGTAAATATTGTTGTAAGCGTTTGTTTTCCTATATAAGATATACTTAATGGAAAAAAATAATTAACTATTGACTTTTTAAAAAAATTAAAATAATAATAAGAGCTTAATACTGGTGTAAGACGAAGACGGATTTTTCGGAATGTGAGATAAACTATCGGGACAAACGAGGAATAAATCAATTATATATTGGCATAACGCAGTTTGCTCGATTTCAGTTTTGAGTCTAATAAAAACATACCTACCTAAATCAACTTTTTCACTTGCCTTTACAACAACCACAATCCTAAAGAAAAAAATAAGATTCACAGTTAACAAAGAATCGCCATAATCCTATTATAAATGTCATTGATTTCGTCGTGGTATGTAGTATTACTTAGTTGCCTCTGACTGGCGCAAAAGCTCGTAAAGTTGCACAAATTCGATGAAGGCCTTAGTTGGGTCTCACGGCCATTTTACGATTATGACGCTACGTTACTTACGGCTACCATAATGCGTTATGATTTGGGTTTGAAGTATTATCTAATGGTGCAATCACGTAACATTTTCAATTTGGATAAATTCAACCAGTATACATACGTAAAGTCAAATCAAAAATTTTCATTCGTAGCACTATAATATACTTTTTCAAGGTCAATTTTAGATAAATAGAGTTTTTTAGAGTATATATTTTTTTACATCAAGAATTGTACGGACTGCCCAGAAAGGCATTCATTTTTATGATTCTGTTCAAGTTGGTTTTGTATTGTTTCAAGTACGTTTTATATCGTATTTTTTTCCATAATGTAAATGTCTTCCAATAATTTGGGTTGAACATTGCCATTGACGCATCTTGGCCTTAATGACCAAACTCTCCTCAACCATATTCGATCAAGAACATTTAAACGATCAAGCACCGATCCGATCAATGGAAAAATAAGGGTGTTAACAAATTACTTGTCATTACTTAAACTGGGGCTTCTACTCATGAAACTGAACAACTTTCCCAAAGGAACCCATAGTTAAGTTTTTTGATTTATTTACTAAACATATTATGTAAAGTCAAAGGTTATGTTATTATGGACTCAAAGGTCTGTTATAAATGAAAGACGTGCGTACAGTTCAACGGTTTTTAATGCACTGCTGCCAAAGTACCCACGTACACTTATTATTGCGCTTATACCCAACATCCCTCCACCTTTATTAACTAAATTTTCTTAAAAATACCTACTTATATTATCAACTTAAGGCAAGTTTCTCAACACCATATTAGATCCAACCACAATTCTGGGATTTGTCACTATCGGTGATGGTGACACGTTTCTGATAGGGCTGGGGCTCTTCCATTGACTCTGCTCAGGTGATCCTACCTCAGCTGTCGGTTCAGTTACTAATGCTGGGTCAGCCTCCGACCACTCTTCCTCCCCTTCTACTTCGCAATCCGGCTGCGGCTGCGGCTGCGCCTCCTGCTCCTCCACAGTGGCTGCCGACGCGGACTGCGGTGGTGGCGGCGTTCGTGTTGCCAAATATTTGTGAAATAAATAAAAATTTTATGTATTTTTTATAGTGAACTCGCAAAAAACTTCCCATACTAAGTGGGCAGATCAGGTGACCGACTTGTTAGAAAAGTACAAAAAAAATTCGCGAATTGACTATGGGTTCCTTGGGAAAAGTTGTTCAGATTCACTAGTAGAAGCTCCAGTTTAAGTAATGATCACTAATTTCTTAACACCTTAGGCGATTATCACATGGGAGGCGGTTTCTGACCGCGGCGGTATCCGCCGCGGTTGGAAAATGTACTAGAAATGTATGAAAATCGCGCTAGCCCGTGTGCAAGGCTAGCGTGGTTGGCGGGCAACCGCGTACCAGGCGGTAGCCGCCGCGGTTACATACATTCTAGTACATTTTCGGTAGCCGCCGCGGTTGGAAACCGCCTCAGTGTGCGATTCGCCTTATACATTGAAAATTGATTAAAAAAGTTAACAATCATCAAACCTAAAAGCCCCTCTACAATTGCGAACCGAACGTTCGTAAGAGAGCCACCAATAATGCTCCACTGAGTGCGAGATTCAAGCGCATGTATCCGTAGCTTTTACAAGCTATATAAAGTGAAGCCATAAATCAGTTTATTGGTGAATGGTCGCCCAGCATAAAGTCAGCGGAACTCCTTGTTTAGGATTTTGACAAACAAAAAAGGTACAGCTGCATAAAACATTGATATTATTTCAAAGTTGAGAAGTAGCCGAAACAAACTTGTGTCGGAAATTAAGGCTTCTTTAAAGAAAGTTTCAGAATAGGGTCGACATAATTTGGTCCAGTTTAACCCTACTAAGACACATGTTTGCGCGTTCACTGCCAAGAAAATGCCATTTGTCGTATCACCTCGTTTTGAGGACACTCCTCTTAATGCCTCAGCTAGTATTGGAATCCTTGGTGTCGATATATCGAGCAAAGTCCAGTTCCGTGGTCATCTAGCTAGAGGGTAAGGCTAAATTAGCCTCGAAGAAGCTTGGTGTGCTCAATATGAGGCATCGCCTGCAACTTTATGAGGCGCAGGTTCGGCCTTATATGGAATACTGTTCTCATCTCTGGGTAGGGGCACCCCAGTACCAGCTTCTCCCTCTGGACCGCATTCAACGGAGAGCAACTCGAATCGTCGGCTGCCAGGATAGTTCAGATCGGCTTGACTCCTTGACTTATTTCCGGATCAATACGACATTCAAACCTCCAAGAAAAGAGCGTACTCCCATATTAAAGGCAGGCAACGCACTTGTGACTCCTCTGGTGTTGCGGGTGTCTATGGGCGGCGGTAATCGCTTACGATCAGCTGATCCGTCTGCTCGTTAGCCACCTCTGCCATTAAAAAAAAGTAATAGCTTGGCCAGCGATTTTGTCTTCGTAAAACCTTAAAATGTAAATAATACGTTTGACTAATTTATTTCCGGTTACTTAAAATGTATTCTTAAACAGCTATGTAGTCGGCTTAGTATAATTATTATGTCTTTTTATTTTAAACAACATTCTTAGCCAATATGCTACCAAAACAACAAATATGCGGGATGAGTTACCAAGCGAGTATGTTATTATCAGCTAAGACTATCCGTAGAAGGGGGCCTAATCCGCTTATTTAATCATGTTTTTAACTGACTCATAAAAAGGAGTCGGCTTTATGTTTTTTTTTGTATGTTTGTTACGCGATTACTCCGCCAGTTATGAATTGATTTTGATGATTCTTTTTTTGTTTGATAGGTCATACTCCAGAGATGGTCCAATTTTATCAAAATTGATCCAGATGTTTTTTTGTAACAAAAAAAACAAAATAACACAGCAATATTGTAATTGTTATACCTACAATTCAAGTCGGTTGTGTTTAACGTGTTTAGCGTTGTTAATTCACTAGTTTACAATAAATCTGTTGCCGGAAAAATTGTAATTGTAATAAGTATATAATTAGAATTTTTTGATCAGCTCTATTTTTTGAGTTTTAGATTATTGAGATTTTGACAAATGTAGGAAAGCTCTTTCTGTTTACATCGATAGTTTTACGAACTATTTCATAACACGCAATTTTATATGTAATGGCAGCAGCACAGCTTTCTCACGAGCTACAAGTGGCGCTTGGACAAAATTTTGCTTACCAAGGTGTACAATTTTACTCAACTCAATGTTCTTATTTTGCTCTACCGTCCACATATTCTTTAAATATGTAGCAAAAATTATTTGGATTATTTAAACAACATCTTCTTTAAGTATTCTGATGCGAAAACTACAATATTATTCTTCACAAAGTGAAACACGAAAGTTATCTATCATTGGACAAATAAAATCAAGAAATCAAAAATAAAGTTATTTGACCTGCACTAAAATCAAAATCAAGAAATCAAAAATAAAGTTATTTGACCTGCATTAAAATTTCTGAGGGTAGATTTGAAAATAATAGTATTGTCTTAAGCAAAGAATATCAACCATAAAGTTCGCGGCAATAGACAAAAATTTAAATTTAGCAAACTAGTGTTATTTTTACTCAAAACTAAAATAGCCTGTGGTTTAAAACAATCATGACCATCTAAAAGAAGGGTTAACCCGATTAGAAATATTAATTTATTTGTCTAACAATAAGTGTAAACTGTAAGTGGGATAGTGTAGGCTAGTAAAAGAAAAAAAGTGTAAACAAATCTTAAATCTAAAAACACCATCAAAGTTATGTTACTTCACCCACGTAGTGAGTCATTCATTCCTCATCAGTAAACACTGTGAAAATGTTATCAGTCATTAGGTAAAAACTAAAAAACTAAAAAGAAAAATACTGTCAAAAATGACAGAATCTGACAAAAGATACTGTCAAAAATGACAGAATCTGACAAAAGATGATGATATTGTGCTGTTCCGATCTTTATGGTTGATTGGTGTGTATTGTCGACAGAGCAGTCCGATTTTTAAATTGCTTTTGTACCCTTGGTCATCAAACATGAATAGTTTTAATAAAAAGTTCCAGCAGATTTTGTTAACACCTTATCCAGGATACACTACGGACGAAGATGAATTTAGGAAATTTCATTTGATAAATCGGTTCCATAAATACTCGTACTACTCATACTCACTAGGAACTCTTTTTATATTTAGCATGTGAGATTCAAATCGGTAGAGTGGGGTAAATAGATTTTAGTAAACTGATATATTTCCGAAACGTCTTTGAAATTGAACCTATTTTTCATACTGAGCTTGTTGCATATACCAAATAAATTGGCAGTCCACAAGCAATATTGTGTTACTCCTTACGAAGTCACTACCACGCTATTTCTTTGCGGTTTCTTAGTCTGTTTTATAACGAGGATTACGTCATTTAGCGATTCACTGACTTATTTAACGAATATCTTTCACCGTGTCTTCACCCTTTGATGTATAATTTGAAAGCTTACTCAAGGTAAGCTGTAATATACATATGTAGTTTTAATGTTCTTAATTACATTATGCTATACGCATCAGGGGCGCCGGGTTTCAGAAAACCTCGTGGGTGCTGGGTGCCCACAGTGCCGGCCCTACAAAATGTTTAGGTGTTGCGAGGTTTAATGGTGGCGCCTCCTCCATATACAAAATCCATGCATTTTATTTATTTGCACGTAATTATGCTCTTCTACATTTAGACAAAAACGAGCATAGGTATTTATTTTTACTTTCAAGACACGAATTAAATATTGTCATAGCAAAAAATGGAACTTGAGATTGGGATAATGCAGTGCAAGGTTAAGAATATTTGATGCCCTAAGAAATCCACGTCTGTGGGCCCTTTATCCACTAGTAAAGTCTACTATTGACTGGGCGCAGAAGAAGGAGAAATGGCAGGATAAGTTTGAAAACAGGTGGCTCGAGTGAGAAATATGTTACGAAGTTCAGCTGCGTACCGAGATTTCAAAACAAAGGGGCGGGGTCTTTAAATGGAATATTTTAAGGTGTTAGTTTTCGGCTAACCGTGTACAGTTAAGGTATATGCTTATAATTATGTATAAAAGTTTTTTCAATTTATCTTACAAAGCTCCTCAAATTGATTGTTTTTAAACAACTCTTAGAGCGCGAGCGAAGCGAGCGCGAAAATTTAAGATTCAAGAAGTTAAGGAATCTTTAATCATCAGAATATGAGATATTTTTTTGGATACTCTTTATGGTGCCCTGAGACGTGATGCCCTAAGGGATTACTTAATATGCTTATAGACTCATCCAGCACTTGGATTATAATTGAGAAAAAATGTAAATAAATAGTCTGGGTTTTTATGAAAGGTACCTTGTATCGTTTTTTCCCGAATAATTAATATCCTAGTATAGTAGATACTATTTAGGTACTCCATATAATTTATAGCAGGTAACATAAAAAATTTCATTAAAATCGTTAAAACTATTTTTGTTAAAAAGAACATCGGTTTGTATGGGAGGTACCTCAATTTAATTCGGATTAACCAACTTAAAAGTAAAATAGATCGTAAAAAAAATGTTGTATTTTACAACGTTTCGTCCGAAACCATCAGAGCCATTTAAAAAAAAAAATCAGACCATTACAAGAAAAAAAAAACAAAAATAACGCTTCTTTACGTATGTTCCTCCAACATGGAAACATGGAAATTGGCGCTGATCAACATTGGAAAAAAGAAAATCTCTTAAAAATCGTCAAAACTGACTGATATAACCGACTAATATCCTAATAATGAGCTTTCGAAGATTACTTTTCATTTAATATTTTTTTGCAGTTTGATCCAAAAAATACTTTTCATAATTTTTGATGCACAAAGCTTATCAGTATTGTTTTTGAATTTCTTAAAATAATTCTAACATGATACCGAGTTATAAATTGCATTTTAGTCATAAGAATGTATTAAAATCAATTTATTTTTAGTTCGGAAGAAGAAATTACATATAACAGAGGAACCAGAACACACCCAGGTTATCCATACTTGACCAAGTTGGAAATTTTTTGTTTATGTTAATTCAATTAATAAGAATCTATGTTCAGGTGGTTTTTTATATGTTTTTAACCATACTAAATCTATTTTGCTATCGTAAATTCTACGCTGTTATTAAAAATATATTTCCAAAGTTTAGAAGCGCCATCTATTGAGACACTTATGAACGGTGTGACATACGTCATCTGAAAACTCCCTATTATGTAACTCAGGAGGCGGCAGGATTGATTATCGTGTACATACAAAATTGCGCGAGCGAAGGGAGCTCGAAAATGTTTTATTATGAAAACGAAGACCTCAGAGTAATTGCGTTTTTAAGAAGTTTTAAGTTAATGTTACGCCGTTCTTTGCGTAATTCCCAGTAATTTTATTTACTAGACAGTAGAACCGATTGTTAAGCTAAACGCGAGCGGAGCGAGCTCAATTTTTTAAATTACCTCAGATTAGTAGCAGAACCTTAAGAAATTTTAGGTCAGTTTTCGACCTCGTTTTGTTCAGAAATCACTGATCAGTCTTATGTCTATTCTCGTGGGTGCTCAGCACCCACTGTTTAAGTATCGTGGGTGCCCGAGCCCCCGAGCATTCGGCGCCCCTGATACGCATGCCTATTTACATACCACCTCTTGAATTAGATGAATAAACATATTTTAAAGCGCTGTTTGATTCAACCTTAGGCAGTGATCAATGAGACCTGTTAAATTGAAACATTTAGGCTGGGGTCGACTAATTACAATAGCTAATCTTAACTTCTCAGTATAAATTATGTTGCTTAGGCAAAACTAATCCCATAGATGAACT
Source organism: Coleophora deauratella (assembly GCA_958295455.1). Lineage (NCBI taxonomy): Eukaryota > Metazoa > Arthropoda > Insecta > Lepidoptera > Coleophoridae > Coleophora > Coleophora deauratella. Next base: position 12,281,636 of record OY282391.1, on the reverse strand, counting down.
TGACACTAATCCTTTAGGGAGCCGCCGCCGCCCTAGTAAATCGTAAACAGAATTAACGCGGTGAATCCTCATAACACGCCTATAAAAGTTACAGTAAAAGTGTTTTTACAATAATAAATTATTTTATATCGTCCAAAATAGATAATACATAATAACTAATATTTGACTATACCGAAGTATAATGGCTCCGAGAGCGCTGAAATCTGTATCTCTCTCGAGAGAAAAAATATTTCATTGGATGGTTTCTAAGAGACTCCTGATCTAGCAGTGGGAACGATATGGGTAGTTGAAAAGTTTGCGTTACACACAGGTTCAAAAGTAAACAGTAACAAAAATAGTATAAAATATCACACTAAAACGTGCCTCAAATCCTTTAGTAATATATTTTGTGGTTTTGCGACCCAACGCGCGTCAATTACAGTGTTTGCGACGCTTTTTTGTTAATTAAAAAAGCTGTTATGTTTTATGTTTTAAATAGTTGCCATGTTTACTATTTTACAATTAATTTCTAAACAAAGTAACAGTTTTTGTATAGCTTTTAAGACAGTGCAACATTTTCCACTCCAACATTATATTTAAACAGATTTTACTTTTTACCTTTGATGTATAGGGAATAAGTGTTCATATATAATAAAAAAATTTGGATATTCATAGTGGCCTCTAGAGAGATAAATTGGCAGTAAGATTCATAGATCGGTTAGTACATCCTGACGATCATGTGTATAATCTGCTTTATTGCGCTCGTCCAGCCTTGTTATATATTATATGTATTTTACATCGCAACTGAGCTGAGACTACTATGATAATTAATCAATATACTGTTTGGCCATTTCGTTACGTTAACAACCCATATTTTCTCCACTGCTGGGGCGCGGGTCTCTTCCCAAACCTAGGAAGGTTAGGCCTTACCCCACACACGGGAGCCAAGACCGAATCGGTGGAGATTGTGAGACGCCAAGCAGCCAACCTAAGTGTCAGAAGTTTTCAAGCCGTCTCTGAATGGCTTAATTACTGATATTTAATGAATTACTGATAGCAACCGGCACGAACTGCTTAACGTGCCAGCAAACCGCGTTGAACCACGACCGCTTTCAACTCATGAAATTACATGAGAAATTACTTGAATTCAACGCGATTTTTTACGAACATACTGACTTTGAATAAAACTAAATTGAAAATCTATAAAACTAAATAATTTAAACGATATTCGAATGCAAATTATTATTATACTCAAGCAGCCTTAGATATTTAACGCAATCAAAGAAAATTATAAGTACTTGTCTGTGTGTTCGTTCAGCATTGTTCAAAGTAAAATATGAACATTGCGGCTTAAACAATGAACCCCAAAATTAAATTGTCTCAATTTGATCTTTATTTACATGAAGGCAGGTCCAGCCTTTGAGGTAAAGGACTGCACTGCCCGAGGGCGTAATGAGCTTTACGGGATCATAAAGCTTATTTGCGGAGAGTTGCGTAGATACGCAAACGAGGTTATAGAGACTCTCCTTTTTAGTTTTTTCTATAATATTCTCTTTCAAGTAGCGGGTGATGATGGTAACAACGAAAAATCATACAACAGTGGAGGAAGACCAACTTGAGCCCTCGTTCCCTTAAGATTTATTGTGACGTACGGTGATATGTTACAAAATAGGTGTAAGTACCGTAAACTGGAGCTTCTACTTCTCTTATTCAAACACTTCTGTTTTAATAACTTTGCTGACATCGCAAAAAATATTTTACCTTTCATACAAATCAGCTGATTTGCCAATTTTGTACAGAAAGTACATATATGTATATTTTTGCGATCCTCCTTTTCCTCAAAGTTTTAAAAGTAAAATTAGCCCTAGTTACCCTACCTATTAATCTTATGCCTATTTGGTAATATCCGCCGTATTTTAACCGCCTCCGTGGTCTAGTGGCTAGTCTGCATGTCACACTTCAGGAGGTCGCGGGTTCGTATCCCAGCGGGGTCCAACTTTGTATGACTCGGTTTGGTTGGTGGTGGGGCATTTTCTGAGCCCGCCTGGCTAGCTACCACCACCTTATCTAAGTCTTGCAGCCAAACATCAATGTTATTCATTGATTTTTTCCGGCATGGAGATAAGCTCCATGTGTTGGGTAATCTTGGTAAGCCCGCTTCCACCTTCGTCATCACTTACCACCAGGTGATATGATGCCAAGAGTTTACCAATTGTGAATAAAAAAACCTTTATAAAAGTATCTAAGTGGCTAAAACCAAATACTTTAAAATCAGGAAAACAGTAAGTCAAACCCACGATCGCGTGTCTAGTACCTACTTACGAACTAACTGCGAAGATCGATTGATTCATCTATTGTTCGCTGTAAAATATCATATAAATAACAATAACTGTAAACTATTGCATAAATAATCATGAACGGTTGATTAAACGTAATTATGACCTATTTAATTTTATTTATTGTGATAGTTCAATAACACTGTATAATGTAATAAACTAAACAAATCAAGTACCTCTGTTTTCAAATGTAATAGATGATCCGTAAGATTCTGTAGTAAACTTTTAAATGACAATAAATTAATTGTTAACTCTTTAATATATTTTTAATTAACTACATGTTCCGCGGCTTCGCCCGCGAGTGGATTTTGAACGTTCGTATTTAGGCTAAATTTCAATTTAAGGTTTAATAATTTAGCCGTGACTATGGAAAGACACAGTTATTTTGCATTAGTAATATGAGTATGAAAATATATGAGTAGGATTCATAAGTATTGGAATTTCAAAACTGTTAGTAAATTGGTAAGATTAATAATTTAAGGACGCATGGTTATTTAATTACACAGGCCTGCGAAATTTAACTTTTTCCCCCCTTCCAATAATTATGATATTTTTTTAAATATCTAGATATGTTAAATTAAAATACAGCTTTAGTTTTTTTTCTACCACGTCAAGATTTTTTTTAATTGATGACATGCATATTTTATATATTTTTTTATCAATTTTCATGAAAAAACAAAGATTTAAAATTATTTTTTTATATAAAAAACCAACAGTGTTGATTAAAGATAATGTAAAAGAGACTAAGTAAATTAAAAAATACTTATGTTAACTTTTTCTACTTCCTTCAAAACTTCTGTTCAATCTTTTTTCTTATGCTTTCTATACGGCTCAACTTTCTTCAACATCCACCAGTAGTCTGTCATCATGTTTGCGTCCCATTTTTCTTGGTATCTGTTCTCCATAACCTTATTTATCTTAGGGAAATTTAGCTTATTCACGAACACAAGTTCAACACATTTTATACGGCACCTATTCCTTGTCTCGGTTTTTAGGGTTCCGTAGCCAAATGGCAAAAAACGGAACCCATATGGATTCCTCATGTCTGTCTGTCTGTCTGTCTGTCTGTCCATCCGTGTGTTACAGCCACTTTTTTCCGAAACTATAAGAACGTAGATGGTAGATGTATTCTGTGAACCGAATTAAGATTTTCACACAAAAATAGAAAAAAAAACAATAAATTATGGGGGTTCCCCATATTTAGAACTGAAACTCTTTTTTTTTTTATCAAACCCATACGTGTGGGGTATCTATGGATAGGTCTTCAAAAATGATATTGAGGTTTCTAATATAATTTTTTTCTAAACTGAATAGTTTGCGCGAGAGACACTTCCAAAGTGGTAAAATGTGTGTCCCCCCCCTGTAACCTGTAAAATAAGAGAATGATAAAACTAAAAAAAATATATGATGTACATTACCATGCAAACTTCCACCGGAAATTGGTTTGAACGAGATCTAGTAAGTACTTTTTTTTAATACATCATAATCGTAAACCGCAATTTACCTTTCATTCAAGTTACAACGAACTACTAGAACTTTTATATTATGTTACTTGCTGCTACGGAACCCTTCATGGGCGAGTCCGACTCGCACTTGGCCGTTTTTTTTTTTATTCTGATGTTAGACTAGTTTTCATACAGTTCTTCGATAGATATAGAAATATTTGGAAGTTGTGAGTGATTTTTTTGTTTTTTGTTTCCTTATTACATAACTTCCATATATGTAACAGAAGTTTTCTGAAGAATTTACACATTTTCGAGAAGCCATTTTTATAAGTCTCTTATTTATTACCACACAAAAATCAAAAAACCATCGTACCATAATCGATACACGTAAATCGCAATATTATTTCAATCACGCCAAACAATGACCTATGAGGGTAGATGAATATTTAAAAGTCATCAGTACTACTAGCATAACAGTGCTGTTATCAAATAAATTGGAAGTTAACGCGAGTAATACCCGTTATTACTAAGAAAAATTAAAATTTAATTTTACGTGATGGAATTTTTTTTATAATTTTTTTCGTAGCTTAGTACCTAATAGCTACCCAAATTACTAACTAGCTTTTTTGGGGGAAACCATCGCAGACCTGTGTTATTATTAAAAATATAAAAAAACTGCATGTAATTAGATCGCGAGAAACAGAAAATTTTGAAATGGATGTATATTATATTAAATTATTAATCATCGGAAATTCCTAAATAGAGTAGATGACTACTAGTCATTTGATTAACTTTTAATTATGTTTCAAAAGCTACATTTTGTTCTGAAAATGTTTAAATACCTACGTAGACGTGACGTCATAGGTATTTACTTATTTTGTAATTTTTAATAATTAAAAATTAAAGATGAGATAGAAAACAAAACAAATATGTTTTTTTTATTTTACTAGGAGAGCAATTTAGAGAATTCAGCTTACACATATAGGTAACTAATTTTTGCTGCAGATATCTAGCCTATTCTGGATTTGCCAACCAAATCTGAATTGATACAAATCTTTAAAAATCATAAACAATTCTACTTAAAAAATAAAACTTATGGGTAAACCAGCGTAACTTTAATTTTGAAGTATACCCGCGGAGAAGACAAGGTGGTACTTCTATTTAGACGCGTGTGTGAAGGTTGTGTCGACATTATTTTTAATTGGATTTCAGTTAACACATTGTCAAAGGCATATTAGCTCCATTCAGGCATTTTTTTTTATGTAATAGGTGGCAAACGAGCAGACGGATCACCTGATGGTAAGCGATTACCGCCGCCCATAGACACCCGCAACACCAGACAAAACAATTTTAAGAAATTTAGTCAAATTACCTACGATCGCGTGTCTAGTACCTAACTACTAACTATTATAATAAATTAAAACCTATTAAATTGCGGAGGGTTTGGGGTTGAAATGTTGCCAACTTAAGTTAATGGTTTTAAAACTGCTTACCAAATGAGTAATAGCAGACTTCGAAGAGCTGCGGTGCGATGGCGGTGAGGAGGCCGAAGAGGGCTTGCGGAAGCTCCGTGGCCAGGAAAAGCCCCAGCAGAGCCACCAGCATCCTTGTGGTGCGGTCGGTGCGGCTGCCGCCCCCGCCGCCGCCGCGCTTCCCGCCCTCCTCATTAAGACGAGCCTTCTCTCCCTACGCAAGAGGTGGTAAAATTATTTGACACCAAAAATGACACACTGAAAAACACATTACCTCTAGACGTGGTTGATACCCCCTGCTAAAGAGTTAGTAGACTGGACAAATGGTGCAAAGACAATCTAATTTAATGTATCCTCAATCAAAGTGAACTTGAATGGACTATCATATAACACCAACACAGATATAGGCATAATATCAGCTATTATATTAGCTGCTCGCCTATTACTAAATAATATTATAAAAATTATACTCGATATTTTTACAGTATACCAGATTGTTTAATAGATATAAAATGTAGGCCAGTACAACATGGACCCAGTTTGGGCACAACAGTATTGAGAGAAGAAAGCATCAATTTAACTATCAGTTAAATGAACACTAAAAAATAACCAAAAAATACCTGCACAAAAATCTGTTTATAATTCATTCCTATTTGCATATACATCCATACGACGTTCCTATTTGCGCACCGCAAGCGCCATTAGACACATAAGCTTAATTTTTTTTTCGATATCAAGGAAATTACTGATATTCCTTTCAGTTTTAATACAGAACTACTATGTTGCAGTCACTGTTGAGAGAAAAGAGGGAGACATTATTATCACACTTTTATTAGCTTATTTGATAGTTTATTTGGAATCTATTAGTACTATGAAACCGATCCCCATCAAAAACTCCAGTTCTATTTGCCATGACATCTTTGTTACTCCTTCGTCGCTTAAAATACTAGTTCTCAATATTCAGTTTAAATTATTTAATAAACTATGTTAAGCTAAAATAATTAGGAAACAAAATACATACTTTAGACAAGACAGATTTAATTGAATACAATTAAAAAATAGATTTATCTTTTAATGAAAAATATCATTTACAGGAATTTAAAAAAGTGAGTTTGAAATTTTAAGGGGTTACACAAAAATTCCAAACGCACTTTTTAACACCCTCTATATCTATTGATATATCATATCAATTTAGATATCTTTCAATTCCATTGCAAAATTTCTCGGAAACACGGGACTTTAATACTTTTAATTTTAATTGAACGGATTTTTGCTTTCGAGGGACGAAGGCTCGACGAAGGAGTAAAAAGTTTGTCAAGGCAACCGTACTTGAGATTTTGATGGGGATCGATTGTCTTGCACGTTCCAGCCATTTTTTTTTTGTAAACGCAAATTTTAAGGGTTACCGCTTAAAAAAATGACTGTTAAGAGTCGAGATTTACTGGTCTCTTAAATACTACCCAAATTATACAGTTCTTTTTTTGTTTCGTATGTTTGTATATTCTTGATGTATTTTTGTAATTGCATACCTATATTTTTAGACATATAATTTTGAAGAAGGTTAAAAACTATTAATATTTCTTCATATATGGGTGAAAACCCCCATACAAAGCTGTACGTAAAATCAACTGCTTGCATCCTAATTAATCCGATTTAATCCTATACTATTAAACGAGTTAAGTGTCCCGACGATTTCGGAAACGGCTTGAAACCTTTTGACGAAAATCTAGGATTAGGGGTTAAAAATCACCAGAAATCGGTCTATGAGGGAATTATCTTCGAAAAAAATCATTTAAGGGAGATATGAACGAAATTACATAAAAAGAGAACGCATATGATACTTATTTTTAACCACCGTTTAATAAGTACTTTGCTGGACTAGTGGTTTTGGTGCGAGCCATTTAGGTTTTGCTGCTTTTAGGTCCGGATTCGAATCCCGCCCATGAGACTTTATATTTTTTTATTTTTCTTTTTTATTTTGTGTGAACTTATGTAAATATTATGTAAATAAATAAAAAGACTTAAGAGTAATAAAAAAATATTTTAACCTCTTTGTATTTTAGAGATAAATAGCGCCATCTTTCGCCATTTAGGTGAATTACATAACTGATGATTGTGCCGCCCTGCCCCGTGTTTGACAAAAGGGAAACTTCCACGGCTTTCTCTACACACAACTAGAACAACATTCTAATATTACGTATCATTGAATATTTTTCTGTATTTTTTATCGAAAAAAAGGATAATTTGCATATGTATTTTTTTTCAACAGAATCAAATTATAAAATAATATTATGGATATTTTCAGAACAAATATTGCTTGTCCTTTCGTCCCTTAGAACAGCGGTTCCCAAAAGGTGTTCCGCGGAACCCTAGGGTTCCGTGGGAGGGTCACAGGGGTTCCGAGAGTTAGGCCTTATTGTCATAGCTACATAGGAAACACGCTGCCTTTTATCGATCAGTTCGATACATTTCGGTACCGATCTCTGCAACAAATACTAGATTCTGACTCTTTCGCGCATACGGTAGAAACATAGCGCGCATGTAATTCCAAACTTGAATGAGTTTTGGGCGGGACTTAAAGATAAATATTCCCGTTTGGCGAGGTAGAGTTTCGCCAAAAAATGGTGGATCAATTAGGGTTCCACAGCAAGAAAAAAATGGGAACCGCTGCCTTAGAAGGCCACTACCGACTAAACAACACCCTGCAAAATGTTTCATAGAAAATATATCTTATATGTACTATTAAACAAGTTATCTTACAATTAGTTTATAAAAACTCCGATTGAACGAGCGACGCTCGGTCTCCCAGCTAGTGTTATTATTACAAAAGTTTTCCGAAATAGGCTTGTTTATTTATAGCATTGTTTTGAAATCAGAGACTTCTAATCGTGATTCTAGTCGTCGCTACGAACAAAAAGAAGACGTAATTAAGAACTTTATAAGTCTCTTATATCAAACTAGATGGTGTCCGCGACTTCGCACACGTGTATCTCGTGATTTTTACAAAGTTCATAAGTTCTGCAGCCTAATTATTCTTTTATTCTTTAGTGTTTTGGCATTTATTCGAGAACCCTCGATTTTTCCGGAATAAAAAGTATTCATTGCAATCCGTTCAGCCATTTTTGCGTGATTGAATAACAAACAGCCAAGCTTTCACATTTATTAGTAGTATAGATCCTGATATAACTAAAAGGTAGGTAATCTTAATTAAAGAAAGTTTCTTTTTTCGAATAAGCCCTATTACATCTGGGAATGGGGATACTAATTCACGAAGAAATCTCCCAATTTAACTCAGGTAAAACGTTAACAAAATGCGGCTTGGCTTACATAAATTTCCATGACAAAATGTTTTCAGTAGGCAGAGGGGCACACAACGACTCGAAGTGAAGAGTTTAGAATGAGGCATTTTGGATACAATATTGAGAGCTTTAAGAGAATTAAGGCTTAGCAAGACTGAGGAGTCTAACCGCATCCTAAATGTTGATGACAGTGGAACATAAAGGGAACATGCATAATTTATGCATTGACACGTTAACCACGTGGCGTGACGATCGAAATCACGTAGCAATTTGCAAGTTATCATATCAAAGATGCGACTTTGACAAGTTCCCCATGTTTGACGTGGACAACTTCTTAACGTGAAGATTACAATATATTTAAATATATTATAATACTTCGCATAATCATACAGTCATGTACCATATTAAAGGATAAGGCTAAAATATTTAAAATAAATTGTGTTCGTAGTCTTTCGTAGTCGTTCGCAGCCTTTGTAGTAGACCTTAGAAAAAAAATCCTTTTTGTACGTAATTTGGAGACGAACGCAAATCTAACTCAGCACGCAATGTCTTGTCAGATTTTATTTTGGATCGTATCTAGGTGAATTTTTTAAGTTGCGTGCAGAGTTGAGTTGTTTGTTTTATAAAATATAATATCCGCAAACTTAATATTTGGATAAAAAAGTGCTAAAACTAGGAAGTAAAATTTCTCGAGGGTGTAAACACATTAATCTAAGTTATATTGAAAGAGTAAACCACCTACTAAAATTTTAAGTTTTTTTGTTTTGCTTTGTACATATAAGGTTTTGGAAGCGGTTGGGGCTCAGTGCAGCTTGAATAGTCGCCACGATCACGAGGATAAAATGTGCTGTCGTTGATTTGACGTTCATTTAACGCTTCGGTTAACCACCATCCCACGCATGTATGCGCTACTTTATATGTATCTTCAAATGGATTAAGTATTGCTTTTTAATTTCAAGCGACTGGGGATTTAGCGATCGATAGCGGGCGACGATTTTGATGGGGATCGTTTGTCTTGAAATTATAGTCCTAAAAACTACAAAATAAATAATGTCTTTGAGTTCATCGAACTACTGCATGGATTTGGTTGAAAGTTTTGAAAAACATCTTCAATTTTCTTCAGTATATGATGTGTTTTTTTAACCAAATAAATATATATAAATATTTTCTGATAATATTTATACTTACCTATGATCTCAATTCACTCTGATTTCAATGTAATATCTCCAACTTGAAGCAAACTACACAGTTAAAACGAAATAAACAAAGAGTTTTTACCTCATTTGTTGTAATTACAGATTTCTTCAACAGTTTCTGTCTTCTTCTATCACTCGACTTCATTTTCAGTATTAACAGCACACTTAATATAGAAAGCACTACACATGGAATAAGTTTGATAAACACGCTGTATATCCAAAATATTGCTGTCAGCAAACTTTCGTTGTCTGTCATTGAGAGAACGTACATGGTTTCACTGTTTGCTGTGGCGTTCACAGAGCTGGTATCGTTCACAGTACCATTCACGATTTCATTGTTCTTAACAAATTCTTGAATATTCATAGCGAGGTAAATAGGAAGACAGAGTATTGGACACACCGCATACGCCACGGCTATAGCTGTATTTGTGTTCCTTTTACTGCAAAAGGTAACGTTTTTCTGCGGAAACTTTATTGCTATAAATCGCCAAACTGCGAGAGTGATCGTCAACCAAATGGAGATCGTATGGAAAGTTTGGCTGAATATCGAATGAAAGTAGACGAATACGGCCCACCCGTACGAATTCTTGTTCCAGTCCGACCCTATCTGGACGTAAGTGTGTAAGGCGAAAGGGATGTAATCGAGCATGACTAGAAGGTCGGCGACTGCCAGACCGGTGAGGATTGAGTTAGTGGAAGAAGCCATCTCCTTGCGACTGAGCACGGCGATGTTGACGGAATTGGCGGCAGAGCCGAGCAGGCAAATAAGCAGCGCGATGTAGCCGTGCACCTGCACGTAAATGCGCTGGAAGTCTTTCCCGCCCGGCTCGCAGTACGCCGCCGCCACCGGGCCGGCTGCGCCCGCGTCGCCCGCGGGTGCCGACATGCTCGCTGAGCCACACGGTTCACCTCAATTCATCTCTTCGTAGTGGCGAAGTTCATGCGGCATCATAGACTCTGCAAAGATTTAAAACACATTTTCAATAAATGACTCATTATTAAAAAAAAAAAATGTAAAGGAGAAGGCATATTTTGATCTATTTTAGATTTTTTATAATTATAACATTTCATTCCCTGGTTTCCGAGGCTCTGGAAATCTTACTTTGGGAGAGTGTGAATTTATCTCTAAATACTTATGATACGTAATTTAACTAAGTAACTCTGAAAAAATCCTAAAAAAATCTAAGAAATAAAAATGTTGACACGAGAATATTGTCACGAAACACCACCTGGGAACCTATCCTACGTACGAAAGCGCAACATTTTTTTACATCCCCTTATAAGGGGCCATCTTGGGATTACAATCTAAGGTTTTTCTTTATATGTTTTTCATTACTTCTATTTACATTGTTCATTACATCGACCATTTATTACGTGACAAGTTATTCTCCTTCTTTTATCCCTGTTTTATCGGGAAAAGGAGATACAAAGAACGTATGTAAATAAGGCACGAATACGAATATGCATATTTTTTTTTTATTTTTCCTCTTTTTAGGATTCCGTAGTCAACAAGGAACCCTTATAATTTCGCCATGTCCGTGTGTCTGTCTGTTTGTCTGTCTGTCCGCGGTTTAGCTCAGAGACTATTAGTACTACAGAGCTGTAATTTGGCAAGGATATACTAATTAATCACGCCGATAAAGTGGTAAAATAAAATTTTGAAAAACTTTTTTTTTTTTTTCAGGGTAAGTGCCATCCCTACACGTGAAGTGGGGATGATTTTTAATTTTTTCGACTACCCCATGGTGTGGGGTGTCGTTGGATAGGTCTTTTAAAAATATTGTAGGTTTGCGAAAACCATTTTTCGATTCAGGGATCCGTTTTCGAAATATTAAGCTTTAAAGTCCAAGTTTTTGTTAAAATCATGTGCCCTCCCCCCGCCATCGCCAGCTAAACGGTTATTTCTAGAAATATAAAAAAATCCGAACAGTAGTATATATAGGGTGTTAAAAAAGTGCGTTTGAAATTTTAAGGGGTTACTCAGAATCAAGTATAGAATCCAGGAAAAATATTTAAAAAATCCGTTCTTCATTTTTTCAGTTTTTCATACAAATTCATGATTCACTATTTAGATTTAGTATGAGAATCTGAAAAAAAAAGTTTGAAGAGCGGATTTTTTCTATATTTTTCCTGGGTTCTATACTTAATTCTGAGTAACCCCTTAAAATTTCAAACGCACTTTTTTTAACACCCTGTATAACGAAGTTAAAAGGAAAACTATCACAGCTAAGTAGGCTTTTCAAGTTAATTCGAAGTACTACGGAACCCTATACTGCGCGTGGCCTGACACGCACTTGACCGCTTTTTTTACTGTGTAATAATGATGAATGACGGTGCACGGATAAATTCTCATGGATTTTTGTTGCACTGGCATTGTATAAATTCTTATTTTAAGATCTCACTGTTATTATTTAATAAATAAAAAATAGAAATAAAATCACAAATTCTTAACGTTTCAAGAGTCGGGAGTGTCATACTTTGAAAAAAAAAAGAAATAAATGTACGCAGCAATAAGCACCAATAAAAGTTACCCGTCATGAAATGTTACTCCTTTTCATATGTAGGTATGACGTTTTCAGATTCCAAGCCAAGCCAAGGAGATATACGTATATGACAACTAAAACCTTCAACTAATTCTTATTTCCGAATTTTACTTTTCCGAAAACTTTTAACCATTTATTAATACGAAAATCCTGTTCATTTTTTTGTTTCTCCCCAGTTTATGTCGTCTTTTTTACTATTCAATGGCGTTTCTTATTTTCGCTAATCTTGTCACCGGTGTGATGCAACTCCGATATTTGATTTTTCCATAGGTACACTAAACCGAAGGTTGATTTTTCCGCTATTTTAACCACTACAATTTAACGAGTCCGAGGAAGAAAGACCTATATTTTAAAATAAGTTGGCCAATTACCTATCCGATTCGTAGATCTCTGGAATTTTTTTTGTGCGTTCGAGTAGGTCCCTGGATGGTTAAGATTCACAGACGGGCCGCCAACCGTCTGTCGAGTCCGCTATTTATGTATAAAATACCTACTAATTACTAAATATAAGTTTAACTTTGTAGTCTTGATAAATCATTTTTCAGCACAACATTTCTGGTTACTCTAGCCACGCAACTTCGTGTCATATGAATTTTTTATTTAACATAGTGTCTATCTAGTGTAAGTTTTAAAATTAAAAATTAAGTACATATTATATTACTTTTTTACACAGTTATGATGTATAAAGTGACCAAAATATTCCAGAAATCTCGAAAATCTGCCCAATCACTATGATCAATTTGTATACTGTTTATATTTCCCTGTTTTATTCTGTGCAGTAAAGTGTTTTCGTTAATTCATAAAAAAAATTACGTACATTAGTATGAGGAGAGGTGACGTAATATAACAATTTATCGCGCAACAGAAATACGATTTCAAGAAATATTACATTATACAGGAAGTACTCCTTTCTGCCTCACAGTATAGACTGTAGTCAATCAACATTAATGGAGTAATAACTTTGACAACCCTTTTATACCTTCGCTAACAACAATTTAGAAAGTTTACCTAAGTCAAATGCTTACTCCTAAATAAGTATGAAATATCAGAGGAAACTTAACCCTTGGGACAATGGATATCTTTGGAGATCAATTATGATCACAAAGTTTTACAGCACAAAGTTTCCCTAGTACCTATTTTGAAGGTAGGACAAACTAGTTTTGAAGTGTAGTTGTAAACTGAAACTTAGAGGTTGTCACGTTTTTGTGTACGTATTACAAACTTACGTACGCCTGTGCGTAAGTTTGTGCGAGTGCTATAAAGATGCCAACAACTCAAGGGTTAGGTACGTATCCTGTTGAGGACGTAAACCCTTTTTTTATCATGATTGATATAGGTACATGGTATCATACCAAGTACCTATATCAATAAAATCTGTCACATGATTTTTAGTATTGAAGCGTTTGACCAGAACCCTTTACTTTCCGGGATAAAAAGTATTCAAGACATTACTCCGGGTTAAATTGTGTAATAGTGAAACCTTTTATTCAAATCAGTCTTTTATTCATTATTGTGTGTGATGCCAGAAATCAAAGAGTTTTTTTCTTAATTTTTTGTTCTCTGTATCAATGGGCATGTCCCCGTTATAACTAAAATAAAATATTACAGGTACAAACCCATTGCAATTATTCATTACATTTTATGCATATAAAGATATATAGATATACTCGTAGAAATTACTCATTATCATCAGACAAAAGATGAGCATTGCTGAACCAAGGCCTACCAGGCCGGATTTCCACGACAACCGGGCCTGCGCCCAGTGGCTTACCGAAACCTTCACCAGGTCATTGGTCAACCAATACAAGCACCGAGAAGGTACTAGATAGAGAATACAATAAATATGTAATATAAATATTTAAACAATAAAAAGCAACTAGGCCTTCACTGCGCAGCCTTTTTAGGGTTCCGTAGCCAAATGGCAAAAAACGGAACCCATATGGATTCGTCATGTCTGTCTGTCTGTCTGTCTGTCCGTCCGTATGTCACAGCCACTTTTTTCCGAAACTATAAGAACTGTACTGTTACTTGGTAAGTAGATGTATTCTGTAAACCGCATTAAGATTTTCACACAAAAATAGAAAAAAAACAATAAATTTTGGGGGTTCCCCATACTTAGAAATGAAACTCAAAAAATTTTTTTTCATCAAACCCATACGTGTGGGGTATCTATGGATAGGTCTTCAAAAATGATATTGAGGTTTCTAATATCATTTTTTTCTAAACTTTATAGTTTGCGCGAGAGACACTTCCAAAGTGGTAAAATGTGTGTTCAGGGGGAACATTCGCATAACTTCTAAAATAAGAGAATGATAAATCTAAAAAAAATATATGATGTACATTATCATGCAAACTTTCACCGAAAATTGGTTTGAACGAGATCTAGTAAGTAGTTTTTTTAATACGTCATAAATCGTAAATCGCAATTTACCTACAACGAACTACAAGAACGTTTATATTATGTTACTTGCTGCTACGGAACCCTTCATGGGCGAGTCCGACTCGCACTTGGCCGCTTTTTTCTCTTATCTCGGGTACCCGATGTGGTAAATAATAGAAGTTCTACTAACAATGTGAACATAAATAATTCATCCTATTTAAACAAGCCTATATGTTTCGGGAGTTGAAGGTAAACAAACGCAGAACTGTAAAGTTTTTTAACATTCGTTCATTCGTAATCGTAATTGTGTTGTGGTTAAAAAAGCTGAATTTTTGCCTCCAATACAAGAAATAATCCATAAAAGTACATTCATTAACGTATTACTTTACTCATGTTCTATGGGTATGCTTTATGCTTTATAACTGTAACGTCATTAGTACCCATAGGTACTTTACATAGAACATGGCATAAAATAGTGACAAAAACTTATTTTAATCTCTCGGGAACCATAACTTTTTCTGGTAAAAAGTATCCTATGTCACGTCCCATCCTGTCAACCATTTTATGTGAAAAAAAAAAACACGTCAAACTGTGCATTTCATCTAACAAAATAAACATACAAATATTAAAAGAAACAAAGAACCAAACTCGCGTTTACTTATATTGTTTTATAACTGACTGATATATCCAGCAGTTTAAACGCGGTGCTTGTATCCGAAATCAACGCAAGAGATGTCGCAGATACCACACCATTCTTCACTAAACACCCTACACAAACGTCGTTGTTTCATTATTCCTCTACCTGTACGAACCGAACCGTCGATCGTCGTGGTCGAAGGCGTGAGGCTGCAGTGTGGTTGGGCTGGAGTGACACAAACATGTCACGGACACAGAAGCGTACCCGACTACCCGGACAGGCTGCAGTTGAAACGACACAAAAGCGGAACACATTTCAAGCAGCAAAGAAGGTTTCGGTATTCCTTCGCTTTGTAAATATTATAAAGATTTTAGTGCCATTGGGACGTGCTTTCCTGGCCGGCCATTTGACAATGGTAGGAAATCCTAAATGATTATCAACAAACCATAGTTGCAACGATATAATATAAAATCGGAAATGACCATAATTATACTCTTCCTATCAACTAAAATACCATAAATTAAAGCGTCCTAAAACCTGTAATTTTTCTAATTCACAAATATTTATTTTCGAGTTTTATTTTGCCAGTATTTCTGTCAAAGTTACCTAAACATCGACTGATTAGATCTGTTGATTATATTTTTGTTTTTAGTGAGTGAAATAAACTCATGCATTACTAGAGTAAACAGTAATACACACAAATAGCACAATAATGTAAGAAACACGAATTAATCTTAATTAACGATTTTTGATTCATGAAAAAATTAAATTCAGATAATCGTACACCACTAATTCTTCCAGTCCGTGACTAATCATTTTTCCAGTACATTCTCAATCCCAGGCTACACTTTCTTTAACTTTACCAGTTCTTGACACTGAATTCTATGACTCTTCCTTGAATTATAGTAATTAATCTATCCATGACCCAAAAAATTAATGTAACTAAATTTAATCATTTATTAATCTATGACTACAGTCTACATTCTTATTCCATCACTGTGATATACCAGTATTGGCTCTATTTATATTGTTCTACCAATTTGCGACCACTAAGTAATATATGAATATTCTGCGTTATAATTTATAGTATACAAAATTCTGTGTAATATAATATGCCATCAAAATATTAGATTCATCTGAATTTGTTTAGTGTCTATATTAAAATAGATATTTAAGGCCTATTCACGTTCGATTATACGATACGTCATCGATCAAGTGAACATCGATAAATAAATCGATATTTTCTTGGGAACAACTTTTACCTCATTATTATTTTATCTAACACATGGAATATAAAAACATCATAATTTTTTATCATCAAGTAGTTCGATCGAGTTGTTTGTTTGATTACAGATTTTTATTTACAGATTGATTATCGCTGTTTTAACACTATCACCATTGGTATAGGTAAGTACTTTATTTAGAAAGTGATTGTTATTTTCAAAATCTCAGAAGTAGTTGACAAAATGTTAAATGTGTCAATATTTTGGTAGGTGTCGAACTATATTATTCTAGCGTTACTATTACTAAGAGGAAGCTAAAATGATCACAACTAAATCAAATACTTTGTCCAATAAAATTGTGGCAGCTGTTGTCTGCAACTGAAGTTTGTTCTGAGATCAGTCTCGAACTCAGAACACAATAGATATCTCGTCTCATTTGAATTTCCCGAAAGGAATAGACAATATATACTGGAAGCATGTTATCCTAACACGCTTTGCACTATTAAACTCTTATTGTTGAAGTTTACCATGAAATAAAGTTTTTTTTTTAGTTTTCTGTGTTCTTTTGATGTGTTATAACTATTTTATTTTTATCGCAATGATGAGTTTCCTAAAAAATACTAGTTCTTTATAGTTTAGTAGATGGCGTTGGGGAACAAAAATTTTTATATGATCTCTTTCTTATATAGACATAAACAGACGTCAAACCAATAGATTTATGAATATCTTAAAATAGTAAAATACGACTACATATGAATTTGTAATAAAATATTAAAACGTTTACTTTCTCAGTTTTTGTTTATTTTGTTTCGTATAACTGCTGAATATCCTATCTTATTCAGCTGTATTATTTTCCCAATATGAAGTATTATTTTCCCAATATGACTGGTCGATCTATGGATGGACCAGTGCAGCTTCAAGAAAACATGTAATTAAGAGTTTACAAGGGCCTCCATCTGGTCCACTAGCGCCGCCATTAGTGTTTTCTTAGTTGCTGTTTTCACAGACTGATATTAAAAAAAGTGGTGGACAGAAACATTAATGTACCCCTGAGCAATTTTTAGGAAGATCATTTTTTTTTTTGGGATTGTCGTGTTAGTTACAGATAGCAAAAGTGCCAAAAGTGGCCGTTTTTAGCACTTTTGCTATCTGTGTAGTGTGAATCTACTCATGTGGGCTATTGGGAGCTATCCTAACACTGGTTATCCTAACACATGGCATCTATGTATAACTAACACGAATATCCTGGAAAATATGTAATACTTCCTAAAAATTGCTCAGGGGTACATTAGTGTTTCTGTCCACCACAGTTTTAAAATTCTGTCTGAGAAAATAACAATTAAGAAAACATTGGTGGCGGTGCTAGTTATCTCAGTATACCCCTCCTGAAATAATTTTCATTGTGATTACCCTCTTAAATAGGTAATTTCAAGTTTCAGGGTCAAATGTTTAGAAAATGGCAGGGGATAACTCTTTAATGAGTTGCGTGGTCTATCTGTTTAATAGTACAGTACACTTAGTATACCTAAGTACAAATCATTACTTAATTTATAAAACATCCACCAAAGTCATACACTCAAAATAAGAAGTTACATCCTCTTTAGAATGTATGACACCCCTAAAAAACTGAAATATTTTTTCTTAATTTATTAAAATTGAGATATATTTCAAACTGTGTTTTAATTATATTTAGGAGATTCGATACTAAAATGCAAAATTCATGAGACTGTGATTAATGTGTGACAAAGAGACGAATAGAACGATCGTATTACTAAGAGTTCTTCCTAGGGTTTATGAAACTCGAAAAAATGTGACGCATATGGTTAATTTTCCACGAAAAAGGTTTTAAGTTGAACGACCTGTTCATGAAAAGACACCTAACGTTTAAAGTAAAAATGTTTGCTCTAAATAATTCTACGCAATATTCTACGAAACTAACTATTTTAATAATGAAATCAAAAGTGCCCTTCTAAGACCCGGCCTCACAACTGTCGCACATATTTTAACCTAATTATGTCAGATGTATATAACAAACAACGGAACAGGTGTCGCGCTTTGTAATATTATATTTGGTAAACGTACCTATCAATTACGAAATTGATTATTATCTATGTATATACAGGTTGTTTAAAAATTGCGTTTGAAATTTTAAGTGATTACTCAGATTCAAGTATAGAATACCTACAGGAAAAATATACAAAAGATTCCATCCTTTTTTATCAGTTTCCCTACACATTCTAAAATCACTATTCAGATTTCGTATAGGAAAACTTAAAAAAAATGTATATCAGATTTATTCAATATTTTTCCTGTATTCTATGCTTAATTCTGGAGCAACCCCTTAAAATTTCAAATGCACTTTTTTAACATTCTGTACAGTTACTATGAGCGGAGCGGGTTCGTGCGCACAACCTCAACTCTGCATGGATGTTCCGGTAACCACTTTGTTGATTGGGATTAAAAGCTACCTAACGTCCGCTTTATGCCAGAGATAATTTATATGCGAGAATTTCACGGCGATTGGCTAAACTGCTAAGGTGTGAAAATGGAACAAACCAAACTTTATTGATATGTCTGTTAGGATTAAATAAGATTATAATACTTCTATTATTATTTTGTGCCTGTATAATATATCAAAATATTCATGATGCCAGTTTTTTCAAAAGTTTGTTCATTTGTAAACTCTTTATTGTACGACAAGCCAGACCTTCAACCAGGTTCTATATTTAGTTCATTCAACTCGATCAGCTTGTGAGCCAAGTTTGTAAGAAGAGTTAAAAAAGTTTATTTGAGCTCAGATAAGTTGTAGAGCAAACGTTATTTAGTTTCAAGAAGAAGCACCAGTTAACAGGTACTCGTATGCAGGTATGCACAAATCATCCTGTGTATTTGACTAAACAGGATTATAACTTGCTTATCTAAAATAACTAAATCTTTTAAAACTAGTGATCAGTACTTACTGACTATCTCAAATAATTTATAACATAGCCCCGTGCCCGCGACACCCCACGGGAACAACTTGAGTAATCAGGATAAAAGGTAACCTATATCCTTCCATGTCACAGGCTAAGTGTATGCCTTTCGTCAAGTGTATTGGCGGTGAGGAACAAACAAATACGTCTTCACATTTTTAATATAAGTTAGGATCGTTATAAATTGAATTTCGTAAACTAAAATAAAGTATAATAAATTCGCAAAAGATTCTTCGCAACACCCTAACTTATCTAACTTTGGGCAAATGCCACGTCACTGCCATAATTTTATCTAGATCGTATGTCATTTACCAGCTTTTCATGTCTCGCTCATTCTGCAGTTCGCCTTGACTCCCAAAACCCTCGACGAATTCGCGACTCGCCACATTTCACAATATTCCGAGCCTAGCCTTAAAGGCATCTTTCACGGATATTAAACAACAAGCATATTTAATATGTCAAAGAAATTGTTTCGTCATATTTTTTTTTTAACAGACTTCAAAAAAGGGAGGAGGTTCTCAATTCGTCGGAATCTTTTTTTTTTTTATGTATGTTCACCGATTACTCGAAGACGCCTAAACCGATTTGGAAAATTCTTTTTTTGTTTAAAAGGGTATATATACTTCACAGATGGTTCCATATAAATTTTATCGAAATCGATTCAGCGGTTTTTGAGAAAATCAACAAAAACATAGCAAAATTGGAGTTGTTGCGATTGAAGTCGGTTGTTTTTAACGTATTCAGCGTGGTCAATTATGAATATTCTATAATGTTAACATTATTCATTGGTTATATACCTATAGCAGTCGTTTCTATGTATCTCACACATATAAACTTTCTAACAACGTAGTATTAATTATATGTATAATAAAATATAACTACTACGCAATTATTTCTCCTCTTCCCTATAACCTTCTATATTAATATATGTAAATTTTGAAGCACTGCATCCAAGTATAAGTTCCTTTGTTCTCAGTAGTTATATGCTAGAGTTGCAAGGTATTTCCTCTGATTGGTGCGCACAGAATTTGTAGTGGGACCTGCTGTGCCACTTTTACGAAGCTCGAAGTGGGCCACTTAAATTTCTCTGCACTGCGATATAAGACCAATATGAAGTAATGACGTTTACATCCTATGTTAATAAAATATTTACTACTTTTTTGTATAATTTACATCATAGTTTAATATAATATATTTCATAAAATCTGAAACGGTACTTAATATTGGCTGTTTATTGATGTAAAAAAGGTATAGATTCTACTATACAGAGTAATGTGACGTCCCGTCTTTTTTTACCCTCAATTGATAAGCCCTTGGCATATTATTCAAGAAACCCCGCCCCAAAACCTTCCAAACATTTACGGAGTAATGGAATCAGCCTCAATTGGCCGTAGTTATGCCATAACGATCCAACTGTTTTAAAGTAAGTAAGGGATAATGTACTTTATGACACTGACATAAAGTACAGTATCCCTCGCTTACTTTAAATCAGTTGGATCGTTGTGGCATAACTATGGCCAATTGTACTCGGTAAAGCATGGCAACGACAGGGGCCCCCGGCCCTCACCCAACGCTGAAACAACAAGCCTTTCCAGGAGTGAGCCACTCCAACGTGTTGATTATTCCCGACCTTTGGACGCGTGTTCGACTCGACTCACGCTCAGGCTTCACCTAATTCAATATACGGCGAATATGAATGAAATACTCGAGTGTTTTCAAATTATTATAAATTTGTATTTGAATAGCGTTACCTCTTTAACCTGCCATCACTTTGACGTGGTGATTGAAAACTGAAAACTGATTTAACACAAGGGGAATTTCACTGCGCTACTGTTAGAAAAATAAAATGCAGTCTATGCTCTACACCGGATATAACCAAAGACGGTATGACATTTGACACCTGTCAGCTGTCACTTTACCTTTGTAACCTCACTTCTCTTCCGCTCTCGGCTCGCCCGGCCATTATGTGTTTGTGTCGTCCAATATTATATAATTAATCCAATTTAATCTGATTATAATAACAATGTGATAGGCTGTACTTTTATTGAATAAAAGAAACAAGTGATATCAGTGCATATGTGCGTTTATTTTCAATCGATGACATATTGTAGTTTTGCACGAGACTGCCACTACGTCAAACACTCATCAACAGGTTAGTGAAGCCCAGATCATAAATTGCAATTGTCAATAAGCAAGAATAGCACTGCACTGAACATTGCGAAAAGATTTTCGCTTAAACATGCCTACTGAAGGGACAGGACACGCCCAACCTATGAACAACATAACCTCAATAGAAAAACTTGATGGAATAAACAATTGGGTTAATTGGAAGTTTGCTATCAAGATGCTGTTGACATTAGATGGTTTATGGCAATGCGTTGAAGGTTCTGATACAGATGCCACTCGTGACAGTCGCGCGTTGGCACGTATTTGCCTGGCGCTTCAGCCCAACTTGTACCAGATTGTAAGGACAGCCAAGACTGCCAAAGATGCTTGGAAATCGTTGTCGGACACATTTGAAGATAAAGGATTATACAGAAAAGTACTCCTTCTACGTCAACTGCACAGAATTGAATACAGTCACTTCAGCAGTATGTCTGATTACATCGAAGGCGTAATGAAACTTGTATCTCAACTCTCTGATATAGGAAAAGTGATTGACGATGATGAAGTTGCAGAAATCCTTCTTTCCGGCTTACCTGAGCAGTATGATGTGGTTGTATCCAGCTTAGAAACGGCAAATTTAACCAGATCACTCACTAGTGAAACTGTTAGATGCCGCTTGTTACAAGAGGATCACCGTCGTAATGGTCATGGCGATCAATCTACAGCATATGTTGCGAGCAATTCCCGAAGAAAAATTATTTGTGATTACTGCAAAAAGGCAGGGCATGTTGCCAAACGATGTTTCAAGAAAAAACGAGAACAGGATAAGAAGAGCAAAACTCAGATCACGAATGATGAACACACTCTCATTGCATCTGCGTATACTGCCTGCAGCTCGAATGAATTCATCATGGACAGCGGAGCCACAGCCCACATGTGTGCTGATCAAGGCATTATGAAGAAAATAGAAAATAAAAATAGCACAATAACTATAGCTAATGGTCAGCAACTTAGCAGTAAACATATTGGTAAGGTTCAGCTCACAACTAATGTTAGCCTAAATAATGTTTTATTTGTTCCTGAGTTATGTAATAATTTAATTTCAATAAGTCAAATAACTGCAAATGGTTATGTTGTTGTATTTCAAAATGATGGATGTAAAGTTTTTGATAATAATATTAAAATTACTGGCAACTACGTCTTAGCAGGACAAAAAGTAAATGGGTTATTCAAGGTCAAATTGCAGCAAGCGCAGCCCGTCTCTAATAATGATCCTTTCAAGCTTTTGCGATCGAGGCAAAAGACAGTTAAGGCAAATGCTGCATTCAGTTTGCCATTTAGTTTGTGGCATAAGCGTCTCGGCCACTTAAACCAAGCAGGTATGATATCACTCGGTGGTGGGAATCAGTGTGTTGGTGCCGTTTTTCAGAATAATGAAGAAGATGCATCTAAGAGCTGCGAGTCATGCCTTACCGGAAAGATGCATGATGTGTCTTACCCCCGGGCAGGCGGATGTCGCGCTGCTCATCCACTGGAGCTGATCCACAGTGATGTTGTTGGCCCGATGCAAGTACGCAGCTGGGGCGGAGCCCGCTACTTGTTGACTTTCATCGATGACTGTACACGGAAGACGTTTGGCTATCTTATGAAAGCTAAGTCTGAGGTGAGCACCCATTTTATTTCATTTAAAGCTATGGTAGAAAAACAGACCGGTTTGCCTATAGAAACTTTAAGAACTGACAATGGTACTGAATATTGTAACGCTACTCTTTCTGATTTTCTTAAGAAGGAGGGCATTGTTCACCAAACCAGTGTGCCCTACTGTCCTCAACAGAACGGCATTGCAGAGCGGGCGAATAGGACTATTTTTGAGAAAGCACGTGCTATGCTTCAGGAAGCTGGCCTTTGTAATCGCTACTGGGGGGAGGCTGTGATGACGGCCATTTATTTAAAGAATAGGTCCCCTACCAGTGTGCTTTCAGGTGGTATTCCTGAGTATGCGTGGACAGGTTCTGTCGTAGACCTTAGTCATTTGCGCGTATTTGGCTGTGTTGCTTACTCTTATATTCCAGATCAAAAACGCCGTAAGCTTGATGCTAAAGCAAAGAAATACATCTTTGTAGGTTATGGTGAAACATGTAAAGGTTACCGTCTTGTTGATCCATCTAATCCTGGTACTGTGATATATTCTAGGAGTGTTTCATTTTTAGAAAATGAATTTTTAGGAAAGGGCAATGGCAATGGCAATGAGGCTAAACAGAGATGCGAGGATTTTATATTTTTTGACTGTACATCTTTTAATAATAAAATTGCAGATAATGATATATTGAATAATAATGAAATTATAAACAATAATGAATTATGCAATATTAATGATAATAACAATGATGTACTTAATAATAATGATAAAATAAATACTGATGCTAATTCCTCTGACATTTCAGATGTGGAGATAACACCACCAACCTGGTCCCCACTGTCTGATGTACGGTACGACACCGGTGATGAGGGACTTGATCAGAATGGTCCTGAATCCTCTCTGCCGGAATCCACACTTCAAGGAGGAGTACAGACACCACCAGAGGAGTCCAGTGAGTCTGTTGCTCGGCCGATACGTACCACTCGAGGAATCGCACCAAATAGGTATTTAGATTATGATGTATTTATTTCAATTGGTGAAACTCTATCCGATCCTGTGACATATGATGAAGCCATGAATTCATGTGATAAAGACCAATGGCTAGACGCAATGAATGGTGAGTACAAGTCGTTGTTGAAAAATAACGTTTGGGAATTGGTAGATAGACCTAGTCACTGTAACATTGTTAAATGCAAATGGGTTTTTAAAAGAAAACATGATGCGATGGGTCAGTTAAATAAATATAAAGCTAGACTAGTTGCCCGTGGTTTTAGCCAGCAGGAAGGCATAGATTATACAGAAACATTTTCACCAGTAGTAAGACATTCAACTTTAAGAATATTGTTTTCTATTGCAAGTGAGCTTAATTTAAAAATAGATCACATAGATGTTACAACAGCCTTTTTAAATGGTGACATAGATGAAACAATTTATATGGAGCAGCCTAAGGGTTTTGTTGTAGATAAAAATAAAGTATGTTTGCTCAAGAAAAGTATTTATGGTCTAAAACAGGCCTCAAGAATGTGGAACATGAAAATACATAATGTGTTGTCCGAAAATGGGTACAAACAAAGCAAATGTGAACCCTGTATTTATGTAAAGAGCTCCAAAGACACTTATGTAATAATTGCCCTATATGTAGATGATTTTTATGTTTTTCACAATGGCTGTATTGATAATATTTTACAAATTTTACAGCATAAGTTTGACATTCGTTATTTGGGCGAGTTGAAAAATTGTCTTGGTATGAATGTTATAAGGAAGAACAATGAAATTATTTTGGAACAGTCTGACTACATTAGGCGTTTGTTAAAAAGATTTAATATGAATGAATGTAAACCTGTATCCACACCTTTGCCTGTAAATTGTAAATTAGATAAGTCTGATAAAAAGTGCTTACCTGATGACATATTTAACTATAGACAGTTATTAGGGTCACTCATGTATTTAGCGGTATGCACTCGACCTGACATCTCATTTGCATGCAGCCAATTAAGTCAGTTTAGCACATGTTTTGACAAAACTCATTGGCAATCCGCAAAGAGAGTACTTCGTTATTTAGCTGGTACAATAAACTATGGACTTTCTTTTGTAAAAGGAAATAGTTTTAACTTGAAAGCTTACGCTGACGCGGATTGGGCAAATGATTTGTCGGACCGTAAATCATATACTGGTTTTACCATCAAATTGGGCAACAATGTGATCAATTGGGAAGCTAGGAAACAACGTAGTACTGCGCTATCAAGTACTGAGGCTGAGTACTTGGCAATAAGTGATGTATGCAAAGACATTTGCTTTGTGAGGAATTTTCTGAGTGAAATTCTGAACAAAGCTATAAATGTTGTAGTATATAACGATAATCAAAGTGCTCAGAAATTACTACTAGTAAAAGAATATTCCCACAAAAGAACTAAGCACATTGATTTGCGTTACCATTTTGTAAAGGATATGGTGAATAATGGTTCAATAGATGTACAATATTTGGCTACTGATTATATGATTGCAGATTTGTTTACAAAACCGTTATGTACTCAAAAACATAGACATTTTCTAAATTCTTTAAATATCAAACCTATAAATTAAATGATATTGTTATTTAGAATGATATATTGTAAACTTAAGTTATATAATTTGCATTATATAATATTATTGTGTATGCATGTGGATGTTGTTATCCGATGTAAAGCATAAGGAGGAGTGTTAGAAAAATAAAATGCAGTCTATGCTCTACACCGGATATAACCAAAGACGGTATGACATTTGACACCTGTCAGCTGTCACTTTACCTTTGTAACCTCACTTCTCTTCCGCTCTCGGCTCGCCCGGCCATTATGTGTTTGTGTCGTCCAATATTATATAATTAATCCAATTTAATCTGATTATAATAACAATGTGATAGGCTGTACTTTTATTGAATAAAAGAAACAAGTGATATCAGTGCATATGTGCGTTTATTTTCAATCGATGACATATTGTAGTTTTGCACGAGACTGCCACTACGTCAAACACTCATCAACAGCTACTCCACTGTTTCATGAATATTTAGCATTTCACTAAGAAGACAAGTTACGAGGAAGTAGGAAAATATCAAACTTCTCCGTATTATATATAACAAAAAGTTGTGAAGAATACAAATATGAAAAATATTCGTTATAAAGTTGGCGCAACGGAATGAAATCGGAATTTTTAAATAGCTGTTCATTTGTTTGATGGATGCTGTTTCACATGATTAATGTAGACCGACGGATATTTTTGCGCGAAGCAATAAACTTTTGTCTACTCAGAGAACTGCACTACATCATTGCCAGTAAAATTTATTTTTGTAGCTTGCTAGCAAATCGATATAAACTATTCTTAAAACTATGAATGAAATTAAGTTTTTCCATGCAGTGTTTTCCACAAAAATGTGAAAGACGAATAAAAAAAATTGCTGGTCATATCTGTAAAATAAAATCAGACTTACATATCTGAAATATTTGATTATTTTTGTTTTTATCTAACCTGAAAGTAACAAAATTCACGAAATACAATGTACGTATAAATGCCTGAGAAGTTATTCATTACACATGTTAGGGTTTCCATTTCAGCAAGAATACCTAATATAACCTCAGTTAGGTTTAAGTGCTTTTAGTGATCTGAATGTCTTAGTTAACCCAGTAACTACATCGCAAGTATGGCCTTTAATATATTCTGATCACGAGTGTTCTGCATGTAGACTGCATATCGCTTTCGCCGCACAGCTGGGAGCTGAGGGGTAGCAATGTAGTCGTAGCTTGGGAGAAATGTAACTTAAATTGCAACTATAAAGTTCAGAAGTTATATAAAAAATGTTATCAACTTGAATTTTCATGACAAAGTAAGCAATTGTAGGCAAGAGATTAACTTTATTAAGGTTGAACTCTTCACAGCTTTACCCTAGACTTCAGTGACAAGTTTAGAACCGAATAAAGTGATAACTCAAGAATATGGCGCGTTCAAAAAGCGAACTTGCGATTTATATAATAAAGAATTATGTCTAGTTTTTAGCAATTTCCAGATTCCATAATTTTATATCCCTGCACTTAGTACAAACTACTGCAGGGCATGACATGATACTGATATTCTGAACGACACGCGCGCCAGCCGCAACCGCGCCGCCGCCGCCGCCCCGGGACGCGTATATAGAAATGCTACTCCAGTACGTCCCCGCAGGCGGTGACGTGCTGAGCTAGCATTTTTAGACGTTTAACTGCATTAAACACGGTTAAAAGCTACTCCAGTACGTCTCCGACGGTGACGTACTCGAGTAGCATTTCCAAGCAATTTTGTACAATTATTACGCATAAAAGCTACTTTAGTACGTCTCCGACAGCAACGTACTAGTATAGGATTTCTAAGCTTACTAAGCGCACTAGGAACCCCTCATGACGGAATGTGCGAAGCACAGTATTTTTGATGTACTAATAATATATTCCTAATTGAAGTACTATTTTTTATCAATTGCTAATAACTATATTATCTTTAACTTTCGCCGTGTCTCCTCATAAATCATATTAAAAACAAAAATATATAATATAGTATTGCATTTTAATGTGTCTAAGTTTATTATTTATCTATTAAAGCGTTTGAAAACAGAACTACTTTTTATTTATAATAATTTTATGTCCTAATGTAAAAAATTCATCATCTCATCTCATCTCACTAATATTACTTTACATTACATTACACTATTACATTACACTAATATTATAAATGCGAAAGTATGGATGTTTGTTTGTTTGTCAGTTTGTTTGTTTGTTTGTTTGTTTGTTCGGATTTGGATGAAATTTGGTAGGTAGATAGATGAAGCACTCGGCTAACACATAGGATACTTTTATCCCGGAAAACTTAGGGGTTCCCGTAGGAATGCTTAAAAACTCAAAATTTCCAGTTCGTCACTAGATGGCGCTATTTTAACATTTTCTTTCAATTCTGAAGTCCACGCGGACGAAGTCGCGGGCGGAAGCTAGTATCATATATGTAATATTTAATTGGTATAAGTCAAATACAAGTCAAGGTTTTGCTTAGAAAAACATTCTAAGATTCGATAAAATATAAAATTAATTAACCACAATAAAAAACACAAAATGTCGTTATTAAACATTTAGGTAATTTGTTTTTTTTTTATTATTTACATTGATAGTTAAAAGGCCACATACGTATAGCTTTATGGAGAATTTTTTTTCTTACGAAATTCAGTGTTACTAAATTGAGGAAAACGTAATCTAAAATGTAATAATATTCTTCAAAGAAACAAATTTTATCTGGCGTAGAATTTGAAGTAAACAATATAAAACAACATCAGGAATGTACACGAATACAAATCACCAAAAAAAAGTAAATCGTATTGTGTATTCAATAACGAACTTAAATGTTTTTTAGATTCCAAGCAGTGACATTGACAATAATTATTCGTTGAAATTGAAATATCATCAGTATGCAAGTTTTAAATAGAATACAGTCGATGTTAGCATTTTAATAACAGTATCTAATAAAAGTTCAGAAATCCCTTAAAGGAGATTGCCCGATTTCGTACCATGTTGCGTCTTAACCAGACATTTGTCAAAAATCGTAATTAAATTTATTAAGCACACTTAATTTTTTCTAGACCTATTCGAACTGCAGGAAAGAAATGTATGAAAAAAGATTTTAATTTGATATATCCCCTACATTTTGTACACTCTGACAGCAAACGTTCACTCTGACAACAGGATAGCATAATATAAATTGCCAAAGTGTGAAAGAGAGGGTACAAAGCGGTTGCTGTCAAGTGCACCCTCGGAACGCGGCCCTGGATTCATAAAATATGTTCCGAAACTACATTATGGTTGTATCGAGATTTTTATGCTTCATCCACATATTTCTTCTTCTTAATCTAAGAGATGTCTTCGCATTACACCACCATTTTCCTATACCCGCGCCCTCTTCTTCAACTCCTGGTAAGATTGACTATCAGACGATGTTTTATAGATTTGATTCTTGATCACATTGGTGCGTCCCAGGGTTGCCAGACGTACAAGAATTTTTGTTTGGACGTAACGTAGGGCCATAGTCACGTTGCGGAGCGGCATTTTTTTTAATCCACATATGCCACACAGTACGTTGCAAATCGGCATCGCACACACGCCCCGTTACGTCATGTTACGCCGCTGCACTTTACGATATTTAAAAAAGTATACCTAGTATAGTATAGTTTCATTGTTTTGTCAAGTTTCAAGCAGTGTTAATCACAAATTACAGTTTGACTACGATCTTTTGGTAGGTGGATGACATTGACAGGACAGCTTTTGTCGCAAATCTGACATGTTTTTCATACAAATAGTGCATGCCGCCACATCCCCCCTCCTCCCCACCCTCACGGAAAGGAATACAGTGTAGCTGTATGATAGAATAAAATACAAGACACTATAAACTAGAGAACACGAAATAATAATTTAAAAAATATATTAAAACTAGGTCACAAAAACTAAAATATCCTTAAATCTAACCCTGACCTGATCGTGTGACGGTGGGAGGATTTGGTGCAGAGTGAGCTGTTGGTGGTTGCATTGCGAGGCCGGGGGCGTCGCGGGCGCCTGTGCGCTCGGTGAGACCGCGCCTCGCTCGGGGTCTGCAGCGATGTGTGCAGGCTTCCATTCGATCCAATCGACGCTCACCTGTACCTTATTACGTGAAACATCTAAGGTAAGTGTCTTCAGAGAATGACTGAGGACTTTATAGGGGCCGGTGTACAGTGTTCATCGCAAAGGAAAACGTGAGATGCGTCTGCCAGGTCCTTAAAACCGAACGACTTCGAGACGCATGTCGGTCATGGCCAGGTGTGCCACGAAGTCCTCACTTACATTTTGTGTGAAAGCGCTAGGTACCAGGAGCTCCCCTGTAAGCATACAGGAGGTCTGCAGCAGAGCATTTGAGGTCCTCCTTGAGAGCCAATCTGATACCAAGAAGCACAAGAGGTTGGGCTCTGTGGCAGGTTTCTCGGTGGCACATGAATGCAGCCTTCAGATGGCGGTCGAAGCGCTCCACCATGCCATTCGCTTGCGGGTGGTAGCTGGTAGTTCGTACGCATTTGGTAGCGCCTAGGTCGAGGAATCAGTTGAATAGCGCTGACTCAAACTGGCGGCCTTGATCGACGGTGACCGTGATGGGCACGACAAATCGCGCGATCCAGCCGCGTACGAAGGTATCGCCAACATCCTCGGCGGTGATGGATGACGTGAGCCACGCTTCGGGCCATCTCGAGAACCGGTTTATTGCCGGGAGACAATAGGTGTAGCCCTCAGAGTGCAGCAGGGGGCTGATGATTTCGAGGTGGACATGGCTGAATCTCCCAGATGGGAGGGAAAATTCACCGAGCAGTGCGGTCTCGTGGCGCATCACCTTGCGTCGCTGGCAGTGGAGGCAGTGACAGCCCAGGTTCGACAGTCGCGCGCCACGCCGGAGCGCACGTAACGGTCAGCGACGAAGTGCGCGGAGGCGCGGCCGCCGGGGTTGCTCAGCGCGTGCAGGCGCGCGTGCGCGGCACGCAGCAGCGCCGCCGGCAGGTTCGGCAGCGGCCGTCCCGTCGACACGTTGCACGCGATGGTAATATTCGTGCCTGGAATTAGCGTCGGTTCCAATTTGAGAGAAGAACCGAAATCGACTCGACGTGGGAAATCGCGTCCGCGACGATGTTGTCTTCGCCTTTGACGTACTCGATCTCCGTAGTAAACTGCGAGATGATCGTCAGTTGGTTCAGCTGTGCGGGAGGCAACTTTTAGCGACGTTGTGAGAACGCGTACAGTAGTGGTTTGTGGTCGGTATATATGATGAAGTGTTGCGCCTCCAATATATGCCGAAAATGTACACGGCCAACAACTCCCTGTAGTAGGCGGGCCAGGTGGTTTGGCTGGGCTTAAGTCTTCTACTGAAATATGCCAGCGGTTGCTAGCCCTGCTCTGTTCACTGCTGGATACAGGCGCCTACGTGTGTGCTTGAGGCGTACGTGTGGAGGCCCAAGCATGCGTTAGGAATTGCATGCACGAATGCGAGGCGTGAGTGATGCTTTTGCGTGAGCGTTCTTCTATATTAAAGCACTTCGTTTTATTCGTCGACTGCACTTCATCATTACAATATACATACAGTGCCGCGTTCGATTTGTGGTGCTCCTTTATATTACTCGTTATCATCACTGAACCATACCATAATTAACTAAAACTAGCTATCAAATGATTGGTTAAAACTAAGAATTTTGTGTACGCCTGAGCGTAGATAAAGTACTTAAAAATAACCTCAAAACATAAAATGAAAGTGAAAAAGCTCTGGAGTTACAGTAGCTATGATAGTAATTTTTCGTATAATAATTAAATATGTTATCCCCTATCCAATTCAGAAGGTTTTTTCAAGACGCAATATGGTACGAGCGTTTCATACTTCCGTGGCATTCTCCTTTCTTTATAAAAGGATACGAAATATAACGGAATGGAGTACATTTAATTGTAACCCCCAGTTTTTATGTATGCATTTTATATAATATTTATTAAAATCTGATACTTTTTTCATAGTTATAGATATTTCACAGGTCGCAGCAATACACGTGTCACATCTATACAGCTTATAATGGCCTTACGTAGAAAAAACTTTTCTCGAGAAATATGGAATTATTAAAGAAAAATATGGGGCTATATTTATGCATTTTCTTTGCAACACATAATAATTGGGGTTAAAGAAATGTTGTCAATTGCAAAAAAATGTGACATGTAAATAATTGATGATGTTATTTTATCCAAATCAACCTTAATTATA
This sequence comes from Coleophora deauratella, assembly GCA_958295455.1. Taxonomy (NCBI): domain Eukaryota; kingdom Metazoa; phylum Arthropoda; class Insecta; order Lepidoptera; family Coleophoridae; genus Coleophora; species Coleophora deauratella. Next base: position 12,249,607 of record OY282391.1, on the reverse strand, counting down.
ATAAATATATTTTAAAAGATGCCACCTACTGGTGAACGTTATAAAATATTCAATGACACGTTGTGATATCATGTTTTTCTTCGGGGAGCAAATTCAGGTTGTTGGAATTTGAAGACTATATTTGTTTGGAATATTTTTGCTATTTTAGAACAATAATCTAAAAGCCAAGTAAATTGTTTCTGCAATAGTAACTTGGTTCAAAATTGACAAAGAAAATAAAAATATTGACACGTAAAAATAAGGACATCACCTTTATATCGAATTTTATTTTTATTAATACGTTTCATTCACTTACAGATTTAAAGGAAATAATAAGTAACGATTACTTACCTAATATTTCCTATTAATAAAATCCCTACACTTGATTTTGATGAATTCCTATTCGAGTACGTCGCCGTCGGAGAAGTACTGAAGTAGCTTTTACGCGTAATAATTGTTCAAAATTGCTTGGAAATGCTACTCGAATACGTCACCTTAGGAGACGTACTGGAGTAGCTTTTACGCGGGTTTAACGCAGTTAAAAGTCTAGAAATGCTAGCTCAGCTCGTCACCGCCTGCGGGGACGTACTGGAGTAGCATTTCTATATACGCCCCCGGCGGCACTCTTGCAAATAATATTTTCGTACAAGAAACAAAACAAATTGAAGTTTTTTGCAAACAATTCCTTCCCTTCACAAAAAAATATTTCTCGAGAACACGTTGGAATTCTCGATTTTTTCTAAATGTAAGTTATTTGACATCAAATACCCATGCCTCCTTGAACAACGCAATAACGACCCGTGAATTCAGTTTTATTATTGAGGAAAGTACGTACCTCATTTCATTTTATTATGTGATGCTTCAAGTGGATACGAAAAGAAATATTTTTACGTTCTGAGAAATAATTTTAAGGGTTCCGTAGCTCAAAAAGAGAAAAGTAACCCTTATAGGATCACTCGTGTGTCTCTCTGTCGTCTGTCAAAATTAATTTTAAGTTTACTTTTGGAGGGCAAATCAGAAAACTAAAAAAGTCTTTAAAATTTACCGAGTGACACATCAAATGAAAGGGATCTGAAAAAATATTTTTTATAATACATATATTAATAAATAGTTTAAAAATTATTTAAGAAAATATGAATTTATGAAAATTTATTCCCCCTCCATATCTCCGAAACTTCTGAGCCTAAAATTTTAAAAAAGTCTAGAAAATATTTCTTTAATTATAGATTATATTAAAACCTATAAGAAGTCTATGGTCTTAAAATAAGTTGGCAAAATTCTAAATATTGTTTTACGGAACTCTCGGTGCATGAGCCCGACTCGCACTTGTCCGGTTTTTTTGAATATTGTTAAGTGTAGGGTATAGGATGTAGGTAATCTTATCTCAATGAAAACTACTTCAGTAGGTTCCCTTATTTATTGTATATTCATATTGCTGAAGGTTAGGAGGAAATATAATAAAGTGTACCGGAAGTAAAAATACATTTATAGAACTTACTTCTCTTATGTTTCAGGAATGTGCACCCTTTTCTTGTAGTCTGAAATTATATTATGGAGGCTAATCCCGTGGGTCATATTTAAAACTAAGCCTGTGCTCGTGAAACTATTCATCTTTTTCCAAGAAACATTTAATCGCAAAAACATTTTTTAAACTTCCTATACAAAGTCGATCAATCAGGTGATCAGATCTCTTTTTTCGCGTTTAAGAATATAGAGTATATAAATCCTTTCCTTGAAATAATTAACAACGCTGAACACTTCAAAAACAACCAGCTTCAATCGTTACAACTACAGTGTTGCTATGTTTTTTTTGTTTTTGTTGATTTTTTCAAAAAGTGCTAAATCGATTTCGATAAAAACTATATGGGACTATCTCTGAAGTATGACCTACCAAACAAAAAAGAATCATCAAAATCAATTCATAATTGGCAGAGTAAACGCGTAACATACATATGTACTATAAAACATACAGCTGAATTGAGAACTTCCTCCTTTTTGAAGTCAGTTAATAAGAACTATTGTTAAAATAATGTGTTGACGGGAGCAGGAATTGAAGCTTGAGAAAAATTAAAAATAGTTTTTCTTAAATGTTATAAATCCCCCATTGAATAATTAACATTCGGTTTACTGAGACTAAAACTAAACTAATTAAATATAATTTTTCCCAGGTTCTTTATTAGATGACAGACAGTTAACGACAAACAGAAAAAACCAGCCAAGTGCGAGTCGGACTCGCGCACCGAGGCTTCCGTATAAATTCATAATCACGCATGTCTTGAACTCTATATCAAATTCTCAGGCCTGCAATTCCTTGAAGCTGTAAAAATCAAACTTCTGTGACACTGATAACGCAATCAAGAGATACGGTCGTTTATGCCGCATAAATTTGGACACTCGCATGGGAATCAAAACCTATAGACTACCTCCTGTTGACCTATAATCATGAAATTTAGCAACGAGCAATGCTTATAGCACAAGTAAAGGAAAAAGCCGAAAACCATAAATTTACAAAAAAATGTGGTGTAGCAAAAAAATTACAGTTTTCGGACTTTTCCCTTTACTTGTGCTATAAGACATTGCTTCTTGCTAAATTTCATTTTTCTAGGTCAACGGGAAGAACCCTATAGATTTTGATTCCCATACGAGTGTCCAAATATGCGGCATAAACGGCCGTATCTCTTGATTGTGTTGGCACAGAAGTTAAAATTTTTTACAGCTTCAAGGGATTGTAGGCCTGAGTAGTTGATATAAATTTCAACTTGATACGTCTACGCGTTCCTGAGAAAAAGTGTCTTGACAGATAGATAGACAGACGGACAAACGGACGGACAACGAAGTGATCCTATAGGTAAGTGTTCCTTTTTTCGTTTTGATTTACGGAACCCTAAAAAATAAGAAATAATTGACAAACATTAATAAAAGTCTATAAACAGCCAGTGGTCTCATATGGCATCGCCACATCTTCCCGGCGGCAAACAGTGCGTGTATATACCCACGAGTATACTGCGCCCAAGGTAAAGATAACAGTTCCAAGGGAAAAAGCCGTTGTAACGGTCTGAGATGTTCGCCCATTGCGGTCATTACACGTGCTGCTCTTGACAGTCCGTCTTTTCCCGGATATAAAACCCAAAGGCCAATGCAATGTAGTCTCATTTGTCCTTCATTCCCAACCAAAACAACATCTCTAACCTTCACTGACTGCGTTCTACATTCACTAGGTATTTATGCTGTTTTATGTCTCTGTTTAGCTGGTTGAGATAACGCCAACGTGCAGCAAGGATGGGTCCATTAACTCTGTCAAATATGTTGGGTAAGTTCTCATCAGAAGTATTGTCTGGACGCAAGCACAGATCTGTACACAACTCGACATAGTCAAGTGTGGTCTTACACAAATTGCGTCGAAAAAGCTCCTTGAGACAGCGGATCATTCCTTCCCAGAACCCTCCCCACCAGGTTACTGACGGGCATATGTGATGCCACTCTATTTTCTTTATACTCAATTTGCTCGTTATTACACCGCCAAATAAGTTATGAGTCAATTCTTGTCGACGCTCTGAGTTCAAACGCAACTTTTCGACAACGTTTTTCTTGATAAATGAGCGCTGAGCACCTGTATCTAAAAGTATGCGCACAGTGCACACATTGTCAACATTAATAATATTTACTTTTAGAGTTTGCAGAAGAATGGCTTTTTAGGGTTCCGTAGCCAAATGGCAAAAAACGGAAATGAAAATGAAAATGAAAATTTATTTATAACACTGGTTACATGTCAATATTACTTACAGATATATTATATAGTATTATAATGTCATTATAATATTATACGATTCTACTATGTTGAAATAGTAAATAAAGCTATATAGACTATATTATTAATACAAGTTAAATACTAAAACTAACAACAAGAAAAATCGAATTCGACAGTACATTTTTTCTAAATTAACATTGGTTCTTTTAAAAAGTCCGAGAATTTATATAGTATTTTGTTAGTAAGCCACTGTTTCAGTCGAGATTTAAAAGCGGCTGTGGAAGGTGCATCTCGTATATCGCTTGGCAGCCGGTTGTAGACCGCGGCACCCAGCACGTATACTGAGCGCCCTGACTTCGCTAACCGGTGGGGCGCAGGCATTAACCTAGCGCTGTGTTTATTACTGCGGACATTGTGGGACGCGACGACGCCTTTGCGTTTGTATCTTTCCAGATTCGAGTGTGTGAATAATGCAACCTGATAGACAAACATTCCAGGAAGGGTCATTATTTTAAAGTCGGCAAATAGTTGATGCGCAGATACGTCGTCAGAAACGCCTGCCATCGCGCGTAACGCTCGCTTCTGCATCCTGAAAACTCTGTCACAGTCAGCCGCATATGCCCACAGCTCAGTGCCATATGCTTGGACAGAGTGGACAGTAGCGAAGTAGCAAGACCTGACGACATCTCCAGATGCGGTGTTAGCCAATCGGCGCAGCGCAAAACATGCCCTCCCTAGCTTCGCACAGATTTCATCAATGTGGGTCTCCCACGTGAGTGCGTTATCAATGCTGAAACCCAGCAAACGCGTTGTGGTACTTTGCCGTATGCTGATTCCCTCTGCACGGATATTTAGCAATCTCGGTGCATGACCATTTAGACAAAACACCGTGTAGCATGTTTTATCTTTGGTTAGTGCCAAACCGTTCTGGCTAAACCACTGCTGTAGTCTTTGTATAGTTTCGTTGGTAACGAGCTCCAGCTGCGCGTAGGTTGGTGCTGAAACTACGGCGGTAACATCGTCGGCATACATAAAAAGCTCCACATCTTTCATACATTTTGGGAGATCATTAAGCAGGATGCTAAAAATTGTATTGGACAAACAAGAGCCCTGTGGAACGCCCATTATGTTCGTCATTTCGACAGAACGAACTTTGCCTCTATCTCCTACTACTACTTGGGCCCTATCGGTCATGAATGATACCAGAAGCGATAGGGCTGGACCTCGTATACCGTAGTGGCTCAGTTTATCAGCTACCAACGAATGATCTGCAGTATCGAACGCGCGCGATAAGTCGCAGCATATCATGGCAACTTGGCGATTAGCCTCACGGGCATGTAGTATGCGCCACACCACTTCTCTGACTAGATCGGTAGTGCAACATCCCTCACGATATGCATACTGTCTATCAGACATTGTGTTGCGGTTAGTCCAGAAAGATAAGAGTCTGGTATTAATTCCTACCTCAAAAATCTTACTGAGTGCTGGTACTAACGATATCGGACGATACGATTTAACTTCTGCCTTTTGACCCTTCCCTTTGTACAAAAGGCGTAAGGCGTAAGTAGATGTATTCTGTGAACCCATTGTGAACCGCATTATGATTTTCACACAAAAATAGAAAAAAAAACAATAAATTTTGGGGGTTCCTCATACTACAACTGAAATTAAAAAAAAAAATTATCAAACCTATACGTGTGGGGTATCTATGGATAGGTCTTCAAAAAACGGCCAAGTGCGAGAAAAATATATGATGTACATTACCATGCAAACTTCCACCGAAAATTGGTTTAAACGAGATCTAGTAAGTAGTTTTTTTTAATACGTCATAAATAGTAAACCGCAAATTACCTTTCATTCAATCAACTCAAATATAAAAAATATAGAGTTCAAGACATGTGTGATCATGAATTTATACGGAACCCTTGGTGCGCGAGTCCGACTCGCACTTGGCCGGTTTTTTAAGGGTTATAGTGTGATGCAAAACTTCGTTGTTTCCATTTTCTGCGGTTGAAAGGCTTTGTTAGGGTTCCGTAGCCAAATGGCAAAAAATGGAACCCTTATGGATTCGTCATGTCTGTCTGTCTATCTGTCTGTCCGTCCCAGCCACTTTTAAAAAACTATAAGAACTATACTGTTGAAACTTGGTAAGTAGATGTATTCTGTGAACCGCATTAAGATTTTCACACAAAAATAGAAAAAAAACAATAAATTTTGGGGGTTCCCCATACTTAGAACTGAAACTCAAAAATTTTTTTTTCATCAAACCCATACGTGTGGGGTATCTATAGATAGGTCTTCAAAAATGATATAGGGGTTTTTAATATCATTTTTTTCTAAACTGAATAGTTTGCGCGAGAGACACTTCCAAAGTGGTAAAATGTGTGCCCCCCCCCCTGTAACTTCTAAAATAAGAGAATGATAAAACAAAAAATTATATAATGTACATTACCATGCAAACTTCCACCGAAAATTGGTCGAGATCGAACGAGATCTAGTAAGTAGTTTTTTTTTATACGTCATAATCGTAAACCGCAATTTACCTTTCATTCAAGTTACAACGAACTACAAGAAATTTTATATTATGTTACTTGCTGCTACGGAACCCTTCATGGGCGAGTCCGACTTGCACTTGGCCGTTTTTTTTCTTGTAGAACTCAAATTTTCGCATAGTATAGGAAAGTGTCTTCTTTAACATATGACATATTTCACAAACTTTCTGCATCTTTTTGCGCTATAACCAGCTATCGAACAGATCAAACAAGCCGTTTTTTGCTTAAAAGACTCTTCTCTTTCAGTAAAAGTGTTCTTTATAGCCACATGGCATTTAAAACTGAGTGGCTCCTTTTGTCGCACCATATACAAACTTTTTCACAGCTTTTAATCAATTCCTTTCCACTGTTCTTCTCAGTGGTAGTAAAACAAGCTGCTGTAGGCGTGGAAGAAGAAAACCAGCCCTTGGTTCAGCCCTTCTTCCGACTCCACCTCTTGTTTTAAAAAAAAAGAGTAGTTCGGGAAGGCGGGTTAAGAACATTATTATTTTTCTAAATTGTGATCTATTCCACCCTCGCAAAATATCTTCCGGTAGAGAAGATTCCACTATTCCACTATTGGAAACAGGAACGCTGTGTATATTTGTCTTGAGTGACGCCAAGCGTTTCAAGGGCCATTTTCTGCGTCATTATAGCTTGTCATATAGAGAGCGCATAGATAATTTTAGTGTTCCTCTGGCTTGTGTCAAGGAGATATAAAAACTTGTCCTTGTCTTCCATGTTTCCATCTTGATCGATCTTATTAAACTGGGATCAAAATGTAATCCATTGACTAACCTCGCTACCGAATTTAGCGAGCTCCAGATTAGGAAGCTTGAACTTAGAAAATCTGCCAGTGTGTAGTCATTACCTTTGACTGTCTTTGTTGCGCTGGAATCCGTATCTGATGTATCTCTAAACCTTTTACTGACTCTCTTAACGCGTACCATCGGGATACGTAGGCATCGGATTCGTCCACTTCCTTGTAGACCTCTGCGTCGTTGTGCTCGGGGTTATCAAACACGAGAGCAATCACTATCGCCATCATACTCGCTCACTCCTCTAATATAATAATCTTTACGGTCGCCACAAAATGAGAATATTTTTTCACAGGTTCTTTAATAGATGATTGACAGTAAACGACAGAGAGAAAAAGAACAAGAAATAAATGACATAAACATTAATAAAACTCTATAAACGGCCAGTGGCCTCATATGGAATCTCCAGCCATACAGGTTAACTGAGTGCGCATCATGAAGAGGTAAGTAATAAATATTACAAACCAGTGCGTGATACACTTGGAGATGGACAGTTAATTGTGCCACACGATAAGAAGAACATTACGAACTACGAGTAGCATTAGCAGAGTTGGTCTATTTCATTTGCATAAAATAAATCAAATATTAACCACAAACAATTTAGAGAGAACCAAAAAATATATAAAACACAAATACGATAAACGAATCCACCGCACCGGTCCACACCCAGAGTACTCACCCTACATATCTAATACAAAATAAGTTCATGCAGCTAGATTCCTTCACAAAAACGTTAATATATCCCCGTTCGCCATGGTTATTCAATGCAGTTACTATGAATATCTATGTGAATAATTGCCCGTTTACCGCCGCTCCAATTTCTGTGACACTGAATGATAGGTACCTGCCGGTCTTTGTTACAACTTAAAAAGTTTTTACAAACTTCCACTGAAAGATCGGGTATTTTTTGCAAATATCCTTTTCCTAAAAAAATTGAGAATATAAAATAAGGTCATTATAATTACTTTCTTCGTGTGCTTTACTACGTAATTACTTCGTCGTTAGGCGTAACTAAGTACACTTACTAAATGTAATAGCGATACGACCATTTCAATGTTGTTAGTATACTCAGTTTTATCATAGAAAAATATATATCTTGTCTCTGGTTTTAATCAAGTGCGAGCGCGCTAAACATGAACAAACGGACAAGTTATCAAATTTTACCGTCAAGAGTTATATATATATTTTTTCTAAATTGGAGGTATGGCTGTGTAAGATCTCACTGAATAAATTAAATTAACTGAAACTAAATTAACATAAACGACAATATGACTAGAGCTGTGTTCATTTGAAGAATGTATATACACAGTGGCGTAGCTATCGGAGGGCTAGGCGGTGCAGTGCACCGGGGCCCTCAAGCTTAGAGGGGCCCTCGGCTCGAACCCTGAACAGCAAACCGTAATTGAACTTAATTGAACTTGGGAAAATTTTAACCACATTCAGAATATAAATATTAATCATTTATCGTGCACTGCAGGGCACACAAAAGCAAAGCTATACTTCCTACATGTACCTACATATTTTTACTTAGTAAAACCTAACCAGATTAGACAGGGCCCCATTTTTTTTGCATCAAGGCCTTTAGTTACCTAGCTATGCCTCTGATTAATAATATAGTACATTCTTCAAATGGACTATACAGAATGCATCAGGACTTTCCCAGATTGACCGGGATACTTATTATACTCCATATTTTTTCCCAAGGATCCCTTAATGAATTCAGCTGAAAGCAGCCAGCTGATCGGCAAATTTTCTATAGGGAGGGAGGCAATATATTTTTGCTTTTTTGTTTTTTTTTTTGTTAATATACTTAACTCTATACTTCGCCTTGCCGTACTGCACCAGCACCAGCTTTGGACATAGCTCGCGCACTAAACCGTACTGTATAAAGGCATTGCCTGCCTCTGCTTGTAAACATAGTTTGGGCCGCTAAATACAACCTTAGATTTATCTTGAAGCAGGGTTTGTTAATAATGCTTGAATATCCCAACATGATGTTTGATAAAACTCCATTTATGGGACCGTGTCTTGGCTGGCACTATCATCAATTTTCTGTCTGAGCATGACCCACCCGCCCAGCCGAAAGCTTGACTTCGAAAGAGTTTTTTTCTGTTGAACACGAAATACAATATAATGAAAATTACTTATTTTTTTCTGTTGAACATGAAATACAATAAATAAAAATAGTTTGAAGATAAATTTGCGATTTATCTTTTTTTGATTTGAATACAGAAATTTTATGGTACATGCTTATGTAAAAGTGCAGAGTAGGTATACAAAATAATTTGCAAACTATTTTCAAAGGTATCCAAAACTATTTAGGATGTAACAAAAATATTTTAGGGATTTTATTACTCATGAAATTGAACAATAAGCTGAACGATTTCTAACAAAGTAAAAAAAGGTTTCAGCAAAGTCGCAAGTCAAAAATTATTCTGTTTTGTGAGTAGAAGCCATATACTTAGTACATTGCTACCTACACCTTTCTGTTACACCTGTATAGTATGACGCTATATGGACGCTACTAGTTTCGGAAGCTTGTTTCAACTAATACATCCTGTATACATATGTATTATTATATACATCCTGTATACATATGTATTATTATTTATTATTTATTTTATTTATTTAAGAAAATAGACGAAAATTGACTATTTCTCTTTTCTCCGAAACTAATGAGCCAAAAATTGCTACCTAGTAATAAGGCCGCCTATTGTATCCTTTTTTCCATGTGTAACCAGGCGCGTACTTGTAAGCCCTTTAAGTCTTCCCTTAGTTTAAAGGTTGTATATTACGCATATGTGCGCAGTATTTTAGAGTATGCAAGTCCAGTTTGGTCTCCCGCATACGCTATTCATAAGATTCGTATTGAGAGTATCCAGAAGAAATTTCTGAAGCATCTTAATTTCAGATGTTTTGCATCTACAGAAGATAACATCGAAAGCTGTCGTTTTCATGATCTATTAACACTTGAAGAACGTCGTATCATGCAGGACATGGATCTTCTGTGGACTTCTGGACTGTCCCGATCTCATATCCAGTATTTCTCTAAAGGTACCAACCCGTCGTACTAGACAAACCATGTGATTTCACGTTCCTTTCCATTCCACTAACTATGGTAAAAACTCTGTACTGACCAAAATAGTAGGATGCTGCAATGACACTTTCTCGAATATTGATCCTTTCATCATTACCTCTAAAAAAACCTTAAAATCTCAAATTCAACAAGTTCTGTTGAAAATAAATGACAATGTTAGTTGCGTGACGTGAAATAATTAACTTACCTTCTAAGCTAATAATATTATATTATATTGTATAATATTTAAAAAATCTTGTCTTTCAACTAAAAAACCTTCTTTCTTTCTATATACCTATTTTACTAAGCTGGGAGACCAAGCGTCGCTCATTCAATCGGATTTTTTATGAAATGAAATGAAATGAAATGAAATGAAATGAAATGAAATGAAAATATTTTATTCGAAGTAGGTAGCAGTGTACACTTTTCGAACGTCATTCTTTTATCTACCTAATACGAGGTTCCTACCACTCGGAACTCGTATACCCACCGTTTCGGGAAGTGTTTGCGGAGTGAGAAGAAACGGCGGGCCCTAAAGAAACTCCCTCCAACACATTTTTTTTTTTAAGTCTTATATTCTATTACATCTTAATGCTAGATCAATAAATGAATTATACAATGTCATGTCTGTAAATAAAATATACAAAAATAAGAATAAAGAAAGGATTCAAAAGAGATAAAAGTAAAAATTGTTTGTAGCTAATGACTAACAAATTCCAAAAAACCAATGACAAGAGCAGGCCAGTTCACACGGACAGCACCCGATCACGAGTATAACGCGAGAGTCAGCCATCGCTCCCCTCAACCATATTTGAGGGAAGGGAACGACCCGGCTCCCGATACGCCACCATCCGCACGAACATTTAAGCGAGCATGCACCACTCCGATCAATGGACACAGAAAAAGGAGAAGAAAATGTCTTACCGAATCCCTTCAGTTCTTTCACAATAGAGTTTGTATCTTTATTGTCTCACAATATGTCATGAAAGTGTTGCTGTGTTGTTTGGAGAAACACTTACCGTCCAAGCATTTCTATCATCTAAGTACTCACATGTCTTATAGTAAGCTTTATTACATAGTATCTTTTTTACATAACTTTTGAATTTATTCTCTGTTAGGTTTACAATATCTTCTGGTATTTTATTATACATTCGTATGCATTGTCCCACAAACGACTTACTAACCTTACTGAGCCTAGTAGATACAAGCTGAAGCTTACTGTTATTCCTGAGATTACGAGTATGTCTGTCAGAATTCAGTGTAAAGTGATTTAAGTTTTTTCGCACATACATTATATTTTCATAAATATATTGACAGGGAAGCGTTAGAATATTGATTTCTTTAAATTTTTCTCTAAGTGAATCTCGAGATCGCATTCCGTAAATCGCGCGAACAGCCCTTTTTTGTAGTACAAAAATAGTATTTATATCAGCTGCATGCCCCCATAAAAGTATACCGTAAGACATAATACTGTGGAAATAGCTGAAATATACTAGTCTCGCCGTTTCTATATCTGTCAGGAGCCTAATTTTTTTAACAGCATAGGCAGCTGAACTAAGCCTGCCTGCTAAAGTTTCTATGTGAGGACCCCATTGAAGTTTTGAATCTACGGTTATACCTAAGAAAACTGTTTTTGGTACGAATTCTAAAACACTGCTAGCTAATGACACGTTTTGAGTAATATTTTTAACATTCGGTAAGGTGAAATTTATGCATTTAGTTTTTTTTGCATTAAGGACTAGGTTGTTCACGGTGAACCAATTGTGTACTTTACAAAGAGTGTCGTTTACTTCGTCAATCATATCAGTTTGTCTGTCAATTTTAAAAACTAGAGATGTATCATCCGCAAACAACACAATTTTAGACAGCGATTCAACCATAAAAGGTAGGTCGTTGATATAAACCAAAAACAGGAATGGTCCCAAAATAGACCCTTGAGGCACACCCATTTTAACGCGTGAGCCTGACGAATTTGTACCATTTATATGCACCTTTTGAGTTCTATTAACTAAGTATGACTCTAAAAAATTCAAAGCCTTATTATTGACCCCGTAATGTTCTAGCTTTAAAAGTAAGGTTTTATGTTCGACGCAATCAAATGCTTTGGACAAATCGCAGAAGACTCCTATAGCATTTTGCGATTTTTCGAACGCATCATATATGTTTCTTATCAGTTCGACTCCTGCGTCGGTTGTCGAACGCCCTTTAGTGAAGCCAAACTGTAGATTATGAAGCACTTTATTAATATTGAAGTGGCTTAACATTTGAGTAAGAATTATTTTTTCAAAGATCTTACTAAGTACTGGCAGTACCGAGACAGGTCTGTAATTACTAGGGTTAGTTTTTTCTCCGGATTTGAATAAGGGAACAACTTTACTAAATTTCATAAGATCCGGAAATACACCACTATCTATGCATATATTAAAAAGAGAAGCAAGATAAGGGGCTATAGTATCAATAACCGACTTTAACAAATTAACAGACATGCCCCATAAATCTTCAGTGTTTTTAAGTTTAAGTGACTTAAAGGTTTTTACAACTGTATAAGGGTAAATTTTTCTAAATTGAAAACATTCTTTACACTGATCTACATTTTCAATCAGTAAACGTTGGGCGAGTACCGGCGACGAGTCAAGGCTTTCCGTTGTTTTGATGGGAATATCAGTAAAAAAAGTTTCAAATTCTTCTGTTACATCCGGTATTTTTGATATTAAGCCGCGATCTGTTTGAAGAATGAAGTCTTCCTTACGCGGTTTTGTTTTTCCCGTTTCTTTATTGATAACGTTCCACACAGCTTTAATTTTATTTTCAGAGTTTTTAATTTTTCTTGATAGAAAGTTAGATTTTGCTGATAAACAAACTTTTTTAAATATCTTCGAATATTTTTTAACATATTCTATGAACCCGCTGTCAAAATTTATAATCTTTTGTTCATAAAGAGAAAACAATTTTTCTCTACTTTTATAAATACCAACTGTTGCCCAATCACTAAACTTAAATTTTTCATTAACGTTGACAGTTTTACTCTTAAATATTTCGTCAAATTCTTTACTAATAATTCCAAAAAAGCTGTTATAGAATTTATTAGCTTTCTCTGTGTCGAAAACTGTAAGCGGCAGTTTTTGACTTAAGACATTTTTATATTTGTTTACTCTCTGGACTGTGACGGGTCTTGTTTGAATTGTAATTTTTACTCTAGTTTTTCCAAAGGGAAAATGCACAAGCTGACCGCTGTGATCTGATTTTAAGCAATTAATAATACTGTGTTCACTATATTCACAATTTAAGAAAACGTTATCAATACATGACGCTGATGTTGCCGTGACTCTAGTGGGCTCATGAAATATGAAATCTAAATTAAATGATTTAAACAAACTAAGAAATCTCGTAGATAAATTTTTCTTTTCAAGAATATCTATATTAAAATCTCCGCATACAATAACTGACTTATTACTTTTAGTCAAAATGCTCAAGACATCCTCCAAAACATTTTCAAAAACGGAAAAGTTCTCATCGCATGGAGGTCTGTACACACATAGTACAATATGTTTCTCCAACTCAACACAGGATAGTTCGGCATTTCTTTCAATCGAAAGCCCGACTACGTCTTTACGTTCTTTGGCTTTTAAGTTACTACGAACAAGTATAAGTGAGCCACCACACCGAGCGGTCTTTCGGTTGAAAGAACTGGCTAAATGGTAATTATCATAGCTGAACATCATTTGATTTTCTTTGAGCCAGTGTTCAGTGATACAAAATATGTCAACGAAATATTTATCCAAAAACATCTCTATTTCTAGTTCTTTGCCGGAAAAGCCTTGAATATTTTGATGTACTAATGACAAAGTTAGTTCTGACTTTCCCGTTGTCTTACGCCTTAATTTAAATCGAGAGATCGAGAACAATCGCCAGCCGCGGCCCCGCGGGTCGTACTCGCTGGTACGGCTAGCGGCCGCGCTGTCCCCGCGGCGCCGCAGTCGGCGGTCGACTCCTCCGTCGTTAAACAAGTTATTACTGACTGAATACAGTCAGTACGGTGAATAATACTATAAGCTAATAACTTAGCTAGTTGCCGCTTTTGTCTATTAGATAGAAACATTCTATCGTATGTCAGTTTAAAGTTACGAACAAAACTGTTCGACTCAAAATACAAAATATAGTCAGAATGACTACATGTTAAGTTGTATATGTACATATTCAAGTTAAATAACTTTTCGTTATAGTATTGCGATTGGTTGACACAGTACGGGAAGGCGCAAAAAGTAAATTTACATTTGGTTTTTTTGCTAATTGCAATTAAAATGTCTACACATTTTTTTATTTCCAATTTTGTCATGTGTAAGCTATCCCCTAATAAAATAATCACAGAGGTATGCTCGTCTATACTGTTGTTATTTCCTATAGTATTTACAATTCGTTCTAGAGAAGCATTCGAGTAACATAAATTTATTGTACTATGCCCCAAACATTTTGAGATCATGGGCCCAATGTCTTTCCCAATACCATCAGAGTATACGAAAGTTTTTTTGCCTAGAACTGTCGATGTTCGTATGGAGGATACCGGTGGCGACGGCGGCACGGTGCTCTGCGACTCGTTGAGGGCCCCAACTGAGCGCGACGCCGGCGCTGGCGCTGGGGGGTGCGGGCGGGTGCGGCGCGCGCTCGCGGGGGCTGCGCCGCTCTGCTCGTGGCAGGGCGCTCGCGCAGGCTCAGCTTTGCCGTTGGCGTCCCGGCTGGACAGCGGCGACGTGCGGCGCGCGCGCCGGCGGCGGCGGCGGCGGCCGCGGCGCGACGCCGGCGACTGCTCGCAGGAGGGCGTGGCCGCAGGCTCAGCGGCGGCGCCGCTGTCCGTGTGCTGGGACAGGTTCTCGACCGTTGATACAGCACAGCCATGATCGTAATCACCTCTTTTGCCAGGTGATGTTTCGGCAAGGCTCGTCAGATCTACTGCAGAAGTGTCTAGTAAATCTGTATCTTCAGAGTCCTCTAAGAGTTGACAGGTTAAAAATCGATTAGCTGTACTGAGTTGAATCAGCTCCGATGTCGCCACCTGTAGTTGCTCCAGTTCAGCTGCAGTGGTTTTTTGCTTCTCACAGATTTCCTCTAGCTGACTTTGCAGTTCTAGGGTCTGGTTTTGTAGGTGAATATTTTGTCTTTTCAAATCTATTGTAGTTTTAGATTTTTTTAGGATTGAGATTTGCTTCCTAGACTTTTCAATAACTTTTTTCAATTTAAAGTATTTCCTGATCTTACGGCCACTACTCAGTTGAATGTGAGTACTATAAGGTATTTCGTGGCTGCTTGCCTGCATCTCCTCTCGCAGTGTTACTCCATGCAGCAGCTGGAGTTCCTGTTCGGCCCTGTGGGCAGCGAGCTGTGCGTGGGCCTCCCTTAGCTGCTGGTCCAGGAGTTTTATTCTGTCGAGGGCCGCCTCATGTTGAGCGTGGAATTCACTGAACGAGTCAATCTTTCGTTGCTGCTGGTCCAGGTCATTTTGCGCCTCATCATACAGGCTTCTCAGCTGTGTCAGGCTGGTGGTGAGGGAGGTCTGCTTCGCGCGCAGCAGCCTGAGCTCGACCTCGTTCTCGTTCCGCTCGGCCAGCAGGCGGTCCGCTAGAAGCTGGGCTTGCTTCAGTTCCTCCGCTTGCTTTTTAAACTAAGCTTTATAAACTAAGATTACTTGTTTAGTAGTACATATAAGATATATTTTCTATGAAACCTTTTGAAGGATGTTGTTTTAATCGGTAGTAGCCTTCTAAGGGACGAAAGGACAAGCAATATTTGTTCTGAAAATAACTATAATATTTTTTTATAATTTGATTCTATTAAAAAAAACATGCATTTTTTTAATAAAAAACAGAAAAATATTCAATGATACGTAATATTAGAAAGTTTTTCATCATTTATTATGATATTAGTCAGTAATATCAATCAGTTTAGGCGACTTTTTTAGAGATTTTCTTATTGCAAATGTTATCAGCGACATCTAGTTGAGTTTAGAGAAAGCCTAATAGAATAAAAATCCTATATTATTATACTATTAAATGAGTTAGGTGTCCCGACGATTTCGAAAACGGCTTGTAACCTTTCGACGAAAAATCTAGGATTAGGGGTTAAAAATCACCAGAAATCGATCTGTGAGGGAATTATCTTCGAAAACTTTCATTTTAGGGAGATATAAGCGAAAATACATAAAATACGAACACATATGATA
Source organism: Coleophora deauratella (assembly GCA_958295455.1). Lineage (NCBI taxonomy): Eukaryota > Metazoa > Arthropoda > Insecta > Lepidoptera > Coleophoridae > Coleophora > Coleophora deauratella. Next base: position 12,233,241 of record OY282391.1, on the reverse strand, counting down.
CTTATTTTAACTGATGCTTATAAGTACTTTGATGGACCAGCGGTTTTAGAGCGAGCCGCTTACGTTTTGCTGTTTTTTAAGTCCGGATTCGAATCCCACCCACGAGACTTTTTCTTTTTATTTAGTGTGAACTTATGTAAATAAAAAGACTTAAGTGTTTAATTTAAGAGTGATAAAAAATATATATTTTGGAGACATTTGAACGAATATTCATTTATAGCGCCATCTTTCGCCGTATAAGTGAATTACATACCTGATGATTGTGCCCTGCCCTATGTTTGGCAATAGGGAATTTACCACGGCTTTCTCTAAACTCAACTAGATGGCGCTGATAACATTTGCAATAAGAAAATATCTAAAAAAAGTCGCCAAAACTGATTAATATTACTGACTAATATCAAAATAAATGATGAATAACTTTCTAATATTACGTATCATTGAACATTTTTCTGTTTTTTTTAATATATAAAAAAAATATATACAAAATATTATAGATATTTTCAGAACAAATATTGCTTGTCCTTTCGTCCCTTAGAAGGCCTCTATCGACTAAAACAACACCCTGCAAAATGTTTCATAGAAAATATTGTATATCTTATAGGTATGTGCTTACTACTAAACAAGTTACCTTAGTTTATAAAAACTCCGATTGAACGAGCGACGCTCGGTCTCCCAGCTAGTAAGTTATTAATAAAAATTAATATGTAATGTTTACGATACTTCGCCTTTAAATATACTTTTTTTTTGAGCTTCGACACCTGACGTCTGCATATCTTTTGTATATATAATTAGTGGATAACTATTATTGGCCTAATTATAAGTTGTACTAAAGATGTATAATAAATAATATTAAGTTGGCTGTTGTTATCCCAAATATACTTATAACTCTCTTTTCAATAGTAGGCGTTCTACCCTATGCCATTTAAACGCTGGGGTTTCAGAATATGGTTTGTTTTCTGTAGCATACTGGAAATTATATGAACGTTACTACGGTTGACACTTGCCATCGAGCTGTCACCGGGTACGGTTGTCCAAGCAAACCTGTGTTTCATTTATTGTAATTTGTGCATCTGTGAACTGTACATTTTCTATGACTTGTTTTAATTTAACTGCTATTTTACGTGAGACATGTTTGTAAGTAAAAAAGCGTGTCATGGCAGTGAGTGACAAACACCACACACTGACAGTGTGAAAGAAAACCGCCGCCGCCGTCAGCTTGTGAGCGGAGCCAATTAAACGCGCTGCAAGCAACAATGTCACATCACTACGCAGCGCAGTAGATCCGTCCATTAAAAAAACCGGCCAAGTGCGAGTCGGATTCGCGCACCGAGGGTTCCGTATAAATTCATAACCACACATGTCTTGAACTCTATATTTTTAGGGTTCCGTAGCCAAATGGCATATATAAAAAATATAGAGTTCAAGACATGTGTGATTATGAATTTATACGGAACCCTCGGTGCGCGATTCCGACTCGCTCGGTTTTTTTTATATTTGAGTTGATTCAATGAAAGGTAATTTGCGGTTTACGATTTATGACGCATTAAAAAAAAACTACTTACTAGATCTCGTTCAAACTAATTTTCGGTGGAAGTTTGCATGGTAATGTACATCATATATTTTTTCTAGTTTTATCATTATCTTATTTTAGAAGTTACAGGGGGACACACAATTTTACCACTTTGTAAGTGTCTCTCGCGCAAACTATTCGGTTTGGAAAAAAAATATATTAAAAACCTCAATATCATTTTTGAAGACCTATCCATAGATACCTCACACGTATAGGTTTGATGAAAAATAATTTTTGAAGTAAGTATGGATAACCCCCAAAATTTATTGTTTTTTTTTTCTATTTTTGTGTGATAATCTTAATGCGGTTCACTTATTTTTATTAGTACCCCCTTGTTGGCATAATAAGTACCTTACGGTTCAAACATGCCGTTGAAACTCTAACCGTGAAAAATATTTTCTTTAAGAAAAATATGCTGTTATTGTTAACAACCCATAGGCGTCCCAACTACTGGGGCGAGAAATATGGAATCATCCAAAAATTTGAATATTAAGTGTGTTTTATTATTGCTTCTGTTCCGCTAAACATGCATACAAATCATAAAAATGTTGAGCTCCCATGTGCGAAATGCAAAATTAAAACACCGATATTTTTATACAAATATTTGTCGAGATAATTATTTTTTTCTTTATAAGGCTGTTGAGGTATGAAAGCCTTTCCGTAAGGTCGAGTTCATATTATTTTTTTATTCGTTGTCACCACGGTGGCATAAGGACCATACACATATGCATACAGCATATAAAACCCTGACAAAGAAAAGTAATATTATGTCGAGAAATATGTAATACATACTTAATTGTGATCCATCTACTCGTTTGTCACCTATGACATAAAAAAACAATTGAAAAAACAAATTTCACGTGGAACAAGCTATAATATATTGCTTAATAATAGATTGCTTATTCCACGTAAAATAAATATAAAATTGGGGGTCAAAAACGTTAAATGTTGTTAATTATCTTATTGATTATGTGTTAAGAAGAAGCAGTAAGCTGTTTGAAAACTCCTCTAACTAAATATTAGCCAACCTACCAATTAAGTAGAACCACTAGCGCATAGAAAGCTATCATCGAAACAAATTGCGTGGTAAGGATTTACCGATACCATTAACCGATCGGATGTCCCACGGAGTTAACATAGGTACCCAAATTCAGTTTCAGTTTACCTGGCATGTTGCCAACTAAACCATTGTCAAGTGAAATATTGTCCAAAGCCATCTGCGGACAATAATAAAGTACTCTATTGTGTATTAGCATTTAACCTGTCAGCAGAAGGAGACACTGGGTTTGGTTGTGAGTCAAGATCTATCTGCGACTATTTTCGTTATGTTTTCACTTACAGCACCTAACTACATAGATATTTCCAGAAAACAAACCAAAGGTTTTACCTATTATTAGTACCACCACACATTAACACTTACTTAAACAGTTAGCTGATGGTAGAATGTTAAAAGTACTCCTTTTTAATTTGCCAGTCTTAATGCACTTTCACTGGTTGACTGTAAACCTGTGTCACCGTTTTCGTGAAAAACTGTGTGTAATGCTTCTGTACAAATTATTTGGCTACAATCAACAAGTATTACCTATCCATAAAGACTTCAATCTCCTCATAAAAGATTCTCAATACTAGGTAATGCTCTAAGTCAATGCAAAAAGTGCTTTCCATGTGCCACTCCTTAAACAACAAAATGGTTTGCTTCTACATAACCAAAAATTAAAAGTCAATTTGCATTTTATTTATTATTCACATTTATACTTCGTGTAGCAACTCTATTTAATATTGTAATGTTTTATTTATAACCTTATAATTAACATTACAAAAGCACCTACTGGTGGTGTATACGGTGATTTTACGGTTCATTTTTTCTAGCCTTCAATATAGTACAACGTCACAATGAAATGTAATGACGTAGGATAACGTAGCCGTAGCGCCCGTACGGACAATGGACATTGAGTAGAGCAGTGTTTTTCAACCTGTGGGTCGCGACTGGAGTAGAGCATAGACACTGGAGTAGAGCATAGACCTCTTGGTGGAGGACCCCTGTTCAGGATCTTCAGTGTTGTAATGTAGTATATAAAAACCTTGGTCTTACTTACGGACGCCACTTGAAAAAAAATACTGTTAGGGTGTACACCTGAAGAAAAAGAAAACACCATAAATCTAATATCACTCTCGAGTGTGTCCGTCCGTCAGTCAGTCATAACTTAATTTCTCCGAATCCTCTAACCTTTACATTTTTGTAAATTATAGAGTTAGATGACTCAATCTATTTCATAACGTTCGTAAATAAACGAATTACGATCTTGGGGCCAAATAAGATTTTTAGGGTTCCGTAGCCAAATGGCAAAAAACGGAACCCTTATGGATTCGTCATGTCTGTCTGTCTGTCCTTTCGTATGTCACAGCCACTTTTTTCCGAAACTATAAGAACTATACTGTTGAAACTTGGTAAGTAGATGTATTCTGTGAACCGCATTAAGATTTTCACACAAAAATAGGAAAAAAAAAACAATAAATTTTGGGGGTTCCCCATACTTAGAACTGAAACTCAAAAAAATTTTTTTCGTCGAACCTATACGTGTGAGGTATCTATGGATAGGTCTTCAAAAATGATATTGAGGTTTTTAATATAATTTTTTTCCAAACCGAATAGTTTGCGCGAGAGACACTTACAAAGTGGTAAAATTGTGTGTCCCCCTGTAACTTCTAAAATAAGATAATGATAAAACTAGAAAAAATATATGATGTACATTACCATGCAAACTTCCACCGAAAATTAGTTTGAACGAGATCTAGTAAGTAGTTTTTTTTAATACGTTATAAATCGTAAACCGCAAATTACCTTTCATTCAATCAACTCAAATATAAAAAATATAGAGTTCAAGACATGTGTGATTGTGAATTTATACGGAACCCTCGGTGCGCAAGTCCGACTCGCACTTGGCCGGTTTTTGTCTAAACCGAATAGTTTGCGCGAGAGACACTTCCAAAGTGGTAAAATGTGTCCCCCCCCCCCCCTGTAACTTCTAAAATAAGAGAATGATAATACTAGAAAAAATATATGATGTACATTACCATGCAAACTTCCACCGAAAATTGGTTTGAACGAGATCTAGTAAGTAGTTTTTTTTAATACGTTATAAATCGTAAACCGCAAATTACCTTTCATTCAATCAACTCAAATATAAAAAATATTGAGTTCAAGACATGTGTGATTATGAATTTATACGGAACCCTCGGTGCGCGAGTCCGACTCGCACTTGGCCGGTTTTTATTTATTAAAATGCATCGTTCAAATGAAAGGGTTCGTTATGAGAAATTAATATTGTAGCTGGTGCTAGTGATTCATCAGCGTGGAAATTAGTGGCCCTCGAAACTTTTTGATCTCTTACCTATAGCATTCAGCACAAAGACAAACATTTTTAAAAATTGTTGGACTCTGTGGCGATAGACATGACCCCCATCGAAATTATTTAAAAAATATCTATATTCCGTGTTCAGACACCACCCCATTACAGTAGTATTATTTATATAGATTTATTTCAAGCATCTATAACTAAACAATAGAAATCAAATTGTCAGGAAGGAAGTCATGAGATAATTATACTACCCATTGCCCATGCAATCCGATATCTACAGGGTGTTAAAAAAGTGCATTTGATATTTTAAGGGGTTATTCAGAACTAAGTGTAGAATACAGAAAAAATATTTAAAAACCGACCTACAGTTTTTTTTTTTTCAGTTTTCCATACTAAATCTGAATAGTGAATCAAGAATTTGTATGTCAAACTGAAAAAAAAAAGATTTGTAGATAGATTCATTCTTTTTCTGTATTCTGTAATTGATTATGAGTAACCCTTTAAAGTCTCAAACGCACTTTTTTTAATACCCTGTATACTTACCCTTATCTAAACAAACAGTACCAGGACTAGTTGATCAGCCGATTGACTGACAAACAATTTATTAGGACATTGAAGATAGAAACTGGAAAATTTGAAATTATTTTTTACTTAGCATAAAGAAATTATTTTCCAAATATCAATTCTGAAGTGGAAAAGTTTACTTCCGATGTCACAGTCACACCACTAGTAAGAGGATGATAAAAATTATTTAGAAAACAAGTTATATTTAATGCAGATTTGCAGGTATGCATTAGAAATAGGAGTCCTGAAGTCTATTACAACTTCGGAGTAAGTTATTTCTCTGATACTAACCTTATATTCAGCAGGTCTGAACTATAATTTTTGCACCATTAAAACTCCATAAACGCGTACATAAAACGATTCAATTATAAAGGTAAAAACAGCCAATCACTTGGCGCTTTATTGAACACTGACTTTCCACATTCGCAATTAAAAAAGTGCTCATAAAAACTTTTTAATATTACCAAAAGTTCGTGACGTACTGTGTGTACACAGACGTCGCTTTAAATTTACGAGGTCGTAGAGATCAAGTCGGATGCATGAGAATAATAATAACGATTCATCTTGATTTTGTTGGTGTCGTGTTTGGAATTATTTACGCGCGGGTCGCGAGGGCCGGCGGCGAGCGCAGGGCGTGTTGCTCCGGGGCCGCTCTGATAACAACTGCTGAGGTAGCAGACAGGAGGCGTGGGCAGCCACGTTCTATGGTCTACGGCGGCTGTTGCGGCCGGCCATGGAAACCGACGACGACGGGCGGGCGGCTACGGCTTTCCACCCACGTTCCTTAACTCTAAACGTCCGGCTGACATCCGTCACAAGTACCACTGGTGGATGTTGACAAAGTGCCGGAACGTGCGTAAACGAGAACTTGCCGACCGCACCCTTTCAATATTACCTCAAATATTAATAGGTACTCATATGCATATTTTAATTTCTGAACTCACGAGAATAAGTTGTCTTATTTTAAAAAAACCGGCCAAGTGCGAGTCGGACTCGCGCACCGAGGATTCCGTATAAATTCATAATCAAACATGTCTTGAACTCTATATTTTTAGGGTTCCGTAGCCAAATGGCAAAAAACGGAACCCTTATGGATTCGTCATGTCTGTCTGTCTGTCTGTCTGTCTGTCCGTCCGTATGTCACAGCCACTTTTTTCCGAAACTATAAGAACTATACTGTTGAAACTTGGTAAGTAGATGTATTCTGTGAACCGCATTAAGATTTTCACACCAAAATTGAAAAAAATAAACAATAAATTTTGAGGTTTCCCCATTCTTAGAACTGAAACTCAAAAATTTGTTTTCATCAAACCTATACGTGTGGGGTATCTATGGATAGGTCTTCAAAAATGATATTTATTTTTTTATTTATTTTCTTTTATTCAGGAATAAACAGTCATAATTATAGATATTACATGACAAATGTGCTATGGTTATAGACCTATAATTCCCTGACTTACATTTATTTAACTTGAAGGTACTATATCTCCAGGAAAAGAGTATTGACAATATATCTTAAATACAATAAGACAATGATTTACAGTAATAATATGAAAAAGAACATTTAATCCATACAAAGTTACGAGGCTTGACAAATAGCTTTATTTGCTAGATTTTTAAATCTGGCTAGTGTTTCACTAAATATATCAATATCTACTAGTCTATCATTGTATAATCTGCACGCACGTCTTAGATAGCTATTATGCGCGAAGCAAGTGACACTAGGGTTAACATAGAATAGAGGTTTCTTACGAACTTTTCTCACACGACCACGACGAGGCACCTTAAACGAAACTGATTCAAGCAAAGTAGGAGCATCGACTAAGCTGTGGAGGATTTTATATAAGTATACAGCGTCTACCACATCTCTTCTATGTGATAACATATCGAGCTTGTATTTGTTGCACAAGGAGTGATAATCGAAATTGTCCTCAGCAGAACCAGTTCTATATGCTAATGATTTCATAAATTTCTTTTGAACCCTTTCTAATCTGTCGATATGGACTTGATAAAAAGGATGCCATACAGAACAAGCAAACTCTAAACGGCTGCGAACTAAGCTGTTGTAAAGTAGTTTATAAGTAGCAGGTTTACGAAAAGGTTTACCCACTCTAAGAATAAATCCTAACATTTTATACGCATTATCTAGTGTTTTATCAATATGTGGTACAAAAGTTAATTTAGAATCAACTGTTACACCCAAGTCCCTAGTTTCCCTGACCCTGGTGAGTTCACTATTACAAAGTTTGTATTTATAATTAATTATGTTATGCTTTTTAGTGAAAGTTATACAATGACATTTGTCAGGATTTAAAAAGAGATTATTATTCTTACAAAAGTTTTCAAAATTTATTAAATCCCTTTGCAATTGTTCACAATCACTAGGGTCACGCACGAATAACTCTGAATATTTTTGTATCGTCAGCGTACATTAGAATGTCAGTGCCAGGTGATAGAATGTGTGTTATATTATTAATATACAATATAAACAGCAGGGGGCCTATATGGGAACCTTGTGGAACACCGGAGCTTATGTTTACATATCGAGATGAGTAGCCCCTTAACACTACAGCCTGGCATCTGTTTTCAATATAGGACTTAATCCATCGAAATAGATCGCCATGCATACCAAGCTGCCACAGCTTCATTAAAAGCATATTATGGGAAATTTTGTCGAAAGCCTTGGCAAAATCTGTATATACAGCATCTACCTGATGTTTCTTGTTCATAGAATCAAGAATAAGTTCTGTAAAACAAAGAAGATTGGTCTCGACGCCACGGCCCTTATAAAACCCATGCTGATTAGGGACGATTATGTTACGTACTGCAATAGTCAACTGGTCTGTAACAATTTTTTCCAAGATTTTGCCAAACTGACATAGTTTTGAGATGGGACGGTATTTTTCTATGTTTTTGCTTACAATTCCCTTTGGAATAGGAGTCACCCACGCTCTTTTCCATATTGACGGTACATAACCCTGTTTAAGTGAATCTAAATAAAGAATTGTGATAGGCAAAGCTAGAGAAGAAGCACATTTACTTATAAATAAGGGATGTATACCATCTGGACCAGCGCCTTTATTAACATCAACAGATTCCAAACATTTGAGGACAATAGCGTGAGTTATCTCGATAGTGCTGATATTCAACACTGAATCACAATTTGGTTGCAAAGTATCGAAATCAGTTTGTTGAGGGTCTGGTGGCTCGAACACCGACTGGAAATGTTCATTGAATAGATTGCAAATATGTTCCCCGTCCGTGGCTACGGTACCTCTGTAGTACATAGTTTGTGGTAAACCAGAGCTGGAAGTAATAGATTTAATATACGTCCAGAAGAATTTTGGATTTGATTTAATTTTATCTTCAGAATAATTTATATAACTCTTGTAACAATCTGATTCCATTTTTCTGGCACGCTTTCTCAGTAATTTAAAAGTGTTGTAATCTAAGTTATTTCCGTAATTGATCCAGAGCTTGTGGTATTTTCTTTTTTCCTTCATTAATTTTCTAAGAGGTTTACTATACCAGGCAGGGACCGCGGAAGAGGAGCGGAGCGCACGCCGAGGAACATATTCATCAATTAAATTATTTAAAATATCATAAAATTTAGTAACCTTTTTTTCTAGGTCAAGATACAAGAAAACTTCAGTCCAGTTAATTTTAAGCAACTCATTATTAATTTGTTCGAAATTACCTGATGGAAAGTTAAATACATAAGTAGCCACGGGTTTTAGTGGTGGTGTATATTTTAGTTCTAAATAAATCGAGAGGGATCTATGGTAATTATCTTCACGTGTGAGCGGAAAATCACACGCAGTGATGACACAATCATTATTACATAAAACCAGATCTAAAATATTATTACTACAGTTGTAAACGTGATTATATTGTCGTAAATTAGTAAACGATATAAAATCATTTAAGTTTTGTACTGCATAGATCCCGCTCTGCGTTAATATAACTTCCGAGGAATCAGATTTGGTCCAAATAGCTTCATGAATATTGAAATCGCCTGTGACTAAAAACACGTCGTGTGGATAATCCGATACTAACTTACTTGTGATGTCAAGGAAGCTACTCAACGCGTCCTTATAACCGTGTCCTCGCGGAATGTAAACACAAGCTATATTCAAATAATGTTGTTGCCTATGAGTTGCACCTGTGTGTGCGTGTAACGGCACGGAGACCCAGACGCACTCGGCGGCGGCAGGGGAGGGCCGCGGCCAGTCTCGGCGCAGCGGCTGGTACTCGCAGCGCACCGCCACCAGCACCCCCCCGCCCGCCATTGAGGTTTATAATATCATTTTTTTCTAAACCGAATAGTTTGCACGAGAGACACTTTCAAAGTGGTAAAATGTGTGCCCCCCCCCTGTAACTTCTAAAATAAGAGAATGATAAAACTAGAAAAAATATATGATATATACTACCATGCAAACTTCCACCGAAAATTGGTTTAAACGAGATCTAGTAAGTAGTTTTTTTTAATACGTCATAAATCGTAAACCAAAAATTACCTTTCATTCAATCAACTCAAATATAAAAAATATAGAGTTCAAGACATGTGTGATTATGATTTTATACGGAACCCTCGGTGCGCGATTCTGACTCGCACTTGGCCGGTTTTTTTTTATATTTGAGTTGATTGAATGAAAGGTAATTTGCAGTTTACGATTTATGACGTATTAAAAAAAACTACTGACTAGATCTCGTTCAAACCAATTTTCGGTGGAAGTTTGCATGGTAATGTACATCATATATTTTTTCTAGTTTTATCATTCTCTTATTTTAGAAATTACACGGGGGGGGGGCACACATTTTACCACTTTGGAAATGTCTCTCGCGCAAACTATTCGGTTTAGAAAAAATATATATTAGAAACCTCAATATCATTTTTGAAGACCTATCCATAGATCCCCCACACGTAAAATTTTTGAGTTTCAGTTCTAAGTATGGGGAACCCCCAAAATTTTTTTTTTTTTTTTTTTGTGTGAAAATCTTAATGCGGTTCATCTACTTACCAAGTTTCAACAGTATAGTTCTTATAGTTTCGGAAAAAAGTGGCTGTGACATACGGACGGACGGACAGACAGACAGACATGACGAATCCATAAGGGTTCCGTTTTTTGCCATTTGGCTACGGAACCCTAAAAATGTTACATCCTAACCTTTTATCTTAAATAACCTCATAATTATCTAACATACTTCGGTATTCGATGCCTGTTTGCACTATAACTAGGTTAGTACCAAACATAACTGCGGTGTTTACACAAATATTATTAATCTACTCTTGTGTGCTTAGACGAATAAATCAAACCACTGTATAACAGATTTTTAGCTTTCTAAAAGATATAAAACCGTCTTCATTAATGATAAGGCATAAAAAGGGGATAAATATAATCTCAAAAATAAACAGAATTTCTCTTTGATTGATATTTCAGGAGTGTTTCACTTTGTTTTTAATTCAATACACTTCGGCGTACTTTTAAAACCTTTCTATTTCTTATACCTGAGCCTCACAAAAGGTTTTGTTCAAAAATAAATTTTATAACGAGGGTATTCAATCTCCAAGATTTTCACTTTGAAATCGTGACTGTTTTTCTTTGCTCTTTTAACTTTTTCATATTCATATCGGGTTTATTGTGAGTCATTATTCAGCTCTAGGCGTACCAGGCACCAGGTACATGCTACATGCCAGTATTTAGAATGGGTGATGTACGGTAATGAAATCGGTAATCATGCCGTTTATTGTTATTTTTAAAACTTTACTTAAATTGTTTTACCATTCCTAAATAAAACTACAGAATAACTAATCAAGATAATTTAATTTTAATTAGGGATGCAACGATTACGAAGCGGTGCATCGTTATGCATCTGTAATCGTAATTTTTACGATTAATAACGATGCAGTGCACCGTAGTAAAAATGTTTACGATTACGATTATTAAAAAAAACTACATATATACAATTTGGCTCTAGAACAAAAATAAAAGGTTTTGACCACTTTTCAAAGCCCCTTTACAAAACGGGTTAGATTTTAATTGTCAGAAGTCTGCAGTGTTGTCTCATGTTATACATTACACGGATCACGAAGTCGTTTTGCAACGCAGCCTAAGTGTATAATAAAACGTATCCTACTATAATCACAACTATAATATAATAAATCTGAAAGTTTGTATGTTTATTATACACAAAAACGATTGAATGGCTTTAGATGAAGTTTGGCACACAGATAATTAATCAATCAATCAATCAATATACTTTATTGCATCATAAGAAAATATAATATAACAAAAACAAACACAAAGAAAATTGGTGACAACAATAGGCGACCTTATTGCTAGGTAGCAATTTCTTCCAGGCAACCTTAAGGCAGGAAATAAACTATGAGATGTACTGGGGTAGAGCAATTAAAGAAAAGATTACTGAAATAACGAAATAGGTAATAAGAAACACAAATACATACTAATATACATATATAAATTAAATATAAACCTATATATATTAAATATATACTCATATATATATATATATATATATATATATATACATCATAGCATCTATGGGTGAGGAAGGACAGAGTAAAAAAGTATGTATCAAAAATGCAGATAATAATATATAACTTTATAAGTAGTGAGCTTTAACTTGTCTTCTAAAAGAGTTCACTGAAGGAGCACGTCTGATAGTTTCAGGTAACGAGTTCCACAGTCGGATTGCTTGAACAGAACAATTAACTACCTGGATTAACACAAAGGATACTTTTTATCCCAGTAAATAACAATTCGGAAGTCCACGCAGACAGAGTCGTATGCAGAAGCTAGAACTATAATTTTTGTAATTTATGTTATCGTTATCATCAGCCGAAAGACGTTCACTGCTGGACAAAGGCTTCCCCCAAGGATTTCTACACTGACCGATCCTGCGCTGGGCAAATCCAGAGGCTTCTTGCAACCTTTACCAGGTTAACGGTCCACCGAGTGGGAGGCCTGCCTACTCTGCGTCTTCCAGTGCGCGGGCGCCACTCGAGAACTTTAATGCCCCAACGGCCATCTGCTCTAAGAGTTATGAGCTCCACCCTCTGCCATTTCTTTCAATTTAACGATTCTCTGAGCCGTGTCAGTTACTTTGGTTCTTCTGCGTATCTCCTTATTTCTGATTCGATTACGTAGGATAACTCCAAGCACAGCACGCTCATTCGCCCTTTAGGTGACCTTGAGCCTTCTTATGAGGCCCATAGTAAGCAACTATGGCTCAGTTCCATATGTCATCACTGGTCAAAGACCTTAGTCTTGAGATACTGCGGTATTTTAGACGCGAAGATATTGCGGAGCTTCCCGAATTCTGCCCAGCCGAATCGGATTGATCTATTTTTCGAAGTTGGACCTACCTAACAGGACTGTTTCTACCAGGTACATATTCGTCAACAACTTTGAGTATAGAGTCTCAAACCTTCAGAGGAGTAGGTGTAACACAGACATTTTACATAATTTTCATTTCCATATACTTTATTGCATTGGAACCAATTTTCGTCTTGTCCATGTTCATTTTAATACCCACTTATTGGGAAGCTCTACTGAGTCAATTGAGCATTGCGCCTAGGTCTTTCAAGGTCTCAATCGTGACCACGATATCGTCAGCGAATCGAAGGTGAGTGATGTACTCGCCGTTGATATTAATGCTGAGTCCTCTGCAGTCCAGAAGTTTGAAAACTTCTTACAGGGCAGCGGTGAACAGTTTCAGAAATATAACGTATCCCTGTCTCACCCCATGCTACAGCCGGATAGGTTTCGAATTCTGATACTGGAGGCAGGCCGCCTGGCGGACCGATTTGGCACCGTTGGAGGGACTGTATACAGCCCATGTCACGATTGAATCAGAGGCTTTCTCATAGTCCACAAACGCCAAGCATAGTGGCCGATTATAGTCTTCGGTCTTCATTATAATCTGCGGCAGCGAATGTATGTGGTCTAATGGTACTGAGGCCTCTTCGGAAACCAGCTTTTCCGGGAGGCTGGAAGTCGTGAAACCTACGTGCGAGACGATTCGAAATGACTTTCGAAAACAGCTTGTAGACATGGCTCAGAAGTGAGTTGGGTCTATAGTTTTTAGCAGGGTCTTATCGCCCTTTTTGAAGAAGATAATCACCCCTGTAGGCGATTATCCGTCGTGCATGAAGGAATTAAACAGCTTCTGAAGAGCTTGAAGTACCGGTTTTCCACCTGCTTTCAGAAGCTCAGCCGTAATTTCATCATCACCCGGTGCCTTGTTGTTCTTAAACTGTTTTAGAACCATTTTAATCTCGCACAGGCTGACGTCTGGGATATTTTCAGTATATTGTCCGGGCAAGTTGGCTCTCGGGTCTTTAGCTAAATTACTGACAGGTAAGCGTGTGGTCGTGCCGGTAGAACATCTAGACCTCTTCCAATAGCTCAAGTTTGGACGAAACGGTTCTGCCATCCTGTCTTCAGCTTGGTCAGAGTTGGCTTTGATCAATAGACAGATCCCTTGCGAATACTTTTGAGCCCTTATTTCGCTGTATATCGTCTCTTTAATACGATTTGTATAAAAGAGGCGGGAAGTCCTTACTGAGGGACTTATAGATCTGTCTATTTAGTCGCCGATACTGAATAGCATCTTCCGAGGACTGCAAAGTTCCTATTTATATTTATGCCTAATAATGCCAAAACGACAAGATTTGTGATTTAATACATTTTGAATATTTTTTTAAGTCTTGGATAATCGTAATGCATCGGCTATCGTAATAAATAACGATTCGGATCGTTATCGTAATCGTAATCGTAATCGTAATGGCCGAATCGTTGCATCCCTAATTTTAATACAAAATCCTCCAAAAAAGATTACAAACACACACACTTACATGCAGTAACACAATCAATCTCCATCAAAATCTCAAGTTGGACTTTCTTCACTCCTTCGTTTAGAATCAGAATCAGAATCTTTATTGTTAGCCATAGTACAAAGATCTTAAATTTAAATGGTCTCACATAACCTTCCCAAATAGGCATACTATAATTAAATATTTACACAAAAATAAAATATCTAAAAAAATATAAAAATCCTATAATAAACCAAAATAAATCGGACTATTCTATTAACTATTTTGGGATAAAATTTCAATTATGATTAATCATGTCACAAAATTACATTATATTATTAGTCATTACAGTCATTATCATTAAATTGTTCATTTATGTCATAATTACATTTATCTGAAGGGAATGCTCGTAACCCGGCTTTAAAACTGACTAAACCATCGTTGTTCGCAAAAAATCAAAACATCCTAAATATTTTTATTTTGATGGAATGATGAAACTAGTAACTATGAATAAGATTCTTTAATGTAACAGTAATTCTGAAAAAATATAACGCATAAAAGACAGACCCTATTCAAAAACAATTTTTGTTTGGCTTTTCTATAATGGTTTATTTACAATAAATCGCAACTTTTATTGCTTACTGACGCTGTAAAAACGCTATGTCTTCAACTTTTTAAATCAAAATCATGTAGAGACTATGATGCATTATGTATTAGTACAGTGGGTCTTTAATCCGAACCCCTCCTAATCCGAACCCCTCTATAATCCGAACGACCTCCCTCCGCCGTCTCTCATTTAAGTCGCTGTACCACGCGGACTTTCAGCACTGAGTTATAAACTTATAACATGTACACGAATTGTACCTATTTGACCGTCCCGCGTTACGCGTTTACATAAATTAAGGGATAAACGTTTTCAATGTCGCTAAATACTAGTCGTCAAAGTACTATTATACTAAAATTCTTTAAAAAAATATTCATTTTATTTTGTCTTGCATAATTAAAACATAGTTTTATTATTACACACCTTCGTTTTATTGCCAGAAATGCCATTTAAGATATCTACATACTATAATCCGAACGCTCCACGGATCCGAACGGGGCGTGAATTTTCGAATGTTCTATAGAATACGCGTATTTTAAACACCAATTTAATAGTCAACTCATCATCTTTTGAGCCTCATACCTTCACACTGTAACACCCTCGTATCTCCTAAAAGTTCGCACAATGATAAGATTACCACAGGAGGAAAATAGGAAAAATAGGAGGATCAACGTGGATTGCATTCCGAATGCTGATGTGAACATATCCACTTCGAATCTGACTGAAAACACTGTATTGCACAGCATAAAACAGGAAAAAAAATATATAAGTTGTATTATACTTGAAAAAATTTACACAGGTAAGCTGTCTTATCGCTAAAGAGCGACCACTTTAAGGACTGAAGGAAGATTATACTACTTGATTAGTTACTTCTATAGTAGATTTTAATAATTTCCTTACTCCTTACTGTCATAGTTTGTTGATTCTATACTCAACTCAAATATAAAACAGATTGTTTTATTAATGTACTTTTATGTACCTACATTGTAAAATACTATTTAGCTTCTTATCGTGTGGCACAACTTAACCGTCTTATCCACAAGGTATAGGCAGCGGTTGCCTGGTGTTGCACTTAGAATCACCCTCGATCACGTGCAGGGCATTTAAAATTTACACCTACAGACGTATGCAACGCGATCATCATACACAACTAGAAATCAGATGTGGTGGTTTCCTAACGATGTTACTCTTCACCGTTCACCAGCAGTCAGTATGGAAATGTACGAAAGTTTCGAGAAACTCATTAGTGCACTGGCCAGGATTTGAACCCGAGATCTTAGGACGGAGTCACTAACCGGAGTACTATTGTACTTGTAACATTGTTTGTTTTGCTTTGTCTGTGAGATTTTCGTAATGGAGAAGTTATTTTATTGGAGAGTTTTATTTAAAATGATTACCAGTTGCGCAAATAAAAAAATATATACTTATTTTACTAGATTAGTTTAGTAAGATAGTTTTATTAGTAGATCGTGCTCGTATCATAGTTATATCCCTAGTAAGATAGTGATGAAACGCTTTCACATAAGTAAATCCCGGTACTACTATCTTACTGCGACACATACATCTTTCATATAACTAACACTCCATATAACCATGACTTTCTATTTCATAGTTTTGATTCTCATTTTCAAAACTGCATTTTCAACCATTGCATTGCCATGGCATTCAATTTCTTGGCCGGTGATCGGCTAGTAATCTGAGTGTATTTTTATTATAAAGATTTATTGCAAATTAATTCACCTAGACAGACACCACAAAAGATGAAACCGACAAGAGGTTACATAGCGAGACCTTCATTTTTCTCCAAAATAAGTTCCAAAAAAGTGCAGTGATCACCTGTAGTGAAAGTGAGTAAAAGACGCCCCAAGACAGTAACAACTACATATAAAGGTTGAAAATAAAAATGTGTAGCGCATGCAATAGATAGGATTGATAGATATATAGAATCACGAGAATGTAAACGTTAACCAACCATGAGGCTTTTAAAATTCTTAATCACTTTCCTCGTCTCGTCCTATTTGTTGGCCGCCTAAAGGTTCAGCCACGTAAGGCACATCAAATAGACCCGCAGACCGTTTCGCCGGGCCGAGCACGTGACGAATTGATGACATTTACATTAACATCCGAAAGCCCAGTCTTAGGTGTAGGTAGAAAGCGATGAAAAATGTATGAACTCGTAGGTGACTACATGGTAACGTATTACCAGCAAGATATAAACTTGGGATGGCACGCGAATGGATTATTCCGGCGGTCCTCTTTGTCTTGTGTACATAGGTATAAGGATAAGAACATTTAGCAGCATTTAAATTTTACTCTTTTGGAATATAGGTAGCTTATTAGTATATTAAGGCAGTTTTAGATGAACGCACTCGTATATCTACTCCTGTTTTAGTAAAGTACTTTGGAATTAAATCCACAATAAGGATTTTTTTATATTCTTACTTATGGGCACACGGTTCGGTATAAAATATTGTTTTCTTTGTTCGTCACAACTTACTACGTTTTCAATATTTCTCATAGGAACCATAAATAGATAAGTGCTAATTTGCAACTAAGCTAAGTTATATATGTTATGGAGGACATGAGAATGCAGGTTTGAACCTTACAACACAACTGCTTAGCACTACAAGTAGTGACAAAGGAAATTTTTCTCACCCGTGGCACAGCTGTTCCCCTTCATTCTCATGTCCTCCATACCATAACATACATAACTTAGCTCGGTTGCTTAGCACTTATCTACTTATGGTTTCTTTGAGAAATACTGAAATCGTAGTAAGTTGTGAAGAATCACGTAAACAATATTTTATACCTAACCATGCCCATAAGTAAGAATAGAAAAAATCCTAATTGTGGATTTCATTTAATACGTTAAACGACAATTTATTCGAATATTTAAAAAAAAATGTATGTGTTGAGTGAGTATGTGTGTGTGTGTGTGTGTGTGTGTGTGTGTGTGTGTGTGTGTGTGTGTGTGTGTGCGTATATGTTTGTGTGACTAGAGAAATCGATGCATAAGTAGGAAATATAATGAAAATACAATAATTTATTTGCTGTATACTTATTATTCAACCGGTAATTGCTACAGCTCGTAGCATAACAGCTACGTAATAGCACAGCGAGCGCCTCGAGTGAATTTCATTCGTTACGACTGACGACTTCGACCCACCCACGCTTGATGGTCACAGCGCTAAAGTAGGTAAGGTACTTCATATACGCAGGGCACCTGGCAAAAATATTTAAGTAAATCATCTACCTATAATGGATTAGTTTAATTCATAGGTTCTGGATTTAGCCTTATAAGTACACAA